>CAKNYM010050844.1:8249-60856 GCA_932195095.1 Andricus curvator
CGTGTGTCGCGAGGCATCAGTGCGTTAGAAAGTGATGGAACGTGTCATGATTTTTCGTTCTTCAGTTGAAGTCATTTGATCCCAACGGAGCCGCCTTGATCTGCGCTTGCTTGGATTATAGTGACGTTCATTGGCTACAGTGTGCGTCTGCATTTGAATATTAAATACGTATGCAAACTAGAGCCAATGAGTGCCAGTCAGTTGAAGCATGCGCATGTCTTTCGGGATCAGTGTTCGAATCGTAGTTCGAGTTCGATAATACGACGACGTGTTTCTTCGCATTTAGTAATGTGATCCGCCTGTTTGTATACAAACTCGTGTACGTTTCGGTTCTACTTTGCCTATAGAAACTCTATTTCGTTATACTGACATATTCGAATAATTATTTTTTTCGTTTTGAATAGACGAATGTCAGAGATCTGTGTATGTCTACAGATCAATCATTTTATAATTTAAAAAGATGTTCTGATAATCTGAAGGGATTTCAAAGATGTTTAAAGACTATAGGGTATTTTTTTATAATCCAAGGAATTTTCAAGAATTTTAAACAATTGCAGGGAATTTCAAAAGATTTCGAATAATTTGGAATATTTTAAGATATTATGAAAAATGTTAAGGAGTTTTCAATTGATGCATATTTTAGGGTATTTGAAAAGAATCCAAGGCATTTGAGATGCCAAAAGATTTTAAAGAGTTTGAAATATTTGAGGATATTTTAACAGATTTCAAGGAATTTTCAAGTGATTTTAGTCATTTAGTGGATTTTAAGTATTTTAGAGTATCTTAAAAGATTGAAAAGTATTGTCGGGAGCTTTAAAATGTTTCGAGTAATTTTAAAATATTTAAACTAAATCTTTAGGAAATTTCAAAAGAATGCAAGGTATTTTCAAAAGATTTACATAATTTAAAGGTGATTAACATTTTTTTAGAGGATTTGAAAACTTTTGGAGTATTTCGAAAATTCCAAGGAATTTTCAATTTATTTCAGTAATTTAATTGATTTCAGAAAATTTGAGATATTTTAGAGTATTTAAAAAAATTTCATGGCATTTTCGAAAGCTTTAAAACATTTTAAGGAATTAAGAATTTTCAGTTGGTTTCAGTAATTTAACTGATATCATATGATTTTAAAAGATTCTGAGTCATTTTCGACAGCTTTAAAAAGTTTCAAGTAAAATGTTTTAGGGTATCTTAACAGATTCTAAGGAATTTTCAATTGATTTCAGTAATTTAATTGGATTTCAGAGGATTTAAAAAATATCAAGTGAGATTTGAAAAAATGTTCATGGGTATTGTATCAAAGAGTTTCCTAAAATTTCGAAAATATAGACCGATTTGATAGGACCTATGCCAGGTTTTAGGATATATTAAAAGATTCCAAGGAATTTTTAATTAATTTCGGTAACCTGATAGGATTTGAAATAATCAAAAATATTTCAGGGTACTTCAAAGTTTCCGAAGCACTTTCAAGAGATTTACAAATTTTAAGGCATTCCAAAAGATTTTAAAGTTCTTGAAATATCTTAGGGTATTTTCAAAAGATTTCAGTAATTTGAAGTGATTCAATTCTTTCTCTTTTTTCCTCCGTTATTTATTTGTCTCTAATGAGCCGAAAAGGAGGTAGTTTGGGAACCTAATTTTGGTTTGGAATGTATTCCATGCTCTTTTTGCATAAAATCATTCATAAGAAAGTAGATTTCATTTTGATTTCAAATTAAAAAAAAAACGATTCTCACTATTTGAGGGCTTTTCAAAAGGGCACTTTCAGAAGATTTGAAAAATTTCTAGGAATTTCCAAGGATTTGACTGATTCTAAGGTATTTTAAAAATTTGCATAGTGTATTAAAAATTTTCCTGAAATTTTGGAAAATATGGAGCGATTTCGTAAGGCCTATTATGATATCTCGAAAAATTCCAAGTGACTTTGTAAGATTTCCGAGGATTTCAATGATTTTAAGGGAGTTTGAAAGCTCACAAGGTATTTTGATAAATTTTCCAGGATTTCAAGTTATATCATCAGATTTCATGTAATTTCAAGGGATATCATAATATTTCAATAGATTTCTAAGAATTTATTCACAAGAATTCATGGATTTCGTATGATTATTCAAAAATATTTTCAAATATTTCAAGGTTTTATCAAAGATTTCAAAGAATTTGAAAGATTTTAGGATATCTTAAAAGATTCCAAGGAATTTTCTATTAATTCAAAGAATTTGAAATATTTAAGGTATTTTTAAAAACCAAAGGAATTTCTAAGTGCTTCAATACATTTCAAGGCATTTCAACAGATTTTAAAGGATTTGGAATATTTAAGGGTATTTTGAAAAACTTCAAGGGATTTTCAAGAACTTTACAACGTTTGAAGTGACTTTTAATATCTTTAAGAGAAATAAACAATTTTTTTTTAGATTTCAAGAATTTTGTAGAACTTCTGAATATATGAAACTATTTCATAGGACCTGCAAGGTTTAAATATATTTTAAAATATTTAAATGAATTACATGAGATTTCCGAAGATTACAATGATTTTAATGGATTTTAAAAGCTCTCAAGGTATTTCAATAAATTTTCCAGGACTCAAGAAAATATTATAAAATTTGCTTCAACTTCATGCGATTTTATAATATTTTAATGTATTTTAAAGAATTCATTCACAAGAAGTGAGGGATTTTGTAGGTTTTCACATATTTGAAGAGATTTTAAAATATGTTTTGCAATTAATTTGAATTCATTTGAAATTCACCCCGAATCATTACTAATTCATTGAGAATTATTTTATTATCTCTTTCCAATTTTTTAATTTAACTGATTTCTTTTAAATTAAATCAATTCTGTTCAGTTCAAACAATTTTTTTTTAATTTCAGTTTTTGTTTAATTCGTGTTGATACACATATTGACTTTCAGTCACTTTTTGGATTAGAAATTAGTCTTGCTGCAAAAAACGTCAAATTAAAAATTATTGCTTCACACTCACGAGATATTCTCTGGAAATCTGCTTTCCGCCAACATCGCATTCAAAATACAGTACACCTTCAAATACTTGTCAATCCGAAGTTTTTTGTAGGGTACTTTTTTCTGCTTTTTTCGGTTTAGATGGGTCACTTTTTTAAAATAAATTGAAGCTGTGACAGCCTTTAGAATAATAAATGGCAAATTCAGGTCTCGGGCTCAACACACTATTGACACTTTTTTTAAAGCGTTGACGCTGTTTTGCTATCACTTCGAAGAAAATACACTGAAGACACTACTTTCAAATCAAAAACACGAATTTATCAACCAAGAAAGATTTTTCAAACAATAAAAAAAATGTCATAAAAAATGTTGATTTTTCAAGCCAAGAACATGGGCTTTCAACAAAACTGTTAAATATTTAACTGAATATTTAAATTTTCAATCAAAAATATGAATTTAAAACCAAAAAGATCAATTTTTAACCACAAATGGAGCAGATAAATTTCAAACTTTAATATTTTTACTAATGAAAGATATTATCTACATTTTGAAACGATAATTAAACAATGATATCGAGGAAAGACCTACTAAAAAAATTAAACTATCAGATGAAAACAATGCTTCATAAAAATAGTATATAAAAAGCGACGATGTAAACCAAATACTTTGTGCAACGTTTTTGTATTATTACTTATATAACATATATGTGGATTTAAAAAATAAAATTTATAAACTGGGCCAGTACCCGTCAGAAATATCAGGACCTGCAGGTGGTCCTTCGATTTTAATCAAACTTTGTAAAATTATAATGCTGTACTTTATACTTTCAATTATTTCATGAAAAATATTTTACATACAATTTTTGTCTATAGAAAGAATCCATGTAAAATTAGACATGTTCTACAAGTACAGTTGCAGAATATATCAGGTCGAAAATATTTTTCTTGGTTAAATTATGCGATACGTAAAAATAAATTATTAAAAAAAAAGTTCAAAACAGATTTTCGCAGAAGGTAAAAAATTACATTTTTTTGAAATTTCTTTGTTTAATTTAGCCTTTAATAAGAAAGAGACTCTGACTTTTATAAAGGCCTGGAAATTTCTATAGACAGGATAATTTTCTTCTTATAATAAAAGAATTTACTTATATTTACGTAAACAACAGATTCGATAAAACTGTTCACGTATAAAAAAGTTATACTAAAATACATTTTATTTTTTCGTGACAACTTGCATCATTTATGATAAAAATTAGAAAATTTATTTATTATGAAAAAGCTTCACTACATCTCTCAATACATAATAAATTATTTGTGGCAAATGGATTACTATTGAGCAAAGGTAATAATTGCCGAGCAAATAGACAACTTAAAAATTTGTTATCATATTTCTTAAAAACTGAAAGATTGGCAATTACTACCATTATTCTATATGTATCATTCATTTTCTTAAATTTTGGACAACTTATATAATAATAAAAATTAATATTATTCGTAGCATTTATCAAATTCAAATTCATATACTCATATACATATTATAACGAACAATTCACAATTTATTTTAGAAATAATATTTCTTTTAATTTATGAAATGAAAAATTTCATTACGGCAACATAATTTACAAATAAGTTCAGTAGTAAAGAAATTTAAGAGTAATTTATAATAAATTGAATTATAATTATATTCACGATCCTTTCAGATGATAACGATGGCAGAATTTACCTACAAATAAATTATGAGAAATCAATTTATTACTCCTTTAACCCTTCGCACGCGGCAGATCCAATATGGCGGACGAGTTTTTTAAAAAGTT
Organism: Andricus curvator; assembly: GCA_932195095.1. NCBI lineage: Eukaryota > Metazoa > Arthropoda > Insecta > Hymenoptera > Cynipidae > Andricus > Andricus curvator. The sequence continues at coordinate 13,019 of CAKNYM010050844.1, forward strand.
GTTAGATTTTCATAAAACTTTTTACTCGGGGGTTTTCGAGGTCGCTGATTATGAACCTGGATCCCGATTTGAGAAATTCAAAATGGAGGATCCAATATGGCAGACATATTTGTCGGCCATTTTGAAGTTTGGAAATCTGGCTTCAGATTCGTGATTACCGACCCCCAAAAACCCGCAGATACCAAGTTTCATGAAAATCCTTCGAATTTTTGAAAACTCGTCCGCCATATTGGATCTGCCATTCTGAATTTCGCAAATCTGGCTCCGGATTTGTAATCAGCGACCCCAAAAACCCTAGAGTACCAAGTTTCATTTCAATTTATCCAATACGTCGTTCAAAATTGAATTCTTTCGTAAAAAAGAGCGATTTTCAAAATTTGTTTATTTATAACTATTTATAATTTTAAACAATACGTTTGTCAACATGTTTTTTCACATTCTTCAATGCTTCAAATACGATATCAATAAGAAATTTTTGTTTTTAGTTCAAAAACATTGAATCTAGAGAAAAAAGTTGTGAATAAAAAAGGTGGTAATCTGGGTTACCACTGCGCCGCAAAGGGTTAACAGACATCATACTGTGGTGCCTTCTAATTATTTTATACAAATATTTCGTGACATTAATTAAATATAAATAACATAGAAAAAATAAGTTGTTGGTTCATTCTTTTTTAAAAATAAAAAATTAATAGGCGCGCGCCTTGGCGCGCGCAAGACTACTAGTGGTAGCATTTATATCGCTGCATGATCCGTTGCATTTGAAAACTACAATATTATGTATTGTAGCGTTACCCTACATTTCGGCAATAAACTTCAAATACATTTAGTGGAAGTTTTATGAGGGAATTTTTAACAGTGCTTTTATAATAATTTTCTGAAAACAAATAAAACACATGCACATTGTAAATATTTTGAAAATTGAATTTGAAAAATTGAAAACTCATTTCACATCATAAATATTATAAAAAATTACATCATTATAATACAGATAGGTTGAAAAAAATAAACTTTTACTATACTAATTATATCCAATATTCAATCACATCTTGAAGTAAATAATTAATTTATGTTGCTTGATAGAGAAAAATTGAAATTAAATATTTATATTATTTAATTTTGTGAAAAAATTAATCAGCTATTGTTGAAAAAAATAATCAGTGAATAATTAATTTATCTATTTATGACATACAAAACATTAAACTGTAAATTTCGTTCAAAAATTTAAATAATTCTTATTCTACATTTGAAAACAAATTTCAATATCATTTCTGAAAATTTAATATATTAGTAACCTTCCATACTAATTTCAGAAAAAATAAAAACATATATTCACATATAATTTTTAAAAATAATGTGATTGAAATAGTGTTATTTCAAATGTAAATAAACGTTTATTATGCAAGTTATACCCAGTATTCAATTACAAAACCTGAAAGTAAATTATAAATTTATGTTTCTGAATTTAAAACGATTTAAATTAAATTTTTATGTAATTCAATATTGTGGTTAAAATTAATCAGTCAATAATTAATTAAATAGTTCACAACATAAAAACATTCAAACAATTATTTTAATCGAAACAATGAAATTATTTTTACTTCATTTTTTTTTCAAATTGGAAGTTTCATTTCTGAATATTTTAAAAAATTCAAGAAAATTTAGAAAATTAATTTTTTTACTGAAAATTTAACTATTCTATTTTTATATTTTTTGATGTTATGGTTTTGACCAGATAAAATGTATTAAATAATCTGATGTTAATTGTTTTTTGTCTACTGGTCTAAAATCAATATTTTTCACAATTTAGAAATAAAAATCAATATTCCAAAAAATATTGATTTTAAACCAGTAGACAAAAAACAATTAATATCAAATTATTTATTCTATTTTTAGTTGAAAATTTATCCGTTTTCGGTTAAAATTTAACTATTTGTTGAAAATCCGTCTTTTTTTTGGTAAAATAGTACTCTCATTAGTCGAAATTTCATCTTTTTGGTTAAAAATTAATTTCTTTGGTTGAAAATTTAACTGTTTTGTTAAAAATTTGTTTGTTTTTTGGTTGAAAATTTATGTTACTAACTGAAAATTATCCTACCTAATTTTTGGTTGAAAATTTTTCTTTTTATTTTAAAATTCATGTATTTGGTTAAAAATTAAATTTCTTTAGTTGAAGATTCATCATTTTAGTTAAAAATTAACTTCAGCTATTCCATTTTTTGTGGAAAATTGACCTTTTTTGATAAAAAAAGTAATCTTATTCGATAAAATTATCTGTTCAATAGAAAATTTAACTATTCTGTCCTTCATTAAGAATTCATTTCTTTCACTGAAAAAAAAACTATTTAGTTGAAAATTCGTTTTTTTGTTGATAGAAAATTCATCTTTTAGATTGAAAAATCCACTATTTGATCAAAATTTCATATTTTTGGTTGAAAATTCATCATTGTGATTAAAAATTAATTTCTTTGGTTGAGAATTTATTTCTTTAACTGAAGATATAAAAATTCCATTCTTGCATGAAAATTTATATTTTTAGTTGAAAATTAATTTTGCTGAAAACTCGATGTTTTTTTATTTACTTTTCTAACAGCAAAATGAAATATTATATTTTTGGTTTGTAAATTTATATTTTTTAGTTCAAAATTGAATTATTTTATTCAGAATTAATTTTTTTTGGTTGAAATTTGATTGTCTTAACAGAAAATTTAATTCTTCTATTTTTGCTTAAAAGTCATTTTTTTTATGAAAAAAAAAATATTTTGTTGAAAATTCGTTTTTTTTGGTTGAACATTTATTTTTCTGACATTTTAAACATTCTAATTGTAGTTGAAAATTGATTATTTTTAGTTGAAAATTCATCTTTGTTCATATCATATAAAAATTATATTTTTGGTTGAAGATTCATCATTTTAGTAAAAAATTCATTTCGTTGGTTGAAAATTTATCTTTTTGACTTGAAAACACAACTAAAAAGTGTTTTAAATATATTTAGAAACAAAATTTATTTTGCATTAATATTATTAATCTTCTAGGTGTATGGTTGATTTTATACCTACACGAATTTAGAAATTGGGAAATTGTAGCAACCATGAATAAGGCACTGTTCAATGCGAATAATATGTTTTCTATTACTTTGACTTCTTTTATCATTCAAATTTAGCATCGTTTCCAATTTGAAACGATGAATTTTCCCGCGAAATTTAAATAATGTAATTATTATTAACAAAAGTATAAAATACGATTTTTTAAATCCTAATTCAAAATGCTCATAAATGCTCATTAAATTCTCAAAGCACATAAAGATCGAGAATATTCTCGAGCATATTCTCATGCTCGTGAGAATTTCTCCGAGCACTTAAACTCTTCAGAACACTAACTGGCATGGGCCATAATTTCCATGTCACAGAAATTTCATTTTTCCTACCACACTTCCGTTCAATTTCGAAGTAGTTGCTTCCCATCTAGATGTATTTAGTCTGGCCGGTAACTCAGGTGAAGATGGCGCTGTGGAACACTTCCTACGATACCAAATACATTAGGCGCGAAATTCAAATGAGGGCTTTGTTTAGAAATGCATTATCAAAATGCAGCTAATGTGCTTGGTCGGTAACATGTCTCTCAACACTAATTCGCAAACATTCGCGAAAAATTGATGCAAAACACATTAGCTGCATTTTGATTATGCATTTCTAAGCAGATACCTCATTTGAATTTCGCGCCTAATGTATTTGGTATCGTAGGAAGTGTTTCACAGTGCCATCTTCACCTGACTCACCAGCTAGACTAAATACATCTAGATGGGAAACAACTACTTCGAAACTGAACGGAAGTCTGGTAGGCCAAATGAAATTTCTGTGACATGGAAATTATGGTGCATGCCAGTTCGGATACCGAGAAATTAGGATAAATGAAAATTCGGGAAAATGAAATTTATGACAAATGATAATTTGGATAAATGTAAACTATGACAAATAGAAATTCGGAAGAACAAAAATTAGATTAAATTAAAATTAGGATAAATAAATATTATTGTGAATAAAAATTCGAAAATACGAAAATTATGCCATATGACAATTCGGTATAATAGAAATTATGATTATTGGTAGTTAGGACAAATAGAAGTTATGTGAGTTGACAATTCGACAAAATAAAAATTATAATAAATAATTGCTCGGCAACTTGATTTTCGGTCAAATGAAACTTAGGTAATATGGAATTTGGGGTATATTCATGGGCCTCTTACAATTTACATCATCGAATTTTTTTAACTTTTGTCACATATTTCTTTAGTAGAGAAAATACAGATTTCCAAATATTTCATTTAAAAAAAATTTTGCTTCTGAAAGTTAGAGGCCGTACTTAAATTACGTATTCCCTTATTTTTCTCTGTCTAATTTTTCATTTTCCTTGATCATTAATACTTAAATACCAGCATTTTAATCTTGAAATACTTTTAAGATAGAATCTTTTATAAATGAAATAAAACAGTATTTCAGATACAAATTTAAAATTTTCAAACCTATTAATTTTTTTGTAAAAAGAATGTCTTTTCTACTAGAAAAGATGGCTTTTCAACAAAATACTTGAATTTTCAACTAAATAATTAAAATTTTAACATAATAGTTGAATTTTCAACCTAAAAAGATAAATTCCCAACAAAAAGTGTCATGTTTTATATCTCAATCAAAAAAGATGAAATTTATACAAAAAAAGATTTTTAAAACCAAAAAGACGAATTTTCAACAAATGAAGAGTTTTCACTAGAGAAAGAAAATTTTACCTAAATTGTTGAACCTTCAAGCCAAAAGACGAATTTACTCTACAAAAATTGAATTTACAAACAAAAAAAAATAAATTTTTGACAATGTAGTTTAACTTTTACCCAAATAGTTGAATTTTCAATTTAAAAAGATTAATTTTCAACAAAATAGTTAAACTTTCAACCAAAGAGATGAATTTTCAACTAAAAATATAACTTTTCAAACAAAAAATGAGTTCTTAACAAAGTAATTCAACCAAATCTTTCAAACCAAATAGTTGAGTACTCAAGCAACGAAGAATAATTTTTAACCAAAAAGTTGGATTTTCATAAAAAAAAAAAGAAATTTCTATGATCAAAATATGAATTTTTAACCAAGAAATAAATTTCTACAAAGAAAATTGAGTTTTCAATCCGAAAATACGAATTTTCACCCAAAAAGGATGACTTTTCAACAAAATTTTTGAATTCTCTACACAATAGTTGCATTTTTATCCAAAGAAGATGAAATTTCTCTTAAAACAGATGAATTTTTATTTATAAAGAAAACAAATTTGTTTTAAATAGTTGAAATTTCATCCAGAAAAGATTCCAGTTGACTTTTCAAAATCAAAATATTAAATTTTTTAATAAAAATAAGTTTCTGCGAACAAAATTGAATTGTTCATCCAAAAAGACGAATTTTTTCAACCAAGAGGGATAAATTTTTAACGAAATAGTTCAATTCTGTACCAAATAGTTGAATTTTTATCCAAGAAAGATGAAATTTGTACAAAAAGAGTTGAAATTTTAATAAAAGAAAGGACAAATTTTGTTTAAAGTTAAACTTTCATCCAGAAAAGCTTTCAGTTCATTTTTGAACACCAAAATATAAATTTTAAACAAAAAGTAAATTTTCTACGAAATGCTTTAATTTTCAACAAAACAGTAGAATTTTTAACCAAAAGTATGCCTCTTTAACAAAAAAAGGTTTGTTTTCAACCAAACAGTTGCATTTTTGTCAGAGAAAAATGAAAATTCTTCTAAAACAGGTGAATTTTTAAATCAAAAAGACAAATTTTCAAAAAAAGAGTTGAATTTTCATCCAAAAGGATTTCAATAGACTTTTCAACAGAAAAATACAAATTTTAAACAAAAAGTAAATTTTCTAGGAAATAGTTGAATATTCAACAAAACAGTTGCATTTTTGTCCAAGAAAGATGCAATATTTCTACTAAAAAAAGATGAACTTTTAAATTAAAAAGGCAAATTTTCAAAAAAATATATTTTTCATCCAAAAAAGATTTCAGTTGACTTATCAGCAACAGAATATGAATTTTAAATGAAAGCTTAATATTATACGTAGAGACTTGAATTTTTAACTCAAAAAGACAAATTTTTAACAAAACAGTCGAATTTGCTAAAAGAAATGATGTCTTTTTAAGAAAATTGTTAAATTTTCAATCAAATAATAAAATTTATAACTAAACAGAAATCTTGTTTGGATGAAAATTCAACTATTTTTTTGGAAATTTGTCATTTCAATTTAAAATTCATCTGTTTTAGTTGAAATTTTATATTTCTTGAATAAAAATGCAACTGTTTTATAAAAAATTAATCTTCTTTGCTTGAGGATTCAAATATTTTGTTTGAAAATTTTGGTTGAACCACTTTTTTAAAAAAGCATTTTTTAATTGAAAATTCATCTCTTTTGTTGAAAGTTTAACTATTTTTATGAAAACTGATATTTTTTGTAATTAAAATTTAACTGCGTGCGTAAGAGTTAAGCTACTTCTTGAATTTTTTTTTTTTAATAAAGGTTTATCTCTTTGGTTGCGATTTTAACTATTTAGTTTAAAATTAATTTTTTTGCTGAAAATTCCTATTTTTTGGTTGAAACTTCAATTGTTGTACAGAAAATTCGTCTTTTAGCATGAAGGTTCAACAATCTAGGTGATTATTTTTTCCTTTCATGTTTGAAACATTTTTATCTGTTGAAAATTCGTCTTTTTGGTTTTAAAATTTACTTTTTAAAAATAAAATTTCATCTCTTTTGGTTTAAATATCAACTTTTACACTTTTTTTGTTTAGAATTTATCATTTTAGGCTTAAAATTCAATTATTTTGTTGAAAATTTAATTACTTTCTTAAAAATTCAAGTATTCTGTTGAAAATGCATCTTTTATGGTACCAACCTTTTTTTTTAAATAAATAAATTTGGAACTTTTAAATTTGTATCCAAAATATTGTTTCCTTTTTCCTTGGACAAAAAATAAAAAAGAGGAAAGGAAGATGAAAAGGCAACCAACCAATTCCCCTTCCTTTTCTTTTTTTATTTCTTTCGTATTTTTTATATTTATTATTATCAAATCACAACACAAAAACATTCATAATATTTACCAACGTTTCGAAATAAAAAAAGAGAAGGAAGAGGAATTGGTTGGTTGCCTTCTCATTTTTCTTTCCTCTTTTTTATTTTTTGTCCAAGGTAAAAGGATATTTTTTTTTTGTTTGAATTTTTTTTTTTTTTTTTCAAATTACAACAGAAGAATTTTACGGTGGTTGTCCAAATTTGGTCGTTGGATTCTTGTTTTTATTTTCAGAAATTCTATACATTAAAACATTAACTTATAATTAAAAATACACTAATGTCATACTATTGCTTCAATATGTTTGTATTATTCATTCCAATGCTTATTATATCCTATAATCGTTTTGTATATAATGATTTTCTATAGTAAATTTTCTGTAATCGTGGAAATATTATGGGAAATTCATTATAAAACAATGATTTTAGGCATATACTGATTTTCCTATATTTTTTCACAAGGATTATTGCACATCCTTCTGGCATCTTTATTTTTTATAATGTACCAGAATGACATTAAAATGATATTAAGTGTATTTATATACAAAATGTAAAATAGAGGTAATAAACTCAGGAACCCTAAAATTCGCGGAATTTCTATAAACAAAACATGAAATAATTGTTGTGACCTAGCACATGTTTCTCTAGAAGATTCAATAGTCCAGTTCAATTTAGGAGTGAGTCAAAATCCATATTTGGAATTTTTTTAAAGCGATTACTTCTTTTCGCCTTTTCTTTTCACGATTCAATGAAGCTAAGTAATAGCTCAAAAGTACATTATTGTTTGATATTAAATAACAAAAAAGTTATGTAACTCCTTGTATGTCAATATATTTGTTTTTTGGGACACGCCGCACTATTGACAAGGGTTTTTCTCGGAGGTGGTTGCTTCTTTCAGGATTTTACATTCATGGTTTGATAAAGTTTAGTACCTAATACATAGCTCGGAAGTACTTTTTTTTTTTTTTTTTTTGATTCAAAAATAAAAACGTCATGCATCTTCTTCTGGGTCAACTCTGGCGTTCTTTGCGTTTGTATGCAGATAGCTTGTTTTTAAGCGTTCATTTCGCGATTCCTCTTTTTTTAAACTAATATATATAAAAATAAAAATAAATAAATATGAAATAATAAATAATATGAATAATAAAAAAGTTATCCAACTCTTTCTGATTTAAATCGGCATTTTTTTGGGATGCGCCGTATTTTTGACAAGTGTTTTTTCTCGGGGGGTTGCTTCTTTCAGGATGATCCTTTCATGGTTCCATAGAGCTATGTAAGCAACAGCTCGAGAGTACTTTGTTGTTAAAAATAATTAAATGGGTTAAAATAAGACCGTTTTTTGTGCCTCCTGTAAAATTCGCCTTTTAGCACTCAGGCCCTTTTTCCCGACGACCCTTCAAACCGTAATGCCAAGATCAAAAATTTTTAGTTGATTCAGGACCAATATATTCAGACTATTCCATTTTTCAAATTGAAAAAAGTAATAATCCAAAAAACACACATTTTTAAAAATTGACGATTTCATAAACTACTTTGAGATTTTTTACTAAATCTGTGAAATTTGTATAATTTCTTGTAGGAACGTAACTTAAAATAGTGCTATTCTTTAGTTAATATCGCAGTTGTAAAATTATACAAGTTTTTATATTTTAATTTAACATTCACAAAGAAATTTATTGTTGAGGATCAATACAATCCTCAGACGATTATTAATTTCATAAACATTCTTCTAATAATATTTAAACTCAAATCCTGAGAAAAATTTCCTGCCAATTTCTGGGTTTTTCCTGGTATATCTAGATTTTTCCAGGTACAATTTAAATAATAATTCAAACGATTTTATTTCCATGCATAATATTCAATGCATATTTAACATATTAATATTTCAATAATTGAATAATTCATCTTTTACATACCAATACAATCATCAATTTCTATTTTGAAATAGAAAATAATCCAGTGTATAGACTATAGAGTCATAAATACCTGAAACACATAATAAATGTACACATTAGTACATATTTAGTAGAATAAAATATTTATAATCATTTATATTATATTTATAATAACGATGTTCCTTAATTTATGACAGTATAACTTTATAATTAAATGAAGAATTTGACAAATATTAAAAAAAAAATTCTACATTTTTTCTTGCTGTCGGATTTTACCAATTTAAAAAAAAGATTGGATGTTAATAAATCATTCAAAGATTTTCTTTTTTAGGAATACATTCCCTATAACTTTCCTATTACCAATTTTGAAAATATGTAAATATAATAATTTTCACATATAGTTATTTGTTTCAAAAATTTTGCTTTTAATAATTGTATGTAACTATTTCAGCGTTAGCAAAAAAATAAAAAATAAAATAAAATTAAACCATTTTTTTAAATTGCTACGAAGTGAAAGTAAGAAAAAATTAAATTGCAACAAATATTTTTCTATTTTTTGATGGTTTTTTTCATTGAATATTTGCATTTTTAATTTTAAAAATCATAAGATTTTTCAGACCATTATTATTCTTCAGATTATTGTTTCTAATCATTAAATTCAAAATTGCTGTACAATTTTTAGTCTTGATGGCGTTTTGTACTGAAAATCGAAAAAGAATTACAATTTCTTTTGAAAATGTAAATTTTTTAACATTATCAACAAAAAGTTTTGAAGCTTTTTAAAAATGTTGATTTCTGGGAATGTTATAAACGATCTTTTATCTAAAAAAATTAATTTTGAAAGAAAATTTTTAAAGATTTCTAAAAATTTCGAAAAAAACTTTGGAAGATTTCAAGGCAATTTTTTTGATTTCGTAAAAATTTTCCAAAATTTTAAGAAAATTCGAATAATTTCAAACAATATTTAAAACTCTCGATAAAATGTCAAAAAATATTTAAAATTTGAAAATATTTCAAGAAAGTTAAAAAAATGTAGATTTTTGAGGATCTCCAAACAGAATTTTGAAGCTTTTCAGGGATTTTGAAAGGTTTCATGATAATAAAAAAAATTTCTTAAGATTACTGGGAAAATTTTAAATTACTTGTTTTTGTGAAAAACTAATTCTAAAAGAATATTTAGAACGACGTTTCAATACTTGAAAAAATTACCAAAATTGACCAAAAAAAAATCTGGAAGATTTTAATGCAAATTATTTAATTTTGCAGAATTAAAAAAAATGTTTTGAGAAATTAGAATAATTTTAACAGGTATTTAGAAGACTTGTTAGTTTTAAAAAGATTAACAAATAATTTAAAATTTTTAAAGATTTTTTTTTTTTAATTAAAGAAAATGTGAATTTTTAAAGATTTTCACAAAAATATTCACAGCTTTTTAAGAAGTTAAAAAGATTTCAAGAAAGAAAAAAAAGCTTTTCTTAATATTCCTGGGAAAATTTTTAATAATTTTTTATATTGAAACATAAATTTTTTCAGAAAAAATGTCAAAAAAATGTCAAAATTTTAGGAATAATTTGAGACATTTAAAAGGATGTTTAAAAATGTATCTCTTTTGGTAGAAATTTCATCATTGTAGTTGAAAAATTCATCTCTTTGGTTGAAAATTTAACTATTTTGTTGAAAATTATTTTTTTTTGTAGAAAATTAAACTACTTGATTAAAAGTTGAACTACTTTGTTAAAAATTGGATCATTTGGTTAAAAATTCCACTATTTTGTTTTAAATTAATTAATTTGTTGGAAATTCAGTTGTTTTTTTTGAAAAAGTTATTTTTTTCACATAAAAATTCAACTATTTGGTAAAAAATGAATCTATTTGAAAAATAACCTTTTTTCTTTGAAGATTCAACTGCTTTTTTTAATTGAATCTTTTAGGCTGAGTTCGACTGTTTTGGATTAAAAATTAAATTTTTATTTGTTTGAAATAACAATTATGCACTGGAATTTTTACTAAGAATTTATCTTTTTTGGTTGGAAATTAACTTTTTGTTGAAATTTAGATTCGAAATATCTTAAATCTTCAAAAATCTTTTCGAATTTTCTCAAGCATTTTAGAAAAATTATATTATATAACACTAAAAACAAATTAAAATTTTTAGTTACAATAATTAATTTCCAACGAAGAAAAAGAAAATCTGCAATAAAATAGTTACATTTTCAACCACACTGATGAATCTTTGATAAAAAATGGCTTCTCAACAAAAAGTGTAATAGTAGATTTTCCACAATTTTTTTTCAATTTTCAATGGAAACTGTTATATTAAACCAAAATATACGAATTTTTAACAAAGAAAAATTCTTCAATTAATAAAGAAAAAATCTCATCCAAAATGTTGAGTTTTTAAGTCATAAAGACGAATTTTTGGAGAAAAAAAAAACGGAATTTAAAACCCTAAAATATGCATTTTCTGCCAAAATAATTGAATTTTTGACTGAAAAAGACTAATTTTCAACAATATTTGTTAAATTTTTAACAAAAGAAATAAACTTTTAACTAAAATGATATATCTTCAACCAAAAAAAAATAAATTTTTAACCAAATAGGTTACTTTTTATCATGAAAGATTATATTGCTACCAAAAAAAAAGACAAAGTTTCAACAAAATAGATGAATTTTTAACTAAAAAAGATAAATTTTCAACTAAAAATAGTATAAATTGATTTAAAGTTACCAGAAATAAGTTTTTAACCAAAAATAATATATTTTCAACAAAATAGTTAAATTTTCAACGAAAACGATTAAATGTCTATAAAAAAAAATTTCGACGAAAAATTGAATAGTTAAATTTTAAGTTAGAAAATTAATTTTCAATAAAAAAACTAATTTTCAACCGAAGAAATGAAATTTCAACAACAAAGATTAATTTTCTGCCAGAAAAGAATAATTATTAACAAAAGACATGAATTTTCAATCCAAAATGTTATAATTCTATAAAAAAAGAAATTTTCAACAAAAAAATTAATTTTCAACTAAAAAAAAATAAACTTTCAACAAAAAATTGAATATTTTGATTCTGAGTTGGAGAAATAAGTTTTCAACCCAATAAATGAATTCTTAACGAAATAGTTGAATTTTCAACTAAAAAGATTAAATAAACAAAAATTTCGACGAAAAATTGAATAATTTCTTGAATAATTTCTAATAAATAAAAAACTAATTTTCTCCAAACAAAGAATATTTTTTAACAAAATACATGAATTCTTAAACAAATATTTTAATTTTTAATGGAATTTTCAGCCAAATAGGTTCATTTTCTACAAAAAAAAGATAAATTTTCAACAAAATAGATGAATTTTCATGTAAAAAAGATCAATTTTCAACAAAAAATAGAATAGTTTAATTTCCAGTTAGAGAAATAAGTTTTTAAGCAAATAAAATTAATGTTTAATGAAATAGTTAAACTTTCAAACAAACAAATGAATTTTCTACCAAAGACATTAAATGTCTATCAAAAAAAAATTTCGACAAAAAATTTAGTTAAAGAAACTAATTTTCTACCAAAAAAGAATAGTTTTTAACAGAATACATGCATTTTCAACTAAAAAGGTGAATTTTCAACTGAAGAAGATAAATTTTCAACCAAACATGGAATTGTTAAATTTTCAGTTCAAAAAATAATTTTAAAAAATTTTGGCAAAATAGGTAAATTTAAAAAAAAAAAGATTTTCCAACTAAAATAATGAATCAACAAACAAAATTTTTAACTAAGTAGTTCACTTAGTGGATTTTTTTCTGAAAGGTAATTAGTGCGCGCACGACGCGCACAATTTTCTAGTAAACCTAAAAAAGATTAATAATTATTCGAAATTTTTATGTTGTATTCAAAATTGTTTTTCCCTTCAAATTGAAAAACTAATTTATTTTGTTTTCTACTTGTTTATTTTTTACTATAAATAAAAAAAAATGAGATTCCGAAAAAGGAACTAATTTTTTTGAATAACGCTTTCGCGCCATTTACTCGAAGGACTACTGATGCTGATAACCTGATCCTGCAAGGACGTCGCGTCACGTGGTTCTAGCAACGTGGAATATTTCCTGCAAAATACCATCCCCTAAATCTGTTTCCCTGATAAAAACCTGGTCGTACGACTGGATTCTCGATTGATGAACCATCGACAGTCGATTCATCCCCTAGGCTATATAATTAAAATCGAATTTTTAAATTTTTATTTTTATCATTGTTAATTAATAATTAATAATTCATAATTAATAATTTAAAATTATTAATTAAAAATAATTACGAAACAAGAAAGAATCGTGCGAATTCCCGTCTTTTGATGACAGATTTTTCGAAATTATAAACACAGATTGAATAAAATTATTCCAATTATTGCATCCGGATAAAAAATTTTCTCATCCGATATAACAAAAACTGAACAAAAATGTAAAAAAAAATTCAAACGGTATATAATATATAAATAAGAATATAAATTATAGAAGTTGATAATCATAAATTGTTTAAATTGAATCGCCAGTTCTGATGTACCATTTTCTTGGGGTGAAATTTAAATTGAAAAAAATATTTTCCTTCATTTTCTCAAAACATTTTAGACAAGTGACTATGGGGCGGAAGAGATTCAATAATATCGTATTCCCTCGCAAACACTCAGCCCGAACTCTGTTTCCCTGATAAAAAAGTGGTCGTACGCCTGGAATCTCGATTGACGAACCTTCGACAGTCGATTCCAGACATCAACCCCCATTCATTCATAAAATCAAGAATCAACTCTATTATTTTACAACAACACATATTCAATCCCATATTATATAAATACGTGTTTGTTATACCTTATTTAAAAATAATGTTTATAATAATTATGAAGCACACTGAATTAACAAAATAAGAAATTTACGAGACTGAGAAGAGCAGACAAAGAATAAGTGACTTTCTTCTAATTCAAGGTACTTCGCTTCTATCAGGATATCATCAGGAATGAGAGTAATTCTCTTCCCCGATTCCTGGTCGCATCCCGATCGAGAGTGGACCAATTTTATCCCTAGGGACTCCCCCAGTCTCCTCAAATACCAGGAACCCATAAAAACCCCATAGGTCTAGACACAGACCACCCTAAAAAGATTAATGGAGTCTGGAAAACTGTTTGGTCCATTTATCAGGCGAATAGGAAAATTGTGAGATGTGTTGTACAGACTTCAGAGCCCAAAACGAGGGGTCGACCATTCTGATTTTTCGTGTACCAGGAATATATTCCCTAGAGAATATTCGGGAATATACAGAATATATCGGAATATTTGTGAATACAAAGAATTTGAAGAATATGGGAATATATATTACATATATATACCTACATTCTAACCCTTTCCTTCAAACACCATAATTTTTGTTTCATTTATGGTAATTTTGAGGCCCATCTTGTTCATGTTTGTAGTCAGTTTGCTCAACATTCTTTACAAATCTTCGACTGGCTCTGTCATAACAACCTTATCATCTGCAAACGCTAACCCACGTACCCTCAGTATCTCGAGCTCCACGCCTTCTTTTCTTTTCTCGAAGATTCGTTTTTTTAATATTTATCCTTCACCCTTTCCTTCAAACACCATCATTTTTGTTTTATTTATGGTAATTTTGAGGCCCATCTTCTTCATGATTATATTCAGTTTGCTCAACATTCTTTACAAATCTTCGACTGACTCTGTCATAACAACCTTATCATCTGCAAACGCTAACCCACGTACCCTCAGTATCTCGAACTCCACACCTTCTTCTCTTTTCTTGAAGATTCGTTTTTTTAATATTCATCCTTCACCCTTTCCTTCAAACACCATAATTTTGGTGTTATTTGTGGTAACTTTGAGGCCCATGTTCTTCATGATTATATTCAGTTTGCACAACATTCTTTACAAATCTTCGACTGACTCTGTCATAACAACCTTATCATCTGCAAACGCTAACCCACGTACCCTCAGTATCTCGTGCTCCACACCTTCTTCTCTTTTCTTGAAGATTCGTTTTTTTAATATTCATCCTTCACCCTTTCCTTCAAACACCATAATTTTTGTGTTATTTATGGTAACTTTGAGGCCCATGTTCTTCAAGATTATATTCATTTTGCTCAACATTCTTCACAAATCTTCGACTGACTCTGTCATGACAACCTTATCATCTTTGAACGCTAACCCACGTACCCTCACTATCTCGAGATCCACACCTTCTTCGGTTCAATATTGAACTCTTTTCTTGAAGATTCGTTTTTTTAATATTCATGATTTTAATTAAAAATTCATCTCTTTGGTTGAAATTTTAACTTTTACACCCAAAAAGATGAAATTTTTAACAAAAAGGTTCGTTTTGTAAAAGTTTATTTTGAACCAAGAAAGATGAATTTTCAACAAAATAGTTGAATTTTTAACCAAATAGTTGAATTTTTATCCAAGAAAGATGAAATTTGTACTAAAACAGATGAAATTTTAATAAAAAAAAAGGACACATTTTTTTTAAAGTTCAACTTTCATCCAGAAAAGCTTTCAGTTCATTTTTTAACACCAAAATATAAATTTTAAACAAAAAGTAAATTTTCTACGAAATAGTTAAATTTTCAACAAAACAGTAGAATTTTCAACCAACGATATGACGTTTTAACAAAATAGTTTTATTTTCAACCAAACAGTTGCATTTTTATCCAAGAAAGATCAAATTTCTCTTAAATAAATGAATTTTTAATTTAAAAAAAAAAAATAGATGAATTTTCATCCAGAAAAGATTTGAGTTCTCTTTTCAACACCAAAATATTAAATTTAACCAAAAAGTAAATTTTCAACAAAACAGCAGAATTTTCAACCAAAAAGTATGACTTTACAACAAAATTGTTGAATATTAAACCAAACAGTTGCATTTTTATTCAAGAAAGATGTTAATTTCTGCTAAAGCAGATGAATTTTGATTTTGAAATCAGAAAAACACATTTTCAACCGAACAGTTGCATTTTTATTCAAGAAAGATGAAATATTTCTTTTAAAACAGACGAATTAAAAAAAAACTTCAAAAAAATAGTTAAATTTTCATCCAAAGAAGATTTCAGTTCATTTTCCAACACCAAAATAAGAATTGTAAACTATTAGTTAATTTTCTGCTAAATAGTCGAATTTTTAACCAAAAAGTATGACTATTTGACAAGATTGTTAAATTTTCAACCAAGCAGTTGCATTTTTGTCCGAGAAAAATGAAAATTCTACTAAAACAGGTGAATTTTTAAATCAAAAAGACAAATTTTCAAAAAAAGAGTTGAATTTTCATCCAAAAGGATTTCAATAGACTTTTCAACCGAAAAATACAAATTTTAAACAAAAAGTAAATTTTCTAGGAAATAGTTGAATTTTCAACAAAACAGTTGCATTTTTGTCCAAGAAAGATGAAATCTTTCTACTAAAAAGAAGATGAACTTTTAAATTAAAAAGACAAATTTTCAGAAAAAATATTTTTCATCCAAAAAATATTTCAGTTGACTTATCAGCAAGAAAATATGAATTTTAAACAAAAGGTTTAATATTTCGCAATATATTTAAATTATGTATATTAAATTACATATATATACATTCTCACCCTTTCCTTCAAACACCATAATTTTTGTTTTATTTATGGTAATTTTGAGGCCCATGTTCTTCATGATTATATTCAGTTTGCTCAACATTCTTTACAAATCTTCGACTGACTGTCATAAAAACCTTATCATCTGCAAGCGCTAACCCACGTACCCTCACTATCTCGAGCTCCACACCTTCTTCGGCTGAATATTGAACTCTTTTCTTGAAGATTTGTTTTTTTAATATTCATGATTTTAATTAAAAATTCATCCCTTTGGTTGAAATTTTAACTTTTAAACCCAAAAAAATTAAATTTTTAACAAAAAGGTTCGTTTTGTAAAAGTTTATTTTGAACCAAAAAAGATAAATTTTCAACAAAGTAGATGCATTTTTAGCCAAATAGTTGAATTATGAACCTACAAGGATGAACTTTCAACTATATGGCTGAATTCTTAAAGAAAAAATATTAAACTTCAACAACAAACAGTTGCATTTTCAACCAAATAGTTGAAATTTCAAGCCAAAAAGGCGATTTTTCTAAAAAATCACTTGAAATTTCAATCCGAAAATATGAATTTTCAACAAAAAAGTTTTTTTAATTAAACAGTTGAATTCTCTACAAAACAGTTAAATTTCTATCCCGAAAATATAAATTATTAACTAAAACGTTAATTTTCAACTAAATAGTTGAATACTCAACGAAAACAGATTAATTTTCAACAAAAAAATTAAACTTCTACCAAAACAGATGAAGTTCGAATCTAAAATAAAATTCCCGACACTATGAAATTCCCGAATAATAAAATTTCCGATTTATAAAATTCCTGAATTATAAAATTCCCGAATAATAAAATATCTCATCAGTTTATATTATTACCGAATTGGAAAATTCCCGACAGAAAATTGCCGAATTATGAAATATCCGCACTAGAAAATTCCCGAATTTAAACAATTAAACAATTTTTTTAATAAATTTTATTTATTCATTAAAAATACAATAATCAAATGTTTTTACCAACAAAAAATTTATTTCAATGTTTACAGTTTCTAAAATTATTTTTTAAATTAAAATAACTATAATTGAACGAAAATTTTCATCCAGAAATATAATATTTTCAATTATTGTTATTTTAAATTCAAACAATATTTTTAGAAACTTTAAACATTAAAAACAATTCTTTTTGATAGAAATATTTGACAATTGTATTTTCAATAAATAAAAATATGATATTTATAAAGAAGAATTTTCATTGTTTAAATTCGGGAGTTTTCCAGTTCGGATATTATATAATTCAACAAACTGTTCGGGAATTTACCAATTTGGGAATTTTATTATTCGGGAATTTTATTGTTGAAGAATGTTTCAATTCGGGAATTTTACAGTGTCAGAAATTTTATTTTACCGGATTTTACAGTCGTCCCCAAAAAGATTCAAATTTTAAATAAAAAACAGTTAAATTCAATCATGATAGAATAATTTATCAACCAAATACATAAATTTTCGAAGAAGATTGTAAATTTTTGAAAAATTTAAGGTTATGTTAACGTTTTTCACCTGAAATCGGTTATTTTAAACAAAACCAATTAAATTCCGAAGAAGACTTACAAATTAAAACAATTCAGAATTTTGAAAGGTTTCAAGATTTAAAAAAATGTTCTTAAGGCCATGTGACGAGTGGATCACTTGACTGGATTCCTACCTTACCGACACTTTTTTTATTTGTAAACTTATTTTCACACGAATAGCCACATCAAGTTGAAAATTTTGGATAATAAATAAGAAGCACTAAGAAAGGTGCGTCTGGTCCTAAAGTTTCATAATTATGAAAAAAGTTTTTTTTGTAAATAATTTTTTTTTGCTTTTTTCATGATTATTAAAATTTAGGACCAGATCCGCCTTTCTTAGTGCTTCTTATTTACTATCCCAAATTTTCAACTCGATGTGGCTATTCGCGTGAAAATAAGTTTACAAATAAAAAAAGTGTCGGTAAGGTAGGAATCCGGTCACGTGACCCACTCGTCACATGGCCTTAAGTTTCTTGGGAAATTTTTTAATGATCTTTTATATTGAAAAATATGATAATTTCTTATGAAAATATGGTAGCAATAGGAGAATAAATTCTTTTAAATTAAATTAATTTAGGTACCATATTAATTTCAATATCAAACGTTTTGAATTCCTAAGATTTCGATTTGAAATATATTGCATTTTCCACAAAATAATTGAATTTTCAACCAAAATATTTGGGATTTCCGACAAAAGAGTTTATTTTTCAAGTTCAAAAGTTATATTTACAAAACCGTTGACTTTGGAAACCGAAAAGATGAATTTTTAACAAAAAAGTTCATTTTTAACCTTTTATGAAAAGGAAATGAATTTTCAACAAAATAGTTGAATTTTTCGTTGAGAATTCATCTATTTTGGATTAGAAAACCATTGGCTTTGGAACCCAAAAAGATGAATTTTTAACAAAAAAGTTAATCTGTAACCAACAGTTCAATATTTAACCAAATAGTTGAATTTTATATCAAACTGTTGAAAATTCAAGTCAAACGACGGATTTTCTATGAAATAGATTAATTTTCAATTAATTTTTTTACCAAATAGACGTATTTTTAACAAAATAGTGCAGTTTTCAAGCGAAAATTGTATAGTAAAACAATTAAAATTTCGTTTTCCTTGGTTGAAAATTTATCCTTTCTGATTAAAAATGCAACTGCTTGGTTGAAAAGTAATCTGTTGAGGATTCAACTATTTTGTTGAAAATTCGCCTTTTTTAGTTGATTTGAACTGTTTTTGATTTAAAATTAAAATCTTTTTTTGTTGAAATATTTAAATATTCCTTTTTTTTTGGTTGAAGATTCATCATTTTAGTTAAAAATTCAACTAATTGGACATAAATCAACTTATTTGTCGTAAATCCATATTTTTGGTTGAAAATTAAACTTTTTTTTTTTAAATTGATAATTGATTTTTCTTTGAAAAAATTTATTTTAGAAATTGAAACAGTCTGTTGGACATTCGTTTTTTGTGGTAAAAATTTATTTTTTTCCATTTTTGGTCGAAAATTTTACCTTCATTACTCGAAAATTCAACTATTAGGTAGAACATTTTTTCACTCGGTTGAAAATTCATCTATTTGTATAGAAAATTAATCTTGTTTGTTGAAAATTTATCATTTTGTTTGAAGATTCAACTATTTCGTTAAAAATTCTTCTTTTTAGATGAATTCAACTGGTTGAAAATTCATTTTTTTGTTATAATTTTTTTTAACTAAGAGTTTGACGATTCCCTTTTTTGTTGAAAATTCACCTTTCTTGATTAAAAATGAGGTTTATTATTAAAAATTCTTCGTTTCCTATATTTAAAAATCGAAAGTAGAAACATAGAAAATGGGGTGTTGAAAGGCGGTTTTGAAATATGGTCAGGAGTAGGTAGTGAATCAAATCGTAGTCAAGGGATCGGTTTAATTATGAATAAAAAAGCAAGACAGCATCTCAAAGATCATGATTTTGTATCTCCCAGATTGTTGTGGGCTAGAATGAAGGTAGGAATCAGAAGGTTATTTATCATAGCGTGCTACGCCCCAGTTGACAGTGAGCCGCGAGAAGTCAAAGACGCTTTCTGGGACACTTTAAATGACACAATAAGTACTTGCGATCCAGGTGAAAGAATAATTCTGCTAGGAGATATGAACGGATGGGTCGGCGTTCAACGTCAGGATACAGATACAGAAAGGGTACTAGGTAAATTTGGGGATCCAAGAAAAAATTATAACGGGGAAAAATTAGTTAGCCTATGCCTAGAAAAGGGCCTATTTATTACCAATACTTGGTTTCGACATAAAATGATCCACACGTACACTTGGTGTAAAGGAAATAACCGCAGTGTAATTGACTTCGTTATTGCGGATGAAAGACTAAGAGAACTAGTTGTAGATACAAGAGTCATGAGGGGATCCGAATGCAATACTGATCATTATCTTTTAATCTCTAAAATAAACTTAGGCCGGGGATGGAAAAGAAAGAGAACAGAAAAAACGAAACAAACTCGAATAAAGATTGAAAATTTACAGAAACCGGAAGTGCGAATAGAGTTTCAAAATAAGTTAAGCGAACGCATAGATAGGGCAACTTGGGAAGCGCTTACGAGCATTAAAGATATAGAGGGCGCGTGGGCTTTATTACGGGATATCATTGTTAAAACTGCAATTGAAGTGTGCGGTACGGCAGTGGTAGGAAGAAAGTCTGGTGATGCATGGTGGAATGATGAAATTCAAGCAGCCCAGCGAGAAAAGAAAAAAGCGCACAAGAGAACATTAAACATGACAGGTCTTAGCGATGAGGAGAGAAATAGACTCAAAAATGATTACAAAGACAAAAAGAGGAAAATGAGACGACTAGTCAAGGAGAGTAAAGAAAAAATCAGAACAGAAGAAGAGAACAAAATACAAAACGGCTTTGGAGGAATAATGAAACTACTATATAAACAGTTGAAGGAAAGTAAAAGTACAGAGTTTGCTAGCATGAGAAACAGCAAAGGTGAAATGCTATATGATATAGACGGGATAGTAGACGCTTTAAAAGACTCTTTTAAAGAACTATTAGGAGGTGAAGATATAGGACAACAAAACTGCGACATAGAACATAATGCATTAGAAAACCCAATTGAAAAAGTCTGTGTCACTGAGGTCCGAGACATAATTAAGAACTTAAAAAACGGTAAGGCTGCTGGCATAGACAGTATTAGTGCTGAAATGCTCAAATACGGTGGCGAGTACATACCTCACAGGTTGTGCGAATTAATAAATTTATGTATCGAGACGGGGAAAGTCCCAGACGATTGGAAAAAAGCGATTATCGTACCAATATACAAAAGAAAGGGAGATAAAAACAACTGCAGTAATTACAGAGGTATCAGCCTACTAAGCACCGTAAGTAAAATATACTCAAAAATACTTATTCGTAGGGTAATGGAAATCACAGAAGAAAAAATATGGGAAGTCCAAAGTGGATTTATGCCAGGAAGATCATGTACAGATCAGATATTTAGCCTAAGACAGATCACAGAAAAAAGCTTGAGAGTAGGAAAGAAAGTTTTCTGTGCATTTATTGACCTAGAAAAAGCATTTGACACGGTAAATAGAAGTAAACTTTGGGAAGTTCTTAAAGAATACGGAGTAAATGGAGGGCTCCTGCAAGCAATAAAAACAATATATACAGGTAGTAAAGCGAGCGTAAGGGTAAACGGGAAACTGAGTGACTGGTTCGATATTACGCAAGGCGTGAAACAAGGATGCGTTATGTCCTCGTGGCTATTTATCATATTCATGGATAAGTGTCTAAGAACTGCACTCTTCGACGAAGAAGGTGTAGATCTCCAAACAGTTAAGGTACGTGGGTTAGCTTTCGCAGATGACAAGATTGTTATGGCAGAATCAGTCGAGGACTTGCAAAGAATGTTGAATAAACTTCATACAAGCATGAAGGACATGGGACTCAAAATTAACGTAAATAAAACAAAAATCATGGTGTTTGAGGGAAAGAGTGAGAAAACAATGTGCAACATTGTCCTAAATGATGAGAGATTAGAACAAGTTGACAAGTACGTATATCTAGGTAGTCTATTCACTAGCGACGGAAAAATAGATGGGGAGTTAGATAGGCGCATAAATAAGGGTAAACAGGTTATCGGTAGAGCAGGGTCCATCCTAACAAATAAAAACATATCAAAAAAAGCTAAAATGGCCATACACAATTCTATATTCGTACCGACTGTACTATACGGTAGCGAGACATGGACCTGTCAAGAAAAGGACAGGAGTAAAATTAACGCGATCGGCATGAAACCTCTGCGCATAATATGCGGGAAAACACTAATGGACAAAGTCCGAAACGAGACAATCCTCAAAGAATGTGGTGCAAAAGAGACAATAGTTGACACATGGGAAAGAAATCAGTTAAGATGGTTCGGACATCTTGAAAGAATGAAAGATGAACGACTGACCAAACAAGTGTATAAAGGTAAAGTAAATGGCAGAATGCCCAGGGGTAGACCGCCAAAAGAATGGTTAGAATCTGTAAATGAGACATTAATCCGTAGAGACATAAGAAGCCATAGGAACACAAGAGCTTGCATGAAAAAATGCATGGACGTGAAGGAAGCTAGAGTAGTATGCCAGGACAGAAAAGTGTGGCGACAAATAGTTTGTAAACAGAGTGACAGTAGAATGAATGACGCCTGAAACAAAGATCTTGGATACTAATGGGCCCAAGTGGAGAACCATACATAACAATTCTGTGAGGCTCTTCACTTGGGGTGATCGCTAGAGAGATTGATCAGCAACCTGGGTCGGAGCAGTGTTGCGGAGTAAACGTGTCATTTAAATAAATAACACGAGAATTCCAGATCAATCTAAAATATATATACCTAACACTTATATACCTATCCACCTCATACCTATATTCCTACCTACCGTATACCTATATACCCATATACACACTACTATTCTCCAACCGAGCAAGTCACGCCCACCCCGAAAGGGAAATGGCTTAATGGTATAACTAACTGTTTTCTAAAACATTAGACTTTTTAGCTTGACAGCTGGAATGTTTTGTTAAAAATGCGTATATTTAGTTAAAAAATTAATTGGTTGAAAAGTCAACTATTTGGTTGAGAATAATCTGTTTCGTAGAAAATCCGTCGTTCGACTTGAATTTTCAACAGTTTGATACAAAATTCATATTTGGTTGAAAATTAATCGGTTTGGTTGAAAATCAACTTTTTTGTTGAAATAATAATAATAAATCATTTTTGTTTTTCTGAAATTTTCAAACCCCTCTCCCCCCATGTAAGATACCATGAGATTTGCTTTTTTTTAGAAATTTAATCTATTATGGTTAAAAATGTAACTTTCTGGTGAAAAATAATCTGTTTAGGTGGAAAATTAATTTTGTCGTTGAAAATTAATATTTTCGGGTTAAAAATTCAACTGTTATGTAGGAAATTCTAATTTTGGGCTCGAAAATTTAACAATATGGTAGACAATTCAATAATTTTAGTAGCAAGGTTGAAGATTAATAATTTTAGTTAAAAATAAATTTCTTTAGTTCAAAATTTAACTATCTGGTTGAAAATTCGTTGTTTTTTTTTGGTTGAAAATGATTTTTTTACTGAAAATTTAACTATTACATTCTTTGTGAAAAATTTATCTTTCTTAGTTGAAAATTCAACTATTTGGTTGAAAATTCATATTTTTTGTTAGAAAAACAATCCTCTTGGTTGCAAATTTAACTATTTGGTTGAAAATTAGTTGATGCATTCTGTTGAAAATTCTTCTTTTTTGGTAGAAAATCCATTTTCTTTTTGTAATAAATGTAACTGTTTGGTTGAAAATTAATCTGTTTTAGTTGAGAAGTCAAGTAATTTGTTGAAATTTCGTCTTTCTTTGGTTGAATGCAACTGTTTTTGATTTAACATTAAAATATTTTTTTTATTAAATATCTACTATTACATTTTTTTTTTTAAATTAATCTTCTTAGGTTGAAAAATCAACTCCTTCGTTAAAAGTTGGACTACTTTCTTAAAAATTCATTTTTCTGTATAAAAATGCATAATTTTAGTTAAAAATTCATCTATTTGGTTGAAAATTAACTGTTTAGTACAAAGCTCGTCTTTCTGGCTTGAAAATTCAATATTTTGAATGATTTTTTTTCTTTATTGTCCGGAAAATCTTTCTTGGTTGAAAATTCAACTCTTGTTGAAAATCTGTCTTTCTGATTTGAAAGCTTATGTCTTTTGGTAGAAATTGCACACTTTTTTTTCAATTCAACTGTTTTTGATTTAAAATAAAAGTCTTTTCGTGGTTAAAATATTAACTTTTACATTTTTTGTTGAGAATTCATATTGTTCAAATTTTTAAGCAAAAAAAAAACTTCAGCCAAAAACAGTTGCATTTTCATCTAACTAGTTTAATTTTCAACCCAACAAGACGATTTTTTTGGAAAAAAGTGAATTATCAACCAGAAAAATTGAATATTCAACAAAAAGTTGATTACAAACCAAGGAGATACATCTTCAACTAAAAATATGAATTAACAAAAAACTGATTTCTTAACAAAGTTGTTCAAATGAAATTTTTAAAGAAAATAGTTGAATCCTCAAGCAAAGCAGATTAATTTTCAACCAAACAATAGTATTCTTATCCAAAAAAGATAAAAATTTCTACTAAAACAGACGAATTTTTAAATCAAAAAGACAAATTTTCGAAATTTTGATCCAAAAAAGAATTTAGTTTAACTTTTCAACTTCGAAATATGAGTTTTAAACAAGAAGTAAATTTCCTTCGATCATACTTGCATTTTTAATTTAAAATGACGAATTTTCAACAAAACACTTGAGTTTTTAACCAAAATGGATGATATTTCAACAAAATTTTTCAATCTTCAACCAAATAGTTGCATTTTCATCCAAAAAAGATTAAATTTCTACTAAAAAAGATAAATTTTTAAATCAAAAAGACAAATTTTCAACAGCAACAAAATTTGAATTTTCATCCAAAAAAGATTTTACTTTGATTTTTCAACATCAAAATATGAGTTTTAAACCAGAAGTAAATTTTCTGCGAAGATACTTGAATTTTCAACCCAAAAATATGAAAATTTAATAAAACAGTTGAATTTTTAACCAAAAAGGATGACTTTTTAACAAAATTTTTTAATCTGCAACCAAATAGTTGCATTTTTATCCAAGAATGATAAAATTTCTACTAAAACATATGAAATTTTAAATCAAAAAGACAAATTTTCAAAAAAATAGTTGAATTTTCATCCAAAAAAGATTTTAGTTTGACTTTTTAACATCAAAATATTAATTTTAAATAAGAAATGAATTTTCTACAAAGATACTTGAATTTTCGACCTAAGAAGACGAATTTTCAACAAAACAGTTGAATTTTCAAGTAAAAAGGATGACTTTTTAACAAAATTGTTAAATTTTCAAACAAAAAGTTGCACTTTCATCGGGAAAAGATGCAATTTCTACTAAAATAGATGAGTTTTTAAATTAAAAAGACAAAATTTTCAGAAAAAAATAGTTGAATTTTCATCCAAAAAAGATTTCACTTTGACTTTTCAACATCAAAATATAAGTTTTCAATAAGAAGTAAATTTTCTACGAAATAGTTGTTTGAAAAAAACACAATTGAATTTTCGACCAAAAAGAATAACTTTTTAACAAAATTGTTGAATTTCCAAACAAATAATAAAATTATTAACTAAAAAGATAATCTTCAGGAGGAAGCAATCGCAAAAAAAATATAAATATAAATACAAGGCAAATAAATTACTAACGAGAATATTATATCAGGGTTACCGCAAAATTTCATTTTAAAATCCAGAATCTGCAACTTGTAACACTTTTGACCAAAAATCTTTTATAAACGGAATAAAACAATTTCAAATCAAAATTGAAAAATTTGTAAATTTGTCTGCTTGACAATTATTTAAAGTTATAGAAATTCCCTGACTTTTGCAAGATTTTTTTACTAAATCCCTGACTTTTCCCTGACCAATAAAATTCCCTGACTTTTTTTTTTAAATTGTTGTTGGCTAGGTTCGTTTTTCACTCACTAGGTTTCTTTGACGCGTAAAGTTAAATTCATATTTAATTTCTGTACAATTACTGCGAGTTATTTGCTTCATTTGCGAATTTTCATAAATTACGTACATGAATAAAGAACCCCCCCCCCCCCTAACGTAACAAATCGTAACAAAATCGATGGACCCCTCCCTTATTTAAATTCAAGTATTGAAGTCAGTTCTGAATCTGTAATTTTTCTCTGAGGTTTTCTCTTAGAGAAATGAGAATGTGTGGATGCTGTGATGAAAGCTACACGCTTGCGTGGGTTATTGATTAAATGTCAGACTCGAATCATAAAGATGTCAAAGTGAAGGTTTGAACCAGGACAACATCCTGCACCCGAATTTACGACCTTTGCAGCAACAGGTCCCTAGCGAGTTGCTGTTACGCAGTCTTCCATCCGGATACTTGTGCACCAGTCACCACAACCGACAAAACTTGGATAACAGAAAAAAAGGGATTTCATCAATTTATTCGAAGACCGTTGGCTAAGTCTTCAATTAGCCCCCAATTAAGACACAGCCAAGACATGTTCAAGATTTCTTAGCTGAAAGTGAAACTACTTTGTTCGAAATTAATTTTTTTGATTGATGATTCATAATTTCAGTTCAAATTTTTTTATGTTTAAAATTTAACTACACCCGACTCTCAAATTAGGAACTCGCGGTTCAGGAATTCCTAGAACTGCTAGCCCACGAAGTTTCTCAGCTGAAGGGGCGAAAGACGGTTGCGACTCTCGCCTCGGAAGGGCCGCAGTGCGCAAGTAATCAGTCGACTATTCAACTATCCTATCTTTGAAAGTTGGTATTCGTCGTTTAGTTACCGTTACCGTTACTTAGTTAACCATAAGGCGCTCTCATCGACCATGGGCGATCTGTGTTTATTTGAAATCGAGATGTTTGTTTTCATAAGAAGCTTAGTGGAAGTATATGCATTTATACTTCGGTATATATCGATTCGTTTCACGCATTTTTTAAAAAGAAGGCTTTTAATTAACATTTTTAATATTTTATTCATATTTTGAAAGATTCATTTTCGATTTAACGCTTTTGTCATAGTTCATTTATATTTAAAAATGTTTGAAACTTTTGAAATTTTGAGTACCATTTATTTTTTTATTGTGTTTGGATTTTTCATGATAAATTTTGTTAATTTTTTATTTAAAAACCAAATTTACATTTTTGTTTAACTTTTCAGAAGGACCTTGGCCTTTTTTCAACGAATAGGATAAATTAGTTTATGGTATGAAGAAAGAATGTATTTCCAATAATTCGTTTCTACGATAGCTTGCAAATATATAATATTTATTAATTATTTTAAAAATTTTCATAAACATATTTAGAGTTTGGCTATTTTTCAAGGAATAGGTACAGTTTGTTTACAAAGTCAACTACGAATTTCTTTCTGATGACACTTTTCTATGTTGCTTCGTAAATTTACAATAATTATTAATAATTCAAACAATTTGCATAAACAACTTCAGAGTTTGGCTATTTTTCAACGAATAGACTAAATTTCTGTTACAATATTCACTAAGAATATCCTTCCGATGACTCTGTTCTATGAAGCTTTGCAAATTTACAATAATTATTAATTATGTAAACAGTCTTCATAAACATATTTAGGGTTTGGGTATTTTTTAAGGAATAGGCACAATTTTTTTACGGAGTCAACTGAGAATATCTTTCCGATAACTCTTTTCTATGTTGCTTTATAAATTTACAAGAATTATTAATTATTTAAACAATTTTGATTGAAAAATTAAGAGTTTGGCTATTTCTCAACGAATAGGCTCAATTTTGTACAGAATTAAGTAAGAATATCTTTCAGATTACTTTTTTCTATGATGTTAAGAAAAGTCTTTCTGATGACTATTTTCTATGTTGCTTATGTAAATTCACAAGAACGATTAATTTTTTTAACAATTTCTATAAACGAATAAGCTCAATTTCTTTACGGAATCAACTAAGAATGTCTTTCCGATTACTCTTTTCTATGTTGCTTTGTAAATTTACAAGAATTAATAATAATTTAAACAATTTTGATACAGAAATTTAAAGTTTGGCTATTTTTTAACAAATATGCTAAATTTGTTTATACAATTAGCTGAGAATGTCTTTCCAATTACTTTTTTGTATGATGATTTGCAAATTTTCAAAAATTATTAATTATTTAAACAATTTTCATAAACAAATTAAGAGCCCGGTCATTTTTCAACGAATTGGATCAATTAGTTTAGGGAATAAAGAAAGAATGTATTCCCAATAAATCTTTTCTACGATACTTGGAAAATATACAATAATTATTAATTATGTTAAAAATTTTCCTAAACATATTCAGAGTTTGTCTATTTTTTAAGGAATAGGCAGAATTTGTTTACGGAATCAACTAGGAATGTCTTTTCGATGACTATTTTATATGCTGCTTTGTAAATTTACAAGAATTATTAATAGTTAATATCATTATTTTTAATGAATTGGCTCAATTTGTTTACAAAACCGAAAAGAATGTAATAAAAATAAGTCTTTCCTATGTTACTTTGCAAATTTACAATAATTGTTAATTATTTTAAAAATTTTCATAAACATATTCACAGTTTGTCTGTTTTTCAACAAATAGGCTCACTTTGTTTACGAATTCAACTAAGAATATCTTTCCGATGACTTTTTTATATTTTTATTTGTAAATTTACAATAATTTTCAATTATTTAAACAATTTTAATTAAAAAACTGAGAATTTGGCTATTTTTTCACGAACAGGCTCCATTTTTTATAGAATTAAGTAAGAATAGCTTTCCAATTACTTTTTGCTAGAATGCTCTGCAAATTTCAAAGAATGAATAATTATTTAAACAATTTTGATCAACAAATCAAGAGTTTGGCTTTTTTTAAGAATAGGCTCAATTTTTTTACGGAATCAATAAAGAATGTTTTTTCAAATAGCTCTTTCTTATGATACTTTGAAAATTTACAATAATTATTAATTATTTAAACAATTTTCATAAACACATTCAGAACAATTTATTTGCGGAATCAACTAAGATTGTCTTTCCGATGAATTTTCACTATGTTTTGTAAATGTACAAGAATTATTAATTATTTAAACAATTTCGATTGAAAAATTTAGAGTCTGGCTATTTTTCAACGAATAGGCTCAATTTTTTACAGAATTATTTATTCTGCATCGTGAGAGGGTATCCATGCGAAGCCATGTATAAATCAAAATTATTGAAGTAAAAATTAATTTTATGGTATTTTATTGAAATTCATTTCCAAATAAAATAAATGAATGTAAACAAATTGGTCGCGCGCGGAGCGCGCGTATGAGGCTCTAGTTTTGATGAAAATTCAGCTTTCTTGGTTCAAAATAAACTTTAAAAAAAAAAGAAATTTTTTGTTAAAAATTTTATCTTTTTGGGTTTAAAAGTTAAAATTTCAACCAAAGAGATGAATTTTTAATTGAAATCATGAATATTAAAAAAAAACGAATCTTCAAGAAAAGAGTTCAATATTCAACCAAAGAAGGTGTGGAGCTCGAGATAGTGAGGGTACGTGGGTTAGCGTTCAAAGATGATGAGGTTGATATTACTGTTATTGTTATTTATTATGACTGTTTCAATTTTTCAAATAAATCGTCTGATTTTTAATCAAATAGTTTCATTTTCTACTGAAGTAGTTTAATTTTCAATGATGAATATTTCAACAAATAAAGATTTTAATTTTAAGTCAAAAACAGTTAAAATAATCTAAAAAAGACAAATTTTCAACAAAATAGTGGAATCCTCAAACAAAACAGATTACTTTTCAACCAAGCAGTGGCATTTTTAACCAGAAAGGATACATTTTCAACCGAAGAAAATGAAATTTTAACTGTTTTGCTGAAAATACGTTTTTTAGCTTGAAAACTGCACTATTCTGTCAAAAATGCGTCTATTTATTAAAAAAATTAATTGGTTGAAAAGTCAACTGTTTGGTTGAAAATTAATCTTTTTCGTAGAAAATCCGTCGTTGACTTGAATTTTCAACAGTTTGATATAAAATTCAACTATTCGGTTGAAAATTCAACTATTTGGTTAAAAATTTAACTAGTTTGTTGAAAATTTCTCCTTTGTTTGAAAATTAAACTATTTGGTTGAAAATGCTACTGTTCATCATTGAACTTTAATATTTTGTATATAAAAATTCAACAATTTTGTTGAAAATTCAGATTCTTTTATTTAAAGGTTAAAAATGAGCTTTTTTGTCAAAAATTCATCTTTTCGGTTTCCAAAGTCAACGGTTTCCTAAATCATAACTTTTGGTGGAAATCCCAAATATTTTGGTTGAAAATTCAACTATTTTGTGGAAAATTCTATATATTTCAAATCGAAATCTTAGGAATTCAAAGCGTTTCATATTGAATTCAATATGGTACCTAAATTAATTTAATTTGTAAGAATTTATTATCCTACTACTACCATATTTTTTAAGAAATCATCCTATTTTTCTTTAAAAATTAATTTTTCAATATGAAAGATCATTTAAAAATTCCCCAAGAAATTTAAGAAAGTTTTTAAAAATCTTTAAACCTTTCAAAATTCTGAATTTTCTTTAATTTGTAAATCTTCTTTGAAATTTCATTGGTTTTGTTTAAAATAACCGATTTCAGGTAAAAAACGTTAACATAACATTAAATTATTCAAAAATTGACAATCTTCTTCGAAAATTTATGTATTTGGTGGATAAATTATTCCGTTAAGATTGAATTTAACTGTTTTTTATTTAACATTTGAATCTTTTTTGGGACGACTGTAAAATCCGGAAAAATAAAATTCCTGACACTGTAAAATTCCCGAATCGAAACATTCTTCAATAATAAAATTCCCGAATAGTTTGCCGAATTATGTAATATCCGAACTGGAAAACTCCCGAATTTAAACAATGAAAATTCTTTTTTATAAATATTATTGATTTATTTAATAAAAATACAATAATAAAATATTTTTATGAAAAGAAATGTTTTAATATTTATATTTTCTAAAAATATTGTTCGAATTTAAAATAACAGTAATTGAAAATAATATATTTCTGGATGAAATGTTTTGTTCAATTATAGTTATTTTAATTTACAAAATAATTTCACAAAACTGTAAACATTGAAAATAAATTTTTGCTGAAAAAAACATTTGATTATTGTATTTTCAATAAATAAATAAAATTTATTTAAAAAATGGTTTAATTGTTTAAATTCGGAAATTTTCTAGTTCGGATATTTTATAATTCGGCAATTTTCTGTCGGAAATTTTATTATTCGGGAATTTTCCAATTAGGTAATATTATCAACTGTTGAGAAATTTTTATTATTCGGGAATATTATAATTCAGGAATTTTATAAATCGGAAATTTTATTTCGGATTGGAACTTCATCTGTTTTGATAGAAGTTTCATTTTTTTTGTTTGATAAGTTAACTGCTTTGTTGAAATTTAATCTGTTTTCTCTGAGTATTCAACTATTTAGATGGAAATTAACGTTTTTGTTAATAATGTATATTTTCGGGATAAAAATTTAACTGTTTTGTAGATAATTCGTCTTTTTGGCTTGAATTTCAACAGTTTAGTAGAAAATTCGACCATTTGGTTGAGAACTCAACGGTTTTATTTTTTTTTTTTAAACTTTTTTGTTGAAAATTCATATTTTCGGGTTGAAATTTCAACTGATTTTTTTAGAAAAGTCGTCTTTTTGGCTTGTTGAAGTGAAATATTTATTCTTTAAAAATTTAGCCATGTAGTTGAAAGTTCATCCTTGTAGGTTCATAATTCAACGATTTGGTGAAAAATTCAACTATTTTGTTGAAACTTCATCTTTCTGGGTTCAAAATAAACGTTTAAAAAAAGAAACTTTTAGTTAAAAATTTCATCTTTTTGGGTTTAAAATTTAAAATTTCAACAAAAGAGATGAATTTTTAATTAAAATCATGAATATTAAAAAAACAAATCTTCAAGAAAAGAGTTCAATATTCAAGCAAAGAAGGTGTGGATCTCGAGATAGCGAGGGTACGTGGGTTAGCGTTCAAAGATGATTAGGTTGATATTACTGTTATTGTTATTTATTATTAATTATATTGTTATTATTATATATTATTGCGCAATATTATGCATTCCAATTGGAAACGGTTCAGGTGGCCCTGACTGTTCATGTTTCGATACTTCCGATTTAGGAACAAGGCTATTTGCAGGTAACCCCAGACACTGTTCCCAAACCGAGAGTCGGGTGTATTCTGTTGGAAATTTTTTTTTCTATCAAAAATTAATTTTTTTAACTGCAAGTTTAACTATTCCATGCTTGGTTGAAAAATTATCTTTTCTAGTTGAAAATTCAACTGTTTAGTTAAAAACTCCTGTATTAACTTGTAGAAAATGAAAATAAATCCTTTTTGATAGAAAACTGAACTATTAGTTTGAAAATTCCTTTATAAATTCAAAGATTTGTTTGAAAATTCATATATTTTATTGTGTGTTTTGTTGAAAATTATTTTTTTTTATCGAAAATTAATTTTTTTAACTGAGAGTTTAACTATTCCATGTTTGGTTGAAAACTCATCTTCTCTAGTTGCAAATTCAACTGTTTAGTTAAAAATTCCTGTATTATTTTGTTGAAAATGAAAATAAATCCTTTTTGATAGAAAATTCATTGGTTGAAAATTTAACTATTAGTTTGAAAATTCCTTTAGAAAATTAAAATAATTGTTTGTAAATTCATATATTTTGTTAGAAATTAATCTTTATTGGTAGAAAATTAGTCTTCTTTGTTGTAACTTTATCTTTTTGGTTGAAAATTTATTTCTTACACAGAAAATAATTTTTTTTATTGGAAATTAATTTTTTTCAATCAAAAATCTGTTTTAGGTGAAAATTCAACTATTTTCTTTAAAATTCGTCTTTTATGGTAGATAAGTAGTCTCATTAGTTGAAACTTCATCTTTTTGCATTAAAATGTATTTTTTTGGTTGTAAAGATTACTATTTTGTTGAAAACTCAAATATTTTATTGAAAATTCCTCTTTTTTGGTGGAAAATTAATCTTTCGGGTTGAAAATGCAATTATTTGGTAAAAAATTCACTTTTTTGTTGGAGATACATAATTTTAGTTAAATATTCACTTCTTTAACTGAAAATTGAACTATTCCATTTTTTGTGGAAGATTTTTTCTTTTTTTATAAAAATTTAACTACTTTGTTGAAAATTCGTTTCTTTTCAAACATTTTTTTTCTAACTAAAAATTGAACTATTGTATTTTCGGTTAAAAATTTATCTTTTTCAGATTAAAATGCATGTATTTTGTTGAAAATTTGTCTTTTTTTTTGAAATTCAAAACAATATCTGTTTTGGTAGAAAATTAATCTTCTTATTCGAAATCTCATCTTTTTGGTTAAAATTTCAACTATTCTAGTTAAAGATTCATCATTTTAGTTAAAATTTCATTTTGTTAAAGAACATTATACTACTTGTTTTAAAAATGCATGTATTTTTGCTCAGTTCAAAATTTATATTTTTGTATGAAAATTCAACTATTTGGTTAAATATTTAACTATTTTGTTGAAAATTCATTTTTTTATTAGAAATTAATCCTTTCAAAACAAAATTTAACTTTTTCATTTTTGGTTGAAAATTGATCTTTTTTTGTTCAAAATTCAACAAATTGATTTAAAATTCATGTATTTTCTTAAAATTTCGTTTTTTTTTTGTAGAACATTATTTTTTCTCAGTTCAATATTTATATTTTTGTTTGAAAAATCAACTATTTGGTTGAAAGTTCAACTAGTTTGTTAAACATTCGTTTTTTTATTAAAAGATCTTTTTTTAACTATTCCAGTTTTTGTTCAAAATTGATATTTTTTAGTAGAAAATTCAACCAAATGGTTGAAAATGAATTTATTTTTAACTGTAATTTCAATTATTATATTTCAAGATAAACATTTGTTTTTTTTTAGTTGAAAATTTAACTATTTTGTTAGAAATTCAAGTATTTTGTGGAAAATTCGTTTTTTAATCAAACTAATCTCATCATTCAAAAATTCGTTTTTTTAAATTGATTTTTTAAATTGAAAATGTAACAAATCCATTTTTGCTTAAACAAATGTATATACATATTTTTGTTGTTGAAAATTGATCTTTTTTGTTGGAATAAATTCGTTTTTTATTACAAATTATTCCTTTTAACTAGAAATTTAACTATTCCAATTTTTTTTTAAATCTATCTTATCTTGTGGAAAATTCAACAATTTGATTTAAAATTTAGGTATTTTGTTAAAAATTTGTCTTTTTTGAAAATTCAACTATTTGGTTGAAACTCTAACTAGTTTGTTAAACATTCGTTTTTTATTCGAAGTTAATTTTGTAACTGAAAATTTAACTGTTAAGGTCAAAATCTATATTTTTTAGTTAAAAATTCAACTATTTGGTTGGAAATTCAAGTATTTTGTTGAAAATTCGTTTTTTTTCTAGCATTTTTTTTTCTTTTTGTTGTTGAAAATTTGTCTTTTTAGGTAGAAAGTTTTTCTTTTTGGATGAAGATTCATCATTTTAGTTGAAAATTCATTTCTTTGGTTGGAAATTTATCCTTTTGACTCGAAAACACAACTACAAAGTGTTCGAAATATATTTAGAAACAAAATTTATTTTTTATCAACATTATTAATATTCTGGGTTTTATTATTTAGCACCCTTTCCAATTTGAAGCGATGCATTTTCCCGTGAGATTTAAATAATGTAATTATTATTAATAAAAATAGAAAATACGATTTTTAAAATCCTGATTCAAAATGCTCATAAATGCTCATTA
This sequence comes from Andricus curvator, assembly GCA_932195095.1. Lineage (NCBI taxonomy): Eukaryota > Metazoa > Arthropoda > Insecta > Hymenoptera > Cynipidae > Andricus > Andricus curvator. The sequence goes on from CAKNYM010050844.1 coordinate 48,076, forward strand.
AATTCTCAAAGCACATAAAAGTCGAGCATATTCTCATGTTCGTGAGAATTTCTCCGAGCACTTTAAACTCATTAGAACACTACTAGTGGTGGTAACAAAAAATCTGATAATTCATTTTTATCATTTTTCTCGAAAAATATTAATTTTAGAAAAAAAGTACACATATCAAAAATATGTGTTTCGAAGAGATCTATACGTCTTTTGTGAACAACGTTTTTTTCCAAAATCAATATTTTTCGAGATATTAAAAAAAAGTCAAAATTATTAATAACTTAATTTATATTAATCTGCGCCAAAAATCCTTTTGGGACGTTCAACTAGGGTCTAAAAGGAACTCCGAGGCCAAGTTTCAAGTAAATATTCTTGGGTGACCTTTTCGGAAGTATACCCTTTTTATGAAAAGTTTCATCGTATAAAGAATGAAGGAAGTATTTTTTGCTGATATCAGGAAAAGCGGGGTAAATGCGCACGTGACTAGAAAGAAGCACCTGTTGCATCTAGTCGTAAATCTGCCTCGAGGCTGTATTCCTGATAGGCTTGTCTCAAAGTGACGTCATTGACGAACATTTGACGTGTGGTTGACACCTGAAGGCCTGTCTTTCGATTGATCACTTCGTCATTGGCTGGAAACGAATCTTTCCTTTCTTTCACATCTTCTTTTGGATTTTCTTATCAGAAATTTAAGAGTCTTTGGGAGAATGTAGGGAGAAGTACCAGGACATTCCGCACGTCAAAGTGCGCTGTATTGGCTGTACGTTGAAGCGCCATAAATTCTTGCTTTCCTAATACGACCAAACTTTCGTGACATCTCGTGACGAGCGTCATATTATAGCGGAAAGCTTTCCTATTGAACGAACACGAGCATGAGAATATGTTCAACCTTTATGTGCTTTGAAAATTTAATGAACATTTTGAATTAGGATTTTAAAAATCGTATTTTCCATCTTTATTAACAATAATTTCATTATTTAAATTTCGCGGGAAAATCTATCGCTTCTAATTGGAAAGGGCGCTAAATTTAAATGATAAAAGAAGTCGAAGTAATAGAAAACATATTATGCGCATTAAACAGTGCATTATTCAGGGCTGCTACATTATCCCAATTTCTACATTGTTCTAGGTCAAAAACTATCCCGTGCAGAAATCGCCACATATTTTCCCGATTACCGATCTGGCCCTGATCGGTTTAGTTTCTTTGGGGCCAGATCGGGATAATTCCATGGCCCAGACCCGAGTCAGACTGGTTCAAGTATTGCAACGCCACCTAGTTCCAATTTAGGGAACTTGCCTTGCTGTCAAATGAAGTGTGTTATTGTTGATAAAATTCATGTTTCCTATCTGAGTTTAAGCGTATAATGCAATAAACAATACGACAAAGCCTAGTACACCACGAGTTCGAAAGCATCGCGCGTTAGCTGCTTTATACAATTTTCGTTATGTGAACGAGGGTATAAAGTAAATCGTTAAATCGTATTGATTGAATCGAAACATAACCACAAATTGAAATGTATTTGAAAACTTATTATAAATTGTATAGGATATTTTGAGTTCGAACAAAAGTTACACAAATAAAAAAATGTATATAAATTTTAACCCGAGTTATTGATTATATATTGAAAATTATGTAGATATTGATGCAGATGATGAAGAAGAAAGTGGAACGTAACCCGAAATACAAGTTCCAGGTATTTTAGAAGATCAAAGTAACGTGTTTAGTTTTTCATATAATTAAAAGATAAAGTATATCATCTATAACTTTCAACATAAACCTATAAATATTCAGGATTGTAAATATCAGAAATGCAGTTTCCTTCGACATAACCTCCAAATTTTATTTCATTCTTATTTTAACTTTACCGACGATTTTAAAGCTAAATTTAGAATGAAATTTATCATTATTAAAGAAAAACGGTCATAGTTAAGTCATTCTTATGTTGTAGTTTCAGTTTTATAGCAATAATTCAGATATTTTATATTAATTAAATAGTTATTTTTATGATTTCGAAAATGTGAAGCGCAGTAACATTTTTTTCAATTCAAGATTCAAAATTTTAAGCTTATAGTTTTAAAAAGATTTCAATGGTTACATATTTTAAAGCGTTCTAATTGGAATTTTCCAAAAACTTGAAATTTCAATACTTCTCGAAAATACCCCGTTTCAACTTAGAATTAAATATCTTTTGAGAAATTCCCGGCTCCAATCCAGAATTTAAATTCCTTTCGAAATTTCCCGTTCTACGTCAGATGCTATTAATATTAAAAAATTCCCTGTTCCAATCCAGACATTTAGGTTTTTTCGAAAATTTCCAATTCCAGCTCAAAATTGATTAAAATTGGAATATTTCCTGTTCCAACTGAGAATTTGTTTCAATTTGAAAATTCCGTTTCAACACAGAATTATAATTCTTTTGAAAAATTCCCTGTTACAGTCCAAAATTTTCATTCTTTTTGAAAATGTCCAATTACAGCTCAAAATTGGTTAAAATTTAAATACTCCCTGTTCCAACTCAGAATTTATTCAAATTTGAAAATTCCGTTTCAACTCAGAATCAGAATTCTTTTTAAAAATTCCCCGTTCTAGTCCAGAATTTGAAATCTTTTCGCGAATTACCCGTTTCCAATCAAAATTAGAATTATTTGAAAAAATTCCCTCTTCCAATTCAGAATGTTAATTCTTTTCGACAATTTCCAGTTTTAGCTTAGAATTAATATTTTTTTGAAAAATTCCATGTTCTAGTCCAGAATTTTAATTCTTTTTGCGACTTACCCGTTTCGGCTCAAAATCAGAATTATTTTTAAGTAATTCCCGCCAAGGACTGGGGTGGACATTGTAAATAACGAAGTCAAAAAGACTAAAAAATGTATTGAGTTTCTTTTTGCGTTAATATTTGGTACTTGAATAAAAAATATAGTTCACTTTATTAATTTTTCTGGTTGTAAAATTATTATTATAAACAAAATTATAAGAAATTATAAATTTCAAAAATGGATCTTAACGGGAAATTAGTCGGGGCCAGATCTGGCTCCGATCGGGCCGTGTGTTTCATCAGCGATCGGGCCCAGGTCCGTTTTCCAGATCTGGGCCAGATTTGACCTGGTCTGGGCCAAAGCAAAATTTCTACACGGGCAACCATACAAATTTTCAACAAAGAATAGAATAGTTAAATTTTCAGTGAAAAAATTAATTTTCAATAAAATTAAAGTAAATTTTCAACGAAATAGTATAATTTTCAAATAAAAAGATGAAATTTCTATCAAAAAAGATAAATTTTCGACAAAAAATTTAACAGTTACATTTCTAGTAAAAATAAATTAATTCTAAATAATAAAAAACTCATTTTCAACCAAAAAGATGATAATTTTCAACCAATAAGGTGAATTTTCTACCAAAATAGATGAATTTTCAAATCAAAGTACATGAATTTTCAACTAAATATTTGAATTTTTAAACAAATTTTCATATTTATCATCAGTTCGGTAATTATTTTGGAAAGTTCGAGTCATTGTACCGAAAATTTATTTATCATTTATGGAATTTTTAATGTAAATGATATAGTAATTTTAGAATCTTTCTCTAAATAGGTTGTTGTTTGTGAATGTTGCCACATTCACAAAAACATAATTAAGAATTGAGTTTCAGATGATTAATATTTATTAATATAAAATTTTATTGTTACATTTTCAGTTGAAATAATTAATTTTCAACCGAAAAAGATTTTTCAATCAACAAAGAAAAAAAAATCTCATACAAAATATTGAGTTTTCAAGCCATAAAGACGAATTTTGGAAAAAAATTAAATTTACAACACAAAAATATGCAATTTCTACCAAAATAATTGAATTTATGACTAAAAAAGACAATTTTTTAATAAAATAAGTGAATTTATAACTGAAAAAGACCAGTTTTATAACAAAAATGGAATAGCTACATTTTTAGTAAAAAAAATTAATTTTCAAGAAAAAAAAAGAGTTGAATAAAATTTGTTAAATTTTTAACCAAAGAAATAAACTTTTAACTAAAATGATGCATCTTCAATCAAAAAAATAAATTTGTCATCAAATAGTTGAATTTTCAACCCAGAAGATGAATTTTTTACCAAAAAATACAAATTTTCAACCAAATAGATGTATCTCCAACTGAAAAATATAAATTTTCAACAAAAAATAGAATAGTTTAATTTTACGTTAGAAAAAATACGTTTTTAACGAAACAAAATAAATTTTCAATTAATTAGTTAAATTTTCAACTAAACAGATGAATTTTGAACCAAAAATGAAGCACCTATAAAAAAAAATTTCGACAAAAAATGAAATAGTTGAATTTTTAGTTAAGAAAAATAATTTTCGATAAAAAAAAAAAATTTTTAACCAAAGAAATGAAATTTGTACCAAAATATCAATTTTCTACCAAAAAAGGACAAATTTTTAACAAAATGGATGAATTTGTAACGAAGAAAGATGAATTTCAACAAAAAATAGAATAGTTTAATGCAAATTTCTATTTAAAAAATCGGCATAAAATGAAATAGTTAAATTTTTAGTTAAAACAATTAATTTTCAATGAAAAACTACTTTTCAACCAAAGAATTGAAATTTCAACCTTAAAGATTAATTTTCTAAAAAAAAAAATAATTTTCAACAAAATACATGAATTTTCAACCAAAAAGGTAAATTTTCTACCAAAAATAGAATAGTTTAATTTTACCCTGGAAAAAATACGTTTTTAACTAAATAAAATAAATTTTCAACGAAATGGTTAAATTTTCAACCAAACAGATGAATTTTAAACCAAAAAATGAAACATCTATAAAAAAAAGGTTTCGACAAAAAATCGAATGGTTAAATTTTCAGTTAAAAAAATATATATATATAATTTTCGATGAAACAAATTAATTTTCAACCAAAGAAATGAAATTTGTACCAAAAGATCAAGTTTCTACCAAACAATACAAATTTTTAACAAAATATATGAATATTCAAGCAAAAAGGCAAAAAGGTAAAAAAAATTCAAGAAAGAATAGAATAGTCCAATTTTCAGTTAAAGAAATAAGTTTTTAAGCAAATAAAATCAATTTTCATCGAAAAAGTTAAATTTTTAACAACAAAATTAATTTTCTCCGAAAAAGAGTAAATTTCTATTAAAAAATCGACATAAAATGAAACAGTTAGATTTTAGTTGAAAAAATTAATTTTCAATAAAAAACTACTTTTCAACCAAAGAATTGAAATTGCAACCAAAAACGTAAATTTTCTACCAAAAACCATTTTTCAACAAAGTAGATGAATTTTCGACTGAAAAAAGATTAATTCTCAACAAAGAATAAAATAGTTTAATGTTCAGTTAGAGAAATAAGTTTTCAAGCATATAAAATAAATTTTCAACGAAATAGTTCAATTATCAACCAAACAAATGAATTTTCTACCAAAAAGAATAAATGTCTGTAAGAAAAAATTGCGACAAAAAATTTAGTACAAATTTTAATTTAAAAACCTAGTTTTTAATAAAAAAAAAACTAATTTTCAACCAAAAAGATTAATTTTCTACCAAAAAAGAATAATTTTTAACAAAATACATGAATTTTCTACCAAAAAAGTGAATTAGTCACTAAAAGTTTCAACAAAATACGGAAATTTTCAAACAAATAGATGAATTTTCAACTGAAGAAGATTGTTGTTCAAAAAAATATGATATAGTTAAATTCACAGTTAAAAAATTAATTTTTTAATAAAAAAAAACTAATGTTCAAAGCCAAAAAAATGACTTTTGAACCTAAAAGATTAATTTTTTACCGAAAAAGATTAATTTTCAACAAAATACAGAATTTTTCAATAAAATAGTTGAATTTTTAACTAAGGAAGATAAAAGTTCGAACAAACATAGAATAGTTCATTTTGAAGTTAAAAAAAATAATTTAAAAAAAAGCTTAACAATATATTTAAATTTTGAACAAAAAACGAAGATTTTTTATCTAAAATGATGAATCATCAACCAAAAAAATGAATTTTTAACAAAGTAGTTCCACTTTCAACTAAGTTGCTGAATTTTTAACAAAAAAAAGGTTTTTTAGTTGCTATTCACGATTAGCGAAAATCTTCAAAATTTAATTAAATAAAATCATATAAGATTTCCTGTGAAATCCATAACAAAATGTTGGAAAATAAACTTGCAATAATTATTAGTCCACTGAGTAAAAATTGGGCAAAAAGTTGAAAATTAAAAAAAAAACGCAACTATCTAGAATTACTATAGGAAAAAATAGTAATAAGCAATAAGAATTTGTTTAAACAATTCTGTTTGTTAAATTGCATTGTTCATTACCTCGCTCAAAGTGAAACGTAGACAAAAAGTTGAAAAGTTCAGAAAAAACTACAACTCTCTAGCATTATTCAAATAAAATGTTATTAAAAATAATAATTAATAGTTTCAAAAATTATTTTTGTTGAAATGAAAATATTTTTACCTCACTCTAATTGAAAAGTGGACAAAAAGTGAAAAATTTCAGAAAAACCTCAACTTTCTAGCAGTATTCTAAGAAAATATTTTCATTATTAATGATACATTGTTTAAACAATTACTTTTGTTAGTTTTGATTCATAATTGCTTCTTACTAACTGAAAAGTTGAAAGCAAGTTGAAAAATGAAAAAAACGGGACTTTATTACTCTATTCTAAGAGAAAATTGCTATAATGAACAATAATTTGTTTAAACAATTTATTTAAACATCTAATTATCAGTATAAGGTAATATTTTATATAATCAAAACAATTTTTACGAAAATAAATAGCAAAAAAATAATAATCGGCGCAAAAAACACGCATAACCCAATTTTTTACTTATGGGGTTTTTATGGGACACTATAAAACAGACTTATGGGGGTTAAATTGAGAAGTAATTTTTTATTTGTATTTTATGGCTAATTCAAATTTGAGGTGATGTTTTTATTTTTTTTTAAACTGAAAATTGAGTTTTTGTCGCAATCCGCAGCCGAGACTGTTGCAATTTCAGCAACATTTCAGCTCGGAATGTTTTTCTCTCTTTGAAACATTCAATGGATAATTCAATGCATAAAAAATCATAAAAAATCTTAAAAAATCAAATGCATATTTTCTCGTAGAAGGATTTTTTCAAAATATCATTTTTTGATACAATAATATTTTCTAATTAAATCAAATTTAAGTTGATATTTAATAAAATTGTAGTTAAAATTTAGTTAACATTTTAACGCAGTAATAATTTTTGTAACCTTTAAGCATTTATATTTCTCGTCTTTATTTTTGCAAACAGTTTAAAATTTGATTTTCAATTACTATCTGAAGCCGATTTTGAGAACTCATGAAATTTAATTTTTAAATTTCTCGGTCGATTTTCTCGGAATTCGCTAACATTTTCTCATGAAATTTTGTTAACCCGTCTTTAGAAACATAATATCTCGGGAATATGTTATTTAAATTGAAAATTAAGTTTTTGGTTGCAATCCGCAGCCGAGCCTGTTTCAATTTTCTGTTAGTGTCACTTGAAGATTGTCAGCTTGCACATACACTTCCTAACACGTGGATGACTTATTTTAATCAAACTATTTTTGGCTTCAGCAACACTTCAGCTCGGAAGTGGACTTAATTTCATCTTTAAATAGTGATTTTTCCTTGTAAAAGGATTTTTTCAAAAAATAATTTTGTGATATAATAATATTTTGTTAAATTTAATAAACTTTTAGTTGAAATTCAATAACATTTTAGTTGAAATTTTAACGCATTAATAATTTTTTAAAGCTTTGAGCATGGATATTTCTCGAAATTATTATCATTTAATGAAAAGAAAATATATTTTTTCTTTCTTTTTTTGAATTTTCAGCAACAAAATGTCTGCCATACTGTGATATCGCGATCTTCAAGTTTGATTTTCTCGGTCGATTTTCACGGACTTCGCTAACATTTTTACATACAATTTGGTTAACCCGTCTTCAGAAACTTAATATCTCGGGAGTATGTTTTTTTTTTAACTAAAAATTTAATTTTTTGTCGCAATCCGCAGCCAAGCCGGTTGCAATCCGCAGCCAAGCCCGTTGCAATCCGCAGCCATCCTTTTTGCAATTTTCTGTTAATGTCATTCAGAGATTGACAGCTTTTTTTGGCATCATTTCAGCAACACTTGAGCTCGGAAGTGGACTTTAGTTTCATCTTTAAATAGAGATTTCGACTCAGAATGTTTTCCCCTCTTTTGAACAATTCCCATTTTTCAAAATGGTTCAAGCTATAATCGTGGATATCACCCTACTGGTTGTACAATATACAATAGAGGGTCGCGAGTCGCGACCCGCCCATTCATTGATCCAAAGCCCGTCGACGTCAAACTCGGCTTCGCTATAAATCCTTCAAACGTCTGATGCCCTGGTGGATTGGGTCGCGTTGCGCCGTCGTGATGGACATATGACTGACATTTCGATCAGTCTACGTGACCCTCTCAATCTCTCAAATTCTCCAAACTAAATAATAAATTCCATTTATTTTCCAGATAATAAACCCTATCTGCTAGGAATATTCTAGTGCCGCACTATTATGCAACCCTGGTCCAATAGCGTCCCAACGACGTAACATGATGAACCATCAACTGATAAGGATGCGCAGTCCTCAATTCCTACCATTCAAATTGGTATCAAATCAAACTAAAATCTGATCGAATTTCATTATCAAAATTAATTCTTAGCACGCTTATTAGCATATAAAGATTACGTAAACAAATAAAAAATTTATAAAAAAATATAAAATTTATCCTTTCTATAAAAACACACAATCTCCATTGGTAGTGACTCTTAGGGTAACCTGTTGATTTAAAATTAAAATCTATAAAAGTAACAAAGCAGATTCCTAATTTTATTGATCACTGACAATTAATTCGATTTACTTATTTTCACTATTACTTTCAATAACAGCTCTAATCATCAAAATCTATACATGCCATACGCAATAATCAAGTAAAATGAATAATATTTTTTACCGAATTAGCAATCTGCTTAATAAGTAAAATGTATTTCATTAATATTTATACATTCATTTAATTTATGTATGTAAGTTGTTATGATTAACTTTCTCAAAATACGACGTAAAATCTATTTCAGTAATTTTTCTACATTACTCATCCTGTATTGTTTAGTGTGATATGATATTAGTTTGAAAGATTATTAATACTTCAAATTTTCAGAAAAATATAAAGTAAAAATTATTTGAATGTTTCAATGAAAATAATAGTTTGATGCTTTTGATGTTGCAAACTGTTTAATTAATTATTAGCTGATTAATTTTGTTTACAATACTAAATTACATAAAGATTGAATTTAAATTGTTTTTAAATTGAGTAACATAAATTGATTATTTACGTTAAGGTTCTGTAATTGAATATTGACTATTATTTTTATAATAAAGGTTCATTTTTTCTTAAAAATACCTCTATTACAATGATATACATTTTTGAAATTTGTTGGTGATGTTGTGAAATGAGTATCTGAATTCAATTTTCAAACTTATGTATACATATATTTTAATTGTTTTTAAATAAATTTAAAAGGTTATTAATAAATTAAAAGTATAGAAATGAAATTTCAAATTTAAAGAAACATATAATGTAAACATTATATTGTATAATGATTGTTATGTTGTGGACTGATTAACCAATTATCAACTTCAATAATTAATAAATAATTGAATATTGGATATAATTTGTGTGATAACAGTTTAATTTTATTTAAAATACCCCTATTCCACTGACATGATTTTTCAAACGTTTGTGATGTTGTGAAATAAGTATCTGAATTAATTTTTCCAAAATTATATGTAAATATGGTTTAATTTTTGTGAAACAAGTATAAAAGGTTTCTAATGTGAATGTTTCGAATGTTTGAATGAAAATTACAGTTTAATGCTTTTTATGTTGTGAATAGATTCATTGATTATTAGCTGATTCTTTTTTTTCAACAATATTAAGTTGTTTAAAGATTGAATTTCAATTTTTTTTCTATTAAGTGACATAAATTGATTATTTATTTTAAGGTTATGTAATTGAATATTTGCTATAATTTGTATAATGAAAGTTTATTTCCAATTATGTAATTTATGCGATGTGAAATGAGTATCTGAATTCTCATTTCAAAATTATATGTATTTTAATTTTTAATTTTAATTTTTTATGAAAACAGTTTAAAAGGTTATTAATAATTCAAATTTGCAGAAAAATATAAGGTGAAAATTTTCTAATGTTTTGATGAAAATAATTGTTTATTGCTTTTTATGTTGTAAACAGATTAATTAATTATTGACTGTTTATTTTTTTTACAATATTGAATTACATAAAGATTTAATTTCAATTGTTGTCTATCAAGTAATATAAATTGATTATTTACTTTAAGATTATGTAATTGAATATTGGCTATTATTTGTATAATGACATTTTATTTTTTCTTTAAAATGCATCCATTACAATTATATCATTTTTTTAAATGTTTGTGATATTATGAAATGAGTATCTGAATTCAATTTTCAAAATTATGTATACATATATTTTAATTTTTTTTAAATCGTTTAAAAAGGTTATCAGTGAAAATAATTGTGTAATGCTTTTTATATTGTGGACTGATTAACCAATTATCAACTTCTATAATTAATAAATAATTGAATATTGGATATAATTTGTGTGATAAAAGTTTAATTTTATTTAAAATACCCCTATTCCAATGACATGATTTTTCAAACGTTTCTGATGTTGTGAAATGAGTATCTGAATTTAATTTCCAAAATTATATGTAAATATGGTTTAATTTTTGTGAAAGAAGTATAAAAAGTTTCTTATGTGAATGTTTGAATGAAATTTATAGTTTAATGCTTTTTATGTTATGAACAGATTAATTGATTATTAGCTGATTCTTTTTTTTCAACAATATTAAGTTTTCTAAAGATAGAATTTTAATTTTTTTTTATTAAGTGACATAAATTGAGTATTTATTTTAAGGTTATGTAATTGAATATTGGCTATAATTTGTATAATGAAAGTTTATTTATGTTTAAAATGCCTCTATTCCAATTATGTAATTTTTGCGATGTGAAATGAGTATCTAGATTCTGATTTCAAAATTATATGTATTTTAATTCTTAATTTTAATTTTTTATTAAATCAGTTTAAAAGGTTATTAATAACTAAAATTTGCAGAAAAATATAAGGTGAAAATTTTCGAATGTTTTGATGAAAATAATTGTTTATTGCTTTTTATGTTGTAAACAGATTAATTAATTATTGACTGTTTATTTTTTTACAATATTGAATTACGGAAAGATTGAATTTAAATTGTTGTCTATCAAGTAACATAAATTGATTATTTACTTTAAGATTATGCAATTGAATATTGGCTATTATTTTTGTAATGAAAGTTTATTTTTTATTTAAAATACATCTATTACAATTATATAATTTTTTTTAATGTTGGTGATATTGTGAAATAAGTATCTGAATTCAATTTTCAAAATTATGTGTACCTATGTTTTAACTTTTTCGAAAATTAGTATATACGGTGATTAATAATTCAAATTTTCAGAAATTAAATTACAAGTTTAAAATAAAATATAAAGCTAAAATTATTTGAATGTTACAATGAAAATAATTTGTTGATGCTTTTATGCTGTAAACTGATTAATGAATTATTATTAACTGATTCTGTTAAAACTTTAAATTGTCTGGAGATAGTTTAAACGGTGATTAATAAATTAAAATTTCAGAAATCGAAGTAAAAATTTAAAAAAATATGTAAGGTAAAAATTATTTGAATGTTTACATTCTTTCAGAATCTAATTTCACCAAGAATTTAAGTGGCCATAAACTTTCAACAAATAAATAGTTATGCGAAAATTGGGTTAATAATAAATAATAAATAATAATATAAATAATATAAAAATAAAAAATAAAATAAATGTGTGACTGGTAAAGTAGAATTTCTGCGATAAAAGAGAATTGATTTTCTAGTCTCGTAATTTTCCTAACTCATTACTAGAACTCTTTCGTAAATAAGAAACAAATTTTTTATTTCTCTTATAAATTTAAATTCTTAATATTATTTTTTTTGTCTTGAAATTCTTCTGAGAGTTTTTTTTTTAGTTTATTTTTAGGGTGTCCCTCCATCCCTCCGTCGTACATTTTTCCAAAGAGGGGAAGTAAGGGGAGTGCGAGGTTTAAACGACTTAATTAACATTTTTTTCAATTACAATTTTTTTTAAATTTTATTAACATTCTATTAAGACTTAATTACCGTCTTAATGCTACGAGACCCTTTTTTGTAGACGCTGCGCCTTTTTGACTAATTTTTTGTTTATGAAAACGGTCAATGTTTTCATTATAAATATAATTGGAATACGAATTTTAATAAAATTATCTACTTGAAACTGGTATTTAAATTCTGTTGCATTTCATGTGGCTTGACATTCTTTTGAGTTTTAGTTAATTTTTAAGGTGTCCCTCCTTCGTACTTTTTTCCAAAGGAAGGAAGTAAGAGGAGTGCGAGGTTTAAACAACTCAATTACCTTTTTTTTTAATTTCAATTTTTTTAAAATTTTATCAACATTCTGTTGAGACTGAATTAACATCTTAATGATACGAGACCCTTTTTTGTTGACTAATTTTTTGTTTATGAAAACGGTCAATTTTAGTATTATAAATATAATTCAAATACGAATTTTAATAAAGTTATCTAGCGCCTGGAAAATTTGCAAATGTTATTTAAATTCTGTTTCATTTTATGTGGCT
>CAKNYM010050844.1:60866-79355 GCA_932195095.1 Andricus curvator
AAGTAAGAGGAGTGCGAGGTTTAAACAACTCAATTACCTTTTTTTTTAATTTCAATTTTTTTTAAATTTTATCAACATTCTGTTGAGACTGAATTAACACCTTAATGATACGAGACCCTTTTTTGTTGACTAATTTGTTGTTTATGAAAGCGGTCAATTTTAGCATTATAAATATAATTGAAATACGAATTTTAATAAAATTATCTAGCGCCTGGAAAATTTGCAAATGGTATTTAAATTCTGTTTCATGTGGCTCCCTTTCGTGGAGCTAATTACTGTCCTGCTGAAAATTCACGAAGATTAAACAACATCAAAGCTGACGTTTGAAGTTGCCAGAACATCAAAAGCACCTACTACCAGGCTCGCATACAAAGCAGGAGTGTCGTTCAGTTTTTGGCAGGACCAGATCAATTTATTTTATCAAGTGCCCTCTATTTAAAAAAAAAATTAAATAATTAACAAACAAAAATTTCAATAAAAGAAAAAAATCCTCTGATCTAAAAGAATTTCTCTATATAAAATTATCTAGAAAAATAAAAACAACATTACTAATGCTTAGGAAAAGGGTTTGTTTAAGATATAATTATTTTTCAATTTAAACAACATAAATTCCTATAATTTTTGGTTTAATTTTTGAGTAAGAAAATTTTTATTAAAAGAGATAGGTTCCATTAAAAATAGATAAGGCTTTTAAAACGATTTTAAGAGTTTTTCAAATATTTCAACTAATTTCAGAAAAATATATCGGTTTAAAAAATTAAAAATATTTCCACGGATTTTAATGAATTTTGAAACATTTCGAGGGAGCCTAGAGGATTTTAAATATTTCCAGACATTTTCGGGAACTTTAAAGAATTCCAAAGGATTTCAAAAGATTTAATAAAAAATCTTTAATGGATTTCAAAGAATTTTTTAGGATTTCTAAAGGTTTCAAGATATTTCTAGTAAACTTTGGAAATTTTTTTTTTTAGATTAACTTTGAAATGAATAGTTTTAATTCAATTTGCTTTCCAGGGAACTTCCATAGATTTTAAGAAATGTCCGATTTCATAAAAATTGCACAGAATTTAAATTTTTTTAAAACATATCAGGAGGTTTTAAGAGATTTCGAAGAATTTCGACAAATTTCGAGGATTTTACGGATTTGAAAAGAATTTTATGGGATTTTTAAGTCCCATAAAATTTTCTTAGAGGATTTTTACGGATTTCGAAAGAATTTTATGGGATTTCTAAATTCCATAAAATTTTCTTAGAGGATTTTTACGGATTTCGAAAGAATTTTATGGGATTTCTAAATCCCATAAAATTTTCTCAGAGGATTTTTACGTTTTCCAAGGATGTCAAGGGATTACAAATTTTTTTGCAGAATTCTCAAAGATATCACGGGATTTCTAGTGAAATTTCAAAAATAAATGGAATAAAATGAATTTTAAGGGATTTTAATATGAAATCATGGGATACACAAAATTTTAAGGGATTTCAAAAAATTTTCCAGGATTTACACAGATTTCAAAGGATTTCTAAAGGACATTGAAAAATATGTAATTGAAATATAAATATAAATGAAAATATATATATATATATATATATATGTAGTTGAATTTGAAACCCAAAAATTTGAATTTTTAACAAAACAATAAAATCTTCAACCAAAAAAAATGACATTTACACAAAATTATTGAATTTTCTACAAAGTAGATTATTTTTAACCAAATGACTCAATTTTCAACCCGAAAGGTTAGTTTTCAACTAGAAAAGATAAATTTTCCTTAAAAAATGGAATAGTTGCATGTTGAACTAAAAAAATTAATTTTTTACAAAAAAAAAAAAAGATTTTTCAACAAAATAGTTAAATTTGCAACCAAAGAGGTGATATTTCAACTGAATGAAAAATCTTCAACTAGAATAGTTAAATTTTCCATTAAAAAATTTAATGTTTAGTGAAAACTTTAATTTTTGATAAAAAATTTAATTTTCAAGTAAAAAACGAATTTTCAACAAAACAGTTCCATTTTCAACAAAAAAGATGAATTTTCAAGCAATAAAATTTTTTTTTTCTACCAAGAAGAGGAATTTCTAAACAAAATGCATGAATATTTAACAAAAACTAAAGTTTTCAACCAAGTCGATAAATCTACAAGAAAAAATCTTCATTTTCTAAAAAAAAAAATTAAACAAAATGCATTATTGTCAATTCAGGAAGAGAAATTTTCAGGAAAAATGAAACTGTTAAATTTTCAGTTCAAACAAATGAATATTCAACAACAAAAAAATGAATTTTCAACAAAATAGCTCAATTTTTCTTCTTATTCAATTTTCAACCAAAAAATCAATTCTCTAACAAAATATATTTGGATTTTCATCCCAAAAAGAATTTAAAAAAAAAAAGTTAATTGTTAACCAAATAGTTGAATCTTTTGCCAAAGTAGTTGAATTTAAAACCATAAAAGACGATTTTTTAACAAAACAGTGAAATTTTCAACCAAAAAAATTAATTTTTCACATAATTGTTGAATTTTCTACAAAGTAGAATATTTTTAACTACATAATTCAATTTTGCACCAAAAATGATGAAGCTTCAACCTGAATAGTCAAATTTTCAGTAAAACATAAATTTTCAACCAAAAAATGAACCAAGCAAATTCAACCAAAAATCATTCTATTTTTCTGAATCAAATAAAATGAAATCTCAATGAAATCCAAAAATGGAATGGTGAAATTTTCGGTTAAAAAAATTGATTTTCAAAACAAAAACAAAATACATGAATTTTCAACAAAATACATGAATTTTCAACAAAATACATGAATTTTCAACAAAACGTTCAGTTTTCAATCAAATCGATGGATTTTCAAGCAAGAATCTTAATTTCCTATCAAAAAAATTTAACAAAATACATTAATTTTCAACTAAGGAACACAAATTTTCATAAAAAATTGAATAGTTAAATTTTCAGTTGAAAAAATTAACTTTTAAACAGAAAAATTATTTTTTAACAAAGTAGTTTAATTTTCAACCAAATAGTTGAATTTTCAACTAAACAAATTTTTTCAACTAAAAATGGAAAATTGGAATTTTTAATCAAAGAATCAATTTTCTATCAAAATATAGTTGAATAATTTTCAATCAAAGAATCAATTTTCTATCAAAATATAGTTGAATTTTCAATCAGAGAATCAATTTTCTATCAAAATATAGTTGAATTTTCAACCAAAGAAATGAGATTTCAACTAAAATGATGAACCTTAAACTGGAATAGTTAAATTTTCAGTAAAAAATCAATGTTCAACCAAAAAAAAACTACAAATTAATTTCTTTTAGTTTTTTTTTGTCAATTGGAAATTCTATTTTTTTTAACTAAATAACTATAAATAAATTTTCTGTTATTTTTTTGTCAACTGAAAATTTCATTAAAAAATTATAAAAACTGACGAACAGAGCACGAGATGAGGTGGCAAACGGGTTGAAATCGATTTTTTCAAAAAAGTCATTTTTTTGGTATTAATTTGAAAACTAAAAAAGCTGTAACTTTTTTTCTAGAGGAAGAATTGTAGAAATTTTTTTTTAAGGAATACGTATTACCGTCAGAGAATAACAGAACATTTTTAACGTCTGTTCTTTTCATTCATAACTCCATCTAGTCTGAAGAGACGTTAAAAATTTTCTGTTATTCTCTGACGATAATACAGATTCCTTGAAAAATTTGATTTACCACACGGCATAATAATGCCTGTATTTTCGGAAAAAGGTTTTTTGTCTCGATATCTCTAGTAGCTTAATGCGAAAGCACCCGACCGGCAATCGGAAGTTCTGTGGTTCGATTCCCAGCGGAGCGAAAGGAGATCTTTTTTCAGAAAAAAATTAATTAAAAAGATTATTATAGTTAATAATAATTATTATAAAATGAATAGTAAAATAGTTTATACTTTTGTTTTCATTCATAACGATTATTTATTCACTAATAATTTATTAAAATTTAATAAAATAAGAATAATATTGAATAAAGGTAAAGTAAGACTTCATTTTGTGATAGTCGACATTTTCGTCTACGATTGCGTCGACGCTCGGCATGTTTACTTGACCAGGGGTTTATGTTCTCAATAGGGGTTGATGTCACGTGACCATAAAATTCGACGTACGGCCACGAGGGTTGCTCAATGACGTAACTAAGCGCGCGTTTTGCCAGGAAAGTAAGACTCGAAGAAGGGTTGAACAACCCCTCCAGATTTTAGGGGTGGATCGCCCATTCATCCCCCCACCCCTTCCATTCATTCAACACTTCTCACCCCTAAGCAAAACATCACATATAAAAATCTGAACTCTATGAATTTTTGAAAGAATGAATTATAACTACTGATTTTCTGAATAATTAAATAAATTTATAAATGGATAACGAATAAATGGAGAAGAAATAAAGCGAGAAATTAAGTCTTTTTGAAAATAAAAAAGAGTTTTTAAATTCTATTTAAGGTAATGTCAGATTCTGTTAATTATTTTTATAGAATAGCAAAAATAATTTATTCATTTTAACCATTTCTTTCTTGGTTCAATTTTTTGAAGATTTGAATTTGAATTGAAGATTTTTACTTTTTTTTTTGTAACGATAACGGTAACGAAATTAATCAATCAATTTTATTGCTTTTTCAACTATTTTCTCATTTTTACTATTCAAATTGTGGTGGCAGGTAGCCATAGAAATTTATAGCCCAGCATAGGAAAATTGAAACTTTTCTCCCAACCTGGGATTCAAAATTTTCTAAAATCTATAAAAACACTTAAAAAATAAATAAATAAATAATTTCAGAGGTAAATATTTATTTCTCTTTGGTTGATGATGATTTTTTTTAACCCGAAATTTAACTATTCCAGTTATTTTACTTACTATTTTAGTTGAAAATTCATATTTTTTGAAAGAAAATCATTTCAATCGGTTGAAAATGCAACTGCTTTGTTGGAAATTAATTTTTTGGTTGAAATAAACTGTTTTTGATTTAAAATTATTATTTTTTTTAAGTATATTAACTATTATACTGTTAGTTGAAGATTCATCCGTTTTCGTTGAAAATCAATTTTTTCAATTGAAAATTTAACTATAACAATTTTGGTTGACAATGGATCTTTTTTTGTTAAAAATTCATCTCCTTGGTTTCTAATTAAACAATCTTGTTGAAATTTCGTCTATTACATTTTTCATTCAGAATTCATCGTTTTGGATAAAATTTTTATTATTTGGTTGAAAATCAACTTTTTTGTTGAAAATTCGCCTTTTTGGCTTGAAAATTCAACAATGTGGTAGATTTTTTTCTGTCTTGATTTTATATAAAAATATTTTTTGGTTGAAATATCAACTATTACATTTTTTGTTAAAAAGACATCTTTTTTCGTTCAAAATTATTTTTTCAATTGAAAAAAATGCATGTATTTTGTTAAAAGTTCGTCTTTTTTTGGTAAAATATGATTTTTTATTGGTTGACAATTTATTTCGTTGAAAGTTGAACTAATTTGTTAAAAATGTTTTTTTTGTGTGGAAGATTCATAACTTTAGTTGAAAATTCTTCTCTTTCGTTGAAAAATTAACTATTTTGCTAACTTCTTTTTGGTTAAACATTCATTTTTTTAAATGAAAATTTAACCATTTAATTTTTGGCTTAAAATTTATATTGTTTAGTTAAAGATTCAACTATTTGGTTGGATATTTCTTCTTTTTTTTATTTGAAAATTCATGTACTTTGATAAAGATACGTCTGTTTTGGTTAAAAATTTATCCTTTTTAGTTGAAAATTGATGCATTTTGTTAAAAATTCATCTCTTTGGTTTCAAATTAAACAATCATGATGAAAATTCGTCTTTTTTGGTTGAAACTTCGTCTATTACATTTTTATTCTGAATTCATCGTTTTGGATAAAAATTTTATTATTTAGTTGAAAATCAACTTTTTTGTTGAATATTCGCCTTTTTGGCTTGAAAGTTCAAAAATCTGGTAGATTTTTTTCTGTCTTGACTGCAAATTCAACTATTTTGTTGAAAAATTATTTTTTGGTTGAACGTAACTGTTTTTGATTCACAATAAAAATATGTTTTTGGTTGAAATATCAACTATTGCATTTTTTGTTAAAAAGACGTCTTTTTTCGTTCGAAATTATTTTTTCAATTGAAAAAAAATACATGTATTTTGTTAAAAGTTCGTATTTCTTGGTAAAAAATCTTCTTGGTTGAAAATTCATCTCATTGGGTTTAAATGTATCTATTTTGTTGCAAAATTCGTCTTTTTTGGTTGAGCTGAATTGAATTTTCAATACCTGATTCGAAATTAATTTTTTTTTTTTTAATTTCAGCTATTACCTTTTTCATTAAGAATTCATCATTTTTGGTTTAAAGTAAAAACTTATTTGTTAAAAATGTTTTTTTTTCTGTTGAAGATTCATAAATTTAGTTGGAAATTGATCTATTTCGTTGAAAGATTAACCATTTTGTTAACATTTTGTTTTGGTTAAACATTTATTTTCTTAAATGAAAATTTAACCATTCCATTTTTGGCTTAAAATTTATATTGTTTAGTTAAAGATTCTACTATTTGGTTGGATATTCCTTTTTTTTATTTGAAAATTAATGTATTTTTTTGAAGATAAGTCTGTTAAATTGTTGGAGTTTCAAGCCAAAAAGAAGAATTTTCTACAAAACAGTAGAATTTTCAACCCGAAAATATTATTATTAAAAAAAAAGGTTCATTTTTAACCAAGTAGTTGCATTTTCAAGTCGAAAAGAAAAATTATAAAAAAAACAATTAAGTGACTCTTTTAACTAAATACTTGAATTTTCGACCAAATTCTTGAATTTTTAAGCCTTAAAGACAAATTTTCTACAAAACAGTCGAATTTTCAACCCAAAAATACGAATTTTCAAAAATAAAATTCAACATAACAGTTGAATTACCAGCTAAAAATATGAGAAAGAATTTTCAACAAAACAATTGAATTTCCAATTAAAAAATATAAATTTTTAACAAAAAGTTAATATTCAACTATTTAGTTTAATTTTCTACCCAATTGTTGAATTTTTAAGACGAAAATATAAATTTTCCACAAAAAACATAATTTTCAACCGAATTGTTAAATTTTCAAGCCGAAAGGACGCTTTTTTTGCAAAACAGTTGAATTTCCAGCCCAAAAATATGAATTTTCAACAAAAAAGTTTATTTTCAAACAAGTATTGAAATTTTCAACCCAGAGGAAAAATTTTCAATAAAGCAGTTGAGTTTTCATCTCAAAAACATGAATTTCAAACAAAAAATATCATTTTCAACCAAATACTTAAATTTTCCATCAAATTGTTGAATTTTCAAGCCAAAAAGACGATTTTTCTGCAAAACAGTTGAATTTCCAGCTCAAAAATATGAATTTTCAACAAAAAAGTTTATTTTCAAACAAGTATTGAAATTTTCAACCCAGAGGAAGAATTTTCAACAAAGCAGTTGAGTCATCTCAAATATATGAATTTCAAACAAAAAATATCATTTCCAACCAAATACTTGAATTTTCCATCAAATTGTTGAATTTTCAAGCCAGAAAGACGATTTTTCTGCAAAACAGTTGAACTTCCAGCCAAAAAATTTGAATTTTCTACAAAAAAGTTTATTTTTAACCAAATAATGAAATTTTCAACCCAGAGGAAGAATTTTCAACAACAAATTTAAATTTCCAGTCAACAAATAAAAATGTATAACAAAAAAGTTAATTTTCAACTATATAGTTTAATATTCTACCAAATCGTTGAATTATCAAGCAGAAACGACGATTTTTCTGCAAGACAGTCGAATTTCCAGCCCAAAAATATTAACAAAAAAGTTTATTTTCAAACAAGTATTGAAATTTTTAACCCAGAGGAAGAATTTTCAACAAAGCAGTTGAATTTTCGTTCCAAAAATATGAATTTCCAACAAAAAATAGCATTATCAACCAAATACTTCAATTTTCTACCAAATTGTTAAATTTTCAAGCCGAAAGGACGATTTTTGTGCAAAACAGTTGTGTTTACAGCCAAAAATAAATGAATTTTCAACAAAAATGATTAGTATCCTGTCATAAGGACAATTTTTCAAATAAATAATTGAATTTTCAACCTAAAAAGATCAATTTTTAATTAAAAATATATATTTTCAATAAAATAGCTGAACCCTCAACAAAAAAGATGAATTTTTAGCCAAGAATTTTCTGACAAAAAACACGGATTTTCAACTCATTTTTTTGTGGAACGATCAACTGTTTTCTTGTTTATTTGTATTTTTATATGAAAAATTTTTCAGTTTTGTTTGAAATTTCAACTTTTATTATTGAAAAGATATAAGTTTACTTTTAATTCAATTTTTTGGTTGAAAGTTCCTTTCTTTTATTTTAATAGTCTACTATTATATTTTTGATTCATAATTTATCTACTTTGATTGAATTAATAATTGTTAGTTTTTAAATAATTTTAATTTATAAATATTCAATTAAAAATATTCATCTTTATAATTAATTTTTTACTTTAATGTATTAATTACCTATTTATATAAACATAATAAATTTTTATTTATAAATTTTTTTAATCGTGACTTAACATTATGGACATATAATATAAATAATTTTTTTTTGTTACAAGATTTTGGATCAAATTTTGTGATTCACATGTGATTATGAGAATATGAGATTACAAATTTATTAGCTTATGATTTTTTCATATGAGAAATTTTGATTTTATGATTTGATGTGATATTGTTAAACATGTCTTAGTTGGTTTTAGCGTATTTAAAATGTTAATATGTTTGGTAATTATTTTGAATTCATTTTAAATTCACCCTGAATTATTTCTAAATCATCTAGAATTCTTTTATTATCTCTCTCGATTTTTTTTTAATTTACCTGAATTCTTTTTGATTAAATCAATTCTATTCAGTTCAATGGACATTTTTTTAAATTTTCAGTCTGTCTTTAATTCGTCTTGAAGTGTTTTAAACTAGTTTCTAATTCTTCAACATTTTATCAAATTATTTTGAATTATATCAGAATATAAGTAAATATATATATATATATATATATATAAATGTGTGTGTGTATGTGTGTGTGTGTGTGTGTAATTAAATATAGCAGAATATATCAGGGAGAAAATATTTTTCTTAGAGTAAATTATGCGATACGTTAAAAAAATTATTCTAAAAAAAAGAACAAACAGATTTTTGCAAAAGAAAAAAAAATTATATTTTTTGAAAATGTTGTGTTGAATTTAGCTTTCAATAAGAAAGATACTGTAACGTTTCTAAAGGCCTGAAAAGTTCTATCGACAGGATAATTTTCTTCTTATATTAAAAGAATTTACTCATTTTTAGATAAACAACAGATACGATAAAAATGTTAACATACAAATATTCACGTATAAAAAAGTTATACTAAAATACATTTTACTTTTTCATAATAACTTGCATCATTTATGATAAAAATTAGAAAATTAAATTTTTATGAAAAAATTCACTACATCTCTCAATGCATAATAAAACATTAGTGGCATTACTAAAAAAAAAAAAAAAAAATCATTACTCTATAAGTCTATACTCTATAGTAATCTATAGGGTAAAGATAATAATTGTCGAGCAAATATACTATACATGTTATAACGAACAATGCCGAATTTATTTTAGAAATAACATTTCTTTTCATTTATAGAATAAAAAAATTTATTCCGGTAATATAATTTACAAATAAGTGTGAAACAATAATCTAAGAGCCAATGATAATAAATTAAATTATAATTATATTCACAATTTTTTCCAGATACTGACGATGGAATAATTTACCTACAAATAAATTATGAGAAATCCATTACTCCTTTAGCAGAGAAAAAAATGAAAAGGAGCTCCTTATGCTACAGATCCTGTGGTGTCTTCTAATTATTTTATAACAATATTTTGTAACATTTATTGAATATGAAAAAAATTGTATTTTGTTTATTCTTTTTCATTGAAAAAAATTAATATTATTAATTAATAATTTTTTTTTTAGTAAATTCAAAATCTTAATCTGAGTATTTCATTAGAGGTTGTGGGAAACTGACCTATCGAAGAAATTCAACGTCACGCGTCCCGACAGCTTTATCCGGATTTTATACTAGAGGTGTTGGTATCTGGTAGACTATTGGATATAAAATTCTAACGGGGATGGTAATAGTCACTGCTTGCAGTACTTCACCGCCTCTCATGATTAGGACTTCATAAAGGATGAACTATTCTCAAACTTTATACCTTAACATTTTTTTTTAAATAATCATTTAATTAATTAGCAGACATTTCTGTTTTTTTATGTCCATCTCTCAAAAGAGGAAACACTTTCAATAAATATCTTACACACCTCTCTAAGAATAGAAAACATAAGGTATACAAAGAGGATTTAATTAATTAATAATTAATTAATTAATAAAATTCTTATCGTCTGTTAGATCTCGCGCTACGCACCCGGTCTTTGTATTTCCCCCACATTTGTACACAGACCTTTTAAAAATTAAAGGTAAGCCCATCGACAACTGTAATTTAGTGATTGTTAATTCTCTTTTGTTAAAGCTTCTTCGGCTTCAACGAACACATTTCCATTAATTTTTATTCTCAGCTACCGTGAAAAATTTATCATTGCAATAAATTCTATTACAATTCATAATATGCATTGATATCGAAACAGACGTATTTTCATTGCCTTTTTTTATAATTAAAAAAGTGGGCATCCTGTCAACAAAAAATGTATTATTAAAAATTGTATTGCATTTTGTGTCGTTTGTCCGCAAATTTATTTTTTTTATTTTCAATGTTATTTTTTTACGATTTAAACGAAAAATACGCATCCTAGCGTAAAGTGGTTTTAAGCAAATTCGTGTATAGAATGTAGGCGAAAAATGTTGTTAAATAAAATGTAATTATAGCTTGTGTCGTTTTTCCAAAAAGAATTTTTTATTTATAATGTATTTTTATTTAGAAAATTTATCACAAATTTTATAGATCTTTTTTTGTCAAACAACTTTTATCTTTTTCTTTCGTACCTTGTGTCATTTTTCAAAAAATTTAATTCTTTTATTTTTAATGTTATTTTTTACGATTGAAATAAAAACTACGCATCCTATCAAAAAATTATTTTAAACAAGCTCTTTTTTGGGTCAATAACTTTCGTCCATTCACTTTTTTTCGTATCTTGTATCGTTTGTCCAAAAATTTACTTTTTTTATTTTTAATGTTATTTTTTACGATTTAAACAAAAACTACGCGTCCTATAAAACAATGTTTAATAACAAATCTGTAGATCTTTTTTGGGTGAATAACTTTTGTTTCCTAATCTTTTTTCGCACCTTGTGTCGTTTTACAAAAATTTAATTTTTTATTTTTAATGTTATTTTTACGAGATTTTTTTTCGATTGAAACAAAAACTACGCATCCTATCGAAAAGTGAGTAATAACCAAGGTAATAACAAAATTGTAGATCTGATCCTGAAAATTTTGTTATTGATTGAACAATCTTTCTTAATTGAAAATTCAACTCTTTTGTTGTAAATTCCTTTTTAATAATTTAAAAATTGTTTTGGTTAAGGATTCAACTATTTTATTTAAGATTCGTATTTTCTTGGATGAACAACTTTTGACTATTAATTTATTTTTCGTACCTTGTGTCCTTTTTTCACAATTTTTTTATTTTTAATCTTATTTTTTACAATTAAAACAAAAACTATGCGTTCTATCAAAAAGTGATTAATGAAAAATTTGTAGATCTTTTTTGGGTGCACAATTTTTATAGATTCATATTTTTTCGTAGCTTGTGTCGTTTGTCCAAAAATTTTAATTTTTGATTTTATTTTTTACGATTGAAACAAGAAATACGCGTGCTATCAAAAAATGATGCATAACAAATCGGTAGATCTCTTTTGGGTGAATAACTTTTGTTAATTATTCTTTCTTCGCACCTTGTGTCGTTTTTCCAAAAATTTAATTTTTTATTTTTAATGTTATTTTTTACGATTAAAACAAAAACTACGCATCCTATCAAAAAGTGAGTGAAAACAAATTTGTAGATCTGATCCTGATTTTTTTTCTTGACTGAAAAATCTTTCTTAATTGAAAATTCAACTCTCTTGTTGTAAATTCCTTTTTTTACAATTTGAAAATTAATCTGTTTTGGTTAAGGTTGCAACTATTTTGTTAAAGATTCGGCTTTTTGTTTGAATTTGAATTTTTTAAAGTGAAAAATTAACTATTTCATTTTTTGGTGAAAGTTGATAGTTTTTTGTTGAAAATTCAATTATTTCTTCGAAATTAAATGTATTTTGTTAAAAATTCGTATTTTTTGGTAGCTAATCATTCTTGTTGGTCAAAAATTTAAGTACTTGATTAACAGTTGAACTACTTTGTCAAAAATTCATTCCATTAGTTGAAGATTCATCACTTTAGTTAAAAATTAAACTATTATTTTAAAAATCCTTTTTTCTTTGATTGAAATTTAATTTTTTTAAAAGAAAATTTAACTATTCCATTTATAGTTGAAAATTCAAACTATTTGGTTGAAAATGAATGTATTTTGTTAAAAATTCGTCTTTTTGGTCAATAATTAACTTCCTTGATTAAAAATTCAATAAATTGGTTAAAAGTTTAAATACTTCGATGAAAATTCATTTTATTAGTTGAAGATTTATCTCATTGGTTGAAAATTTAACTATTTTGAAAATAAAGTTAAATTTTAAAATAATTTCAAATTAATAGATTAATAATTAAACGCTCTTATTTAATTCCAAATCATATTCAAATATTGTTTCAATCCAAAATATTCCATCTTTAGCCATTTAATTTGAAATTTTTAAATTAAGGACTTTTTTTAATATTCAGCAATATTTCACTTTTCATTTAAAATGAGTAATTATAAATCAAATATTAAAAACTAAATAATTTTAAACTGTAATATTTGAAATAGAAACCCTTGAATCTTTAACATTTCAGAGTGTTAAATTTAAACTTTGAACGTTACAATTTTGATTGTTCTATTTAACAAATTTTTTAATTTGTAATTATAATTATTGAATTTTGATGCATAAATGGCAATTGAACAATTATTATTAATTTCCAAAAAATAAAAGTTAGTTTAAGAGATATTTGCAAGTTTTAAGAAGATCCAAACTTAATTTAAAACTGGAAAAGTTTTCGAAAAATAAACTAAATTTAGATTTTTGAAGATTTCGAAAAAGGTTTTGAGAAAATAAAAAAAAATCTCAAGTTTTCTGGGAAAATTCAAAATGATTTTTTATTTTGAAAAATTAATTTTAGAGAATATTTAAAAAGATTTTTAAAAAAATTTGATTAATGAATGACAATTGAACAATTATTAATTTCGAAAATAATCGAGTTAGTTTAAAATATATTTAGAAGTTTTGAAAAGATTCCAAAGTAATTTAAAACGAGAAAAGATTTTTGAAGACATCGAACACAAAATTTATAAACTTTTTAAGCATTTTGTGAGGTTTTAAACGAATGAAAAAGTTGCATAAAAATTCCTAGAATAACTAACAATATTTTTTCCAAATTAATTTAAAAAGAATATTTAATAATATTTTCGAATTTTTTTAAAAATAATCTAGATGACTTTGAGCTATTTTTTTTACTTTTGTAGCATTTTCAGAAAATTGTAGGAAAAATTCGAGTTCCAAGATAATAAAATTATTATTATATTCCTGAAAAATTTTGTAATGATTTTTTCAAAACAAATTTCTAAGAGAATAATTGAAAAGATTTCAAAACAAATTTTGATATATAAATTATTGTTTCTAGCTTAAAATTGCTTAAAATGATATAATTTTGAAAATTTATAAATTTTTTAAATCACTCTTCAATTCATAGCATTGAAAATGATAGTGTGGATTTCTATTTTTTTAAATCTTTTAACAGTACAATGCATAAAAGTTAAAATTTTGCAGTTTAACGGCTTTTAATTAAAAAAATTTAAATTGAAAAGTGTTAAAAGCTTCCATTTTAATAATTTACTCAATTAGCGCAATAATTTACGCGTATACGCTTAAATTAATGAGCGTTTGAATGAAACAAATTTTGGGCTTTAATTTTGAAAGTTTAAAATTCAAAAGTACTTCACTTTTGAGTGCTTTAATTTGCAGTCGAAAAATTGTTTTTTTTCGACCTAAGATGACAAATATTGAGAACATGGCAATGACATAATTTTAAATGACATATATGGTGTCTAATCGATTGCTTTATATATTAGAAAAATGTACACATCGTAATTTACAAATATCTCATAGCAATATTCTAAATATTTGTCATCCTAGGTCGAAAAAGAACAACTTTTTGGCTGCAAGACTTGTAAATTCCTGTAGATTTTTGTAGTTGTAATTTCTTATAAATTCTTCTAGACAATCAAAAATACAATAGAATACAACAATGTACGAAAAAATACAAAAAAAAATACAAAATTCCTGTAATTATGGTTGTAATTTATTGTATTTATTTGTACATTTTTATAAATATATTTAAGTTTTTGGTACTTTTTTGTAACAATTTTTCCACCAGGGTAATATATGCACAGCCCCTTATTAATTTGATTTACAATATTATTTATAAGTAAAGTGTAGCATGGGTCTAATTTATTTTAATTTACCGTGTTATAAAATGATTTAAATAAAATTTTTAAGAAAATCAAGATTCTTATGTTTACAAATAGCTAATTAATTGAATTAAGGACAGCTTCTGTTTCTAACATATAATATCAAAGGGCTTGCAGTACTTTTCCGCCTCCAATGATCAGGATTCCATACGAAATTGAAGTTGCCTAGTCGCGGGGGTGTAATGTCGATATAACTACACAAGAGCTTTTGGAGGGTGAGAAAATCAATATTACACTACAATGCCCGAAGACAACCAGTGATGGGTCAAGAAATTATGTTGAGCAAATGTTTTCGAAAATATGCTCAGAATTTAAGCTCGAACAGAGCATTTATAGAGCATTAAAGAGAATTTAAAGCATTTATTGTTTAAACAAATATATATGATACATAAATTTGTACAAACACGTTCTAGAATGAAATAAACATATACTTATTCATTTCAGAAAGTCACATCATCAGTCAGCTGTCCATCATTTTATAGTCATGTGCGAGCTTTGAGTTTATGCGTAAGGATAATTGTGTTGTATATTAATATACAATAATATATAAAAAATATAATATATAAAAAAAACTGTAAAAAATTTCGGAAATTTTCCCACTAATTTTGTAGGTAAAATTTACATACTTGTTTGGGAATGAGAAATTCCTACAATATTTGGGAAATTTTCCCAATTATAGGAAATATCTCGGAAAATATCTTAGTTTCCTTTGAAAAATT
Organism: Andricus curvator; assembly: GCA_932195095.1. NCBI lineage: Eukaryota > Metazoa > Arthropoda > Insecta > Hymenoptera > Cynipidae > Andricus > Andricus curvator. Next base: position 76,250 of record CAKNYM010050844.1, read on the forward strand.
TGCTCATAAGTTCGGGAATAAGAAAATTCCATACTATTTAGAAAATGTTTCAATTTCAGGAGTAATTTTACAAAACATTTGTTAGGCAAAATTTCTATTACTGCGTAGGAAAATTTTTTCTTCATATATAAATTAGCACTTTTTCTCCAATTCGAAATGTTTTGTTCAGGTAATATTCCGTGTTTAAATGCATTCTAGTACATTTTTTACAGGTAAAATATAATTAGTAAATTACATATAATTACCAATATATTTGAAATTTTTTTATTTCAATTCCTAAAAATATAACGTTATACAATATTTTTGAGGAAGGCAGCCATATATTATGCACAGTTTTATTCTTTGCGTCAAAAAAATTAATCCAATAATTATTTAAACATATTCTCTAAAAAACCTTACATGTAGTATACCATTAAGCCATTTCCCTTTCAGGGTAGGCGTGACACTACCCGATTCGGGTAGTGTTTCTAGGTGGATAGTATCTTATTATTATTATTATATATTATATTATATATTTTATTATTATTATATACTAATTGAAAGTTAATTTTTTCTGGTAATTATGCGGTCCTAAAAAGCATCTTACAGTTTCTTTATAATAAATAACATTTATTTATTACATTAATTGAAAACAAATATTATTTCACATATTTGGTGCATTCAACAAAATTTTTGTTTTGTGTCAAATCTTTTGCGTCAATGAATTGATGTAATCATTATTTAAAACTATACTTTTAGAGCATCCTACACCCAAGAGTTGTTGCAAAACAATAGAGTCAACATTATTAACAATTTTATTGGAAAAAATCTGCCCACATTTTTGCATAGGACTATTAAAATTAAAGGTCAAACCATCGACAACTGAAATTTAGTGATTGTGAATTCTCTTTTGTTAAAGCTCCTTCGGCTTTAACGAACACATTCTCATGACGTGTCTCGTGAGAAAAAAAGGTTGAAAGCAAATTGTCAGATCTGATTTTAAAACAATTTTGTTATTAAACATCTTATCGTACATTGTGTCTTTTTTCCAAAAATTACATTTTTTTATTTGTAATGTCATTTTTCACGATTAAAACAAAAACTACGCGTCTTATCAAAAAATGATTAATAACAAATTTGTAGCTCTTTTTTGGATGAACAACTTTTGTCCATTTATTATTTTCGTAGCTTGTGTCAACTACTTAGTTGGAAGTAGAACTACTTTGTTAAAAAATTCATTTATTTGGTTAGTATTTCATCATTTTAGTTGAAACCCCCTTCTTTTATTCAAAATTCAATTCTTTTTTTGAAAATAATGTTTTCTAGATGAGAATTAATTTTTTTAACTGAAAATTTAACTCGTACATGTTTGGTTCAAAATTTATCTTTTTAGGTTGAAAATTCAAATATCTGGTTTAAAATTCCTGTATTTTATTGAAAACTCGAATTTTGTGGCAGAATATTCAATCTTCCTGGTGACCAATTCATCCTTTTGGTTCAAAATGAGATTTTTCTTATTTAGAATTAATTTTTCAAACTGGAAATATAACTTCCATTTTTTGTTGAAAATTTATCTTTTCTGATAGAAATTTAATCTTCTTGGTTGAAAATTATACTATTTCGTTTAAAATTTACATTAATTTTATTGAAAATTAATTTTTTTACTGAAAATTTAACTATTCTATTTTTATTAAAAAATGTATCTGTTTTCGGAGAAAATGTAACTATTTGTTGAAAATTTGGTTGAAAATTAAATTTTTTTTTGTTGAAGATTCATCATTTTAGTTGAAAATTCACTTGAACTTTAACATTTTTTGTGGAAAATTTACTTTTTTTTGATAGAAATGTAATCTTTTTCGTTAAAAAATTATCTGTTCAGTAAAAAAATTAACTATTCTATTTTTTTTAAAATTAATTTCTTTCATTGAAAAAGAAACTGCTTAGTTAAAAATTATTTTTTTTTTGAAAATTCATCTTTTGGATTGAAAAATCCACTACTTGAACAAAATTTTATATTTTTGGTTGAAAATTCATCATAGTGATTAAAAAATAATTTCTTTGGTTGAAAATTAATTAATTTTGCTGAAAACTCGTTTTTTTTAAATTTACTTTTCTAACTGCAAATTTAAATAATATATTTTTGGTTTGCAAATTTAGCTTTTTTAGTTTAAAATTGAATTATTTTGTTAAAAAATCATTTTTGTTATGAAATTTTTTTTTTTTTTTTGAAATTTTTTTTTGTTGGAAATTTATTTTACTGGCTGATAATTATCCTATTTCATTTTCGGTGAAAAATTTATCTTTTTAGTTTGAAATGCATGTATTTGGTTGAAAATTAAATTTTTTTTAGTTGAAGATTCATCATTTTAGTTGATAATTCACTTTAACTATTACATTTTTTGTGGAAAATTTACTTTTTTTGATAGAAATGTAATCTTTTTCGTTAAAAAATTATCTGTTCAGTAAAAAAAATTAACTATTCTATTTTTTTCAAATTAATTTCTTTCATTGAAAAAGAAACTGCTTAGTTAAAAAATTTTTTTTTTTGAAAATTCATCTTTTGGATTGAAAAATCCACTACTTGAACAAAATTTTATATTTTTGGTTGAAAATTCATCATAGTGATTGAAAAATAATTTCTTTGGTTGAAAATTAATAATTTTGCTGAAAACTCGTTTTTTTTTAATTTACTTTTCTAACTGCAAATTGAAATAATATATTTTTGGTTTGTAAATTTAGCTTTTTTAGTTTAAAATTGAATTATTTTGTTGAAAAATCCTTTTTTTTGTTATAAAAAAAAAATCTTTTTTTGAAAATTCGTTTTTTTTGTTTTTAATTTATTTTGCTGACTGATAATTATCCTACTTTATTTTCGGTGGAAAATTTATCTTTTTAGTTTGAAATGCATGTATTTGGTTGAAAATTAAATTTTTTTAGTTGAAAATTCACTTTAACTATTACATTTTTTGTGGAAATTTTACTTTTTTTGAAAGAAATGTAATCTTTTTCGTTAAAAAATTATCTGTTTAGTAGAAAATTTAACTATACTATTTTTTGTTAAAAATTAATTTCTTTCGTTGAAAAAAAACTGCTTAGTTGAAAATTCTTTTTTTTTTGTTGATAGAAA
>CAKNYM010050844.1:79365-112467 GCA_932195095.1 Andricus curvator
TTTTTTTAGTTGAAAATTCACTTTAACTATTACATTTTTTGTGGAAAATTTACTTTTTTTGATAAAAATGTAATCTTTTTCATTAAAAAATTATCTGTTTAGTAGAAAATTTAACTATTCTATTTTTTGTTAAAAATTAATTTCTTTCATTGAAAAAAACTGCTTAGTTGAAAATTCTTTTTTTTTTATTGATAAAAAATTCATCTTTTCGATTGAAAAATCCACTATTTGAACAAAATTTCATATTTTGGTTGAAAATTCATCATAGTGATTGAAAAATAATTTATTTGGTCGAAAATTAATTAATTTTGCTGAAAACTCGTTTTTTTAAATTTACTTTTCTAACTGCAAATTGAAATATTATATTTTTAGTTTGTAAATTTAGCTTTTTTAGTTTAAAATTGAATTATTTTGCTAAAAAATCATTTTTTTGTTATGAAAAAAAATACATTTTTGCGAAAATTCGTTTTTTTTTTTTTGGTTGAACATTTATTTTTCTGAAATTTTAACTGTTCTAATCTTGGTTAAAAATTGATGTTTTTTAGATGAAAATTCATCAACTTTGTTCAAAATGTAACTTTTTCTTAGTTGAATTTTCCCAAAAAAAGTTACTATCGCTACTTTTTTAGATAATTTTGTATTTTAAAAATATATATCCAAATTTGATTTTTACAAAACTGTATTCATAATTTTCGAGTGATAGTTGTTACACTTTTTAATGAAAGTCGTAGGTTGGTTATTAGGGTGATTTTTTTTGGCTTTTTTCTTAATTCAACTTGGCACCCCCACAAATGGTTCCTTTTGCCGAGAAAATAACCTCTAATTTGTTTCAGAATTAAAAAAAATATTTAGAGGTCGTTCAAGGCCATTTTAGGCCAAAAATTCTCATCCCTAATTAAATTGCGGCAAAAAAATTAGTCAAAAGGTTTAATAACTGCGTGTAATATTACTAATATTACTTTGAGGTCATTCAAGGTCATTTTGCGAAAAAATGGTAATTCAAAAATTTTTTCTTTTTCATGGTAGTTATTTTTTTTCAATTTTGCTTCAAATAAAAAATAAAAAATGTTAAAAGCCGTAGGATCGCAGCTTTATTAATATATAATCAAGTTTTGTTTTCAAATTGTAATTCCGAAGAATTAATTATCAATAAGTGCAGAAGAAGGGGTAATGATATACCTTTTAGAAAAGAAAGAGGAAAACTTAGTTGGCGATAATTTAATATGCAAGTGTTAGCACTGTTTTTTTATTATCACAATTTACAAAAAGCTCATTTTTTGAAATGAAATGACCTTGAATGTCCTTCAAATGATATGACAAACATTTATGAAACAACTTGACTAATTTTCTTTTGCCGGAATGAATAAATTGACACTGCTTCTCTATAGCAAAAAAAACTAGAGAAAATTTCATTGAATCAACATTTTATTAATAAAATGACCTTGAGCCACCTTTGAATGTCATTATAAAAATTTGAAAAAAATCTGAGTGCAATATTGACTTATAAAGAACAAAATGCATACGCGTCAGAAATGAATAATCAATAAATAGCGCCAATTTAATTAGGAATGAGATTTTTTGCCCTCAAATGACCTTGAACGACCTCTAAATATTTTTTAAAAATTCTGAAACAAATCAGAGGTCATTGTCTCGGCAAAAGAAACAATTTGTAAGAAAAAACAAGAAATGTTTTAGAAAATTTTGAATTTCAGTGTGGAAGAAAAATTTCAGCTTTCCTATTTTGGGCTATAAATCTCTCTGGCGTTGAAAATTAATTATTTCTTTCTAAAAGTGTTTCTTTAGATTTACCTAGTTACGACTTCCACTTCTAGAAAATTTACAATATCCTTAGAACATAAAATTTTTTAGTAGACGTTGAATTTTCAACTAAAAAGGATAAATTTTCAACCAAAACAGACATATCTTCAACAAAATAAATAAATTTTCAAATGAAAAAAAAAGAAATATCCAACCAAATAGTTGAATCTTTAACTAAGCAATATAAATTTTGAGCCAAAAATGGAATGGTTAAATTTTCATTTAAAAAAATGAATGTTTAACCAGAAAAAAATGTTGCAACAAAATAGGTACATTTGTAACCAAGCAGATGAATTTTCAACCAAAAAAAAGATAATATTTTAGAAAAAAATAGGAACTTTTAACAAAATACATGAATTTTTTTTCAATTGAAAAAATAATTTCGAACGAAAAAAGATGTCTTCTTAACAAAAAATGCAATAGTTGATATTTCAGCCAAAAAATATTTTTATTTTAAATCAAAAACAGTTACGTTCATCCAAAAACTAATTTTTCAACAAAATAGTTGAATTTGCAGTCAATACAGAAAAAAATCTACCAGATTGTTGAAGTTTCAAGCCAAAAAGACGAATTTTCAATAAAAAAGTTGATTTTCAACCAAACAATAAAATTTTTATCCAAAAAGATGAATTCTCGATGAAAAATGTAATAGTTGAAATTTCAACCAAAAAGGACAAATTTTCAACAAGATTGTTTAATTTGAAACCAAAGAGATGAATTTTCAATCAAGATGATTAATTTTTTACCAAAAAATACGAATTTTAAACAAAATATATGAATTTTCAACTAAAAAATATCCATTGTCAACCAAAAATGTTATAGATAAATTTTCAATTGAAAAAATTAATTTTCAACGAAAAAAGATGAATCCTCAAGTAGAAGTATAATATTATATATATTTCAACCAAAAAAATTTAATTTTAAATCAAAAACAGTTTAATTCGACCAAAAACTAATTTTCAACAAAGCAGTTAAATTTTTAACCGAATGAAATGATTTTCTTTCAAAATCGTTCAATTCCGAACAAAATAATTAAATTTTCAAACAAATTATTAAATTTTTAACCAAAAAATATGAATTTTCGATAAAAATAATAAGTAAAATAACTGGAATAGTTAAATTTCCGGTTGAAAAAATCATTATTAACCAAAGAGAAATTAATATTCAACTCTGAAATTATTTTTTTGTTTATTTCTTAGTGTTTTTATAGATTTTAGAAAATTTTGAATCCCAGGTTGGGAGAAAAATTTCAATTTTTTTATGTTGGGCTATAAATTTCTATGGCTATCTGCCACTTCAATTTGAATACTGAAAATGAAAAAATAGTTGGAAAAGCAATAAAATTGATTGATTATCGTAAAAAAAATTGTGAACTACATTTCAAAAGTAACTAAAAAAAAACGATTTTTATAGTTACTGTTACTAAAAAAATGTAACTAGTTATCAATTCGTTACTTACTTAAAATATATTTTTTTGACGTTGTCTCACCCCCCTATTTTCTTTAATTAGGTGTAGAAGTAATTGTGCAATTTTTTATAAGTTAAAAAAAATGTTTAACCAGGACAAAAAAAATCAATTCTTAAAGGTACCTTTTCTTTACAGTGAAAAAAAAAATACTTTTCACAAAACTTTTTACATAACAATTTTTCATTTTCTCTGATCATTAATATTCAAAGACTAGAATTTTAATTTTGTAACATTTTTACAATAGGCTCTTTCATAAATGTAATAAAAGAATGTCAATTTGCAATTAAAATTGTTTTAATTTATTTATTTATTTCGATAAAAAAACGTTGACTTTTCTGCGACAAAAGGTGAATTTTAAATCGAAAAGGAAGAATTTCGAACAAAGGAGTTAAATTTTCTATAAAAAAAAGATGACTTCTAACAAAATAGATTCATTTTCAATAAAACAATCACATTTTCAACAAAATAGTTGAATTTTTAACCAAAATGTTGAATTTCAACCTGTAAAAGATGAAGTTTCAACCAAATGATTGAATTTTCAAATAAAAAAGAATTAATTTTAATCAAAAGAAGTTGAATTTTTAACCAAATAATTGAATTTTTTACATAACAGTTTAATTTTTAACGAAAGAAGATAAATTTTCAATTCAAAAAGGATGACAAAAGGATGACTTTTTAACAAAATTGTTGAATTTTTAACCAAATAGTCAAACTTTTAAACAAAAAATACTATGCTTCAAACAAAAACATTTTATTTTCCAACACGAAAAGTTGAATTATCAACAAAAAGTTGAATTCCTTACGAAAAATATAATAGTTGATATTTTAAACAAAAAAAGGAATCTCAACAAAAAAGTTAAATTTTCAACCAAATAGTTGTATTTTCAACAAAATAATTAAATTTGTAACTAATTAGTTGAACTAGTAACCTACGAAAATTGATTCTAAAAAAAAAAGACGAATTTTCAACCAAGAAGATTAATTTTCTACAAAAAAAGACGAATTTTCAACAGAATACGTGAATTTAAAAAAAAATAGTTTGATTAAAAACAAGATAAATTTTCACTCTGAAAAAAATAAATCTTTAACAAAATAATTCAATTTTGAACCAAAGAAATTAATTTTTAACAAAAAAGTTCATTTCCAACCAAACAGTAGCAGTTTTAACCAAAAGAATAAATTTCAACGAAAAAGGTTAGTTTTCTGCCAATAAAGCCGAATTTTCATCTTAAAAAGATCATTTTTCAACCGAATAATTTTATTTTTATAAGACAGTTTAATTTTTAACGGAAAAAGAGAAAGATGAATTTTCAACGAAATAGTTGAATTTTTAAACAAAAAACATTATACTTCAACCAAAAAAAGTTTGAATTTTTAACAAAGAGGTGAATTCTTAACGAAAAATATAATAGTTGATATTACAAACAAAGCAAAGAAATATCAACAAAAAAGTGAAATATTCAACCAAATAGTTAAATTTTGTTCAACAAAATAATTAAATTTCAAAAAGCATGATTATAAATTATAAAAAGTATAATTAACTAATTTAAAATTCTTAATTTTTATATGATTTAAATTTACCTAAAACAATGAAAATTTCAAAGGCTCTGAGTATAAACAGTTTTAATTTCACAATTCGTGGTGACTAAAAATTCGTTTAATTTTCAACGCTCCGTAGTAAAAAATTTTTCATTTTTAATGTTTCCCATTTATAATTATTTTTTTTTTTAGAATAATGCAATTTTAAAGGTTTATAATTATTGAAAATTTTTCCACTTTGAACGGTGATAATGATGGTGATTTTTTTTTGATCTTATAAAAATCTGTCTAATTAATTTTAATGTTAAATTATAATTTTTGTTATGTAAAAATAATTTAAAATTCTAGAATTTTTATTGATACAATTTTGAACGCTTGTAATTAGAAATAATACCATTTTAATTCCCTTGAATTTTAAATGATCCAATTTTCAAAATTCTAATCTGAAAATATTCAATTTTTGTTTTCAAATTGTCCTCTTTTCAAAATGTAAATCTAAAATAATTCAATTCAAAATAAAATTGTTCAAATCTGAACGCATTTGAATATAATAAATCTTTGCTTTAATCAGAATTCTTCGAAAATGTACAACAGATATATTTTTTGAATTGAGTCATATTTACACATTTTGAAAAAAGTTGAATAAGTCGAACCTAAAATATCTTCAGCTTGAACCAAAAAACAGTCTATCATTTTGCTTTTTCGAAACAAATTTTTTTCATGGTTTATAAGAATTTTAGGTTTTTCTGGTTTAAGCTGAAGGAATTTCAGATTTGACATGTTCAACTTTTTTCAAAAAAATGTGCAAGTATTCAATCCAAAAGAAAATGCTATTTACACATTCAAAAAAATCTTAATTGAACAAAAAGTTTGTTTTTTAATTTATAATTTTATAATACTGTTCCTAGAAAAAAGTTTATATATACCAAAAATTAGCCACCATTTCTTAAAAAAAAAAGGAATTTTTCAAATCCGAAAACCAAAAAAAAAAGATATCAAATCGATTAATTTATTTTTATGAAACTCACCTGGAGGGAATCTTTCTCCAATGACTCTTTCGATCCATTGTTGGGCTTCAACTTCCTTTTCCACCTCTCGTTTACCAGCAACCTGTAATTTTCAAAATATATATTTATTTTATCAACTGAAGACTGCAAAAAAATCGAAAATTGACCTTCATCTAAAAATAATTTTTTTTTGTAGCGAAAAATAAATAAAAAATGATTGGGACCATAATTTAAGACTTCTATAAGTAGAGTTACAAGAAAAAAACTGGAAAAAAATTTTTTACTGAGTTTTTGATGTCTATGATTGAAAATAATTGTTTTTTTGTAATTCGGCATGATTTTTTTTTCAGCATAATATTGCTAGCGGAGCATTTTCCTCTCTTTCTGATTTAATAAAAAAAAACGATTCAAATTTTAAAAAAAAATTTAACATTTGAGTTCTAATGGATGAATGATGATTTTTAATGATCTTTATTTAATCTCAGGATACTTTTTTCTTCTTGAAAAATCTTATTATTTATTTGTGTCTATGATTACAAAAAGTTTTTTAGCCAAATGTATAATTATTTTTGATTTTAAAAATCTCCAATTATACAATTATCTAATCAGTTAATAATTAATTGTATGATCAGAAATTTTTATCGAATCATTAACTATTATATGTCTCGCTGAAAAGCTTTTTCTAATCATAGACAGATATAAACAATTAGTGAGGTAATAATTAATGCAGTTTTTTCTGAAATTTTTTTATTTGCTTTGGCTTTTCAGTTATGAACAAATAATAAATAAATAATGGAGAAAATCAGTTTTTAAACAATCTTTTTCTTTTTTGCGAATATATTTCTCTAAAATAAAACAGATCCTTAAAATGTTCTTCAAATTTTCTATATGAATCATATTAAATGTAAACTTTTCTTAAAGTAGTTACTGAGAACGCTTTTGTTTAAAATAATAATTATAATAATATTATTATTTTTTCGTAACTAAAAAGTCATAGAAAAGCTGAAATTTTCAGAAAAACCCGCAACTTTCTGGCATTACTCTTAGAGAAGATACTTATAAACCATAATAAATTGTTTAAACAATTTTTTTGGTTAAATATTGTTACATCTCTCTAAGTGAAAAGTTGACAAAATATGAAAAACTGCAGAAAAAAAACCTCAACATTTTAGCATCATTCTAAGAGAATATTATTATAAATAATAATAAATTGTTTAAAAAACTATTTTTGTTAACTAGAATTAATTATTATTTCACTCTATTTGAAAAGTGGACCAAAAATGGAAATTTTTATAAAAAAAGAAACTTTTTAGCATTATTCTAAAATAATATTATTATAAATAATAATAAATTGTTTAAACAATTATTCATATTGAATTTAATTGATTATTGCCTCGATATAACTGAAAAGTTGAAAATTTTAGACGTAACAGCAATTTTCTATCATTATTCAAAAAGAATATTATTAAAAATAATAATATATTGTTTAAAAAATTATTTTTGTCAACTTGAATTAATTATTACATCACTCTAATTGAAAAGGGGACCAATAGTGGCAAATTTCAGAAAAAAACTGCAACTTTACAGGATTATTCTAAAAGAATATTATTATAAATGATAATAAATTGTTTCAACAATTATTTATGTTAAATATAATTGATTATTGTCTCGATATATCGGAAAATCTGAAAATGAGTTGAAAATTTTAGACAAAAGAGCAACTTTCTAGCATTACTCAAAGACATTATTATTAAAAATAATAATAAATTGTTTAAAAAAATTTCAGAAGAAACCGCAACTATCTAGTATTATTATACAGAAGAAGATAGTTATAACCAATAATAATTTGTTTAAATAATTATTTTTGTTTAATTTCATTAATTATTACATCTCTGTAAGTAAAAAGTTGACCAAAAGTGGACAATTTTAGAAAAAACTGCAACTTTTTCGCATTATTCTAAGAGAAAATTATTATAAATAATAATAGATTGTTTAAACAATTAGTTTTCTTAAATTTAATTGATTATTAGCTGGATCTAACTGAAAAAGTTGAAAATAAGTTAAAAATTCAAAAAAAAAACGCAACTTTCTAGCATTATTCAAAAAGAATATTATTATAAATAATAATAAATTGTTTAAACAATTATTTTTGTTAAATCGAATGAATTATTACCTCACTCTAATCGAAAAGTGGGCCAAAAGTGGAAAGATTTAGAAAAAACTTCAACTTTATAGGATTATTCTAAAAGAATATTATTATAAATAATAATAGAATGTTTAAACAATTATTTTTGTTAAACCTCATTGATTATTGCCCCGATCTAACTGAGAAGTTGTAAATAATTTAAAAATTTCAGAAAAAAACCGCAACTTTCTAGCATTATTCAAAGAGAAAATTGCTAAAAAGAATAATAAATTGTTTAAACAATTTATGTAAACATATATTTATTAGTAGAAAGTATTATTTTATGTATTAGAAACGATTCGTATTTAAAAACCCGCAAAAAATGTATAAGTAGCGTCAAAAAAACGCAAAACCCAATTTTTCACTTATGGGGTTTTTTTGGGACCCTATAAAACATACTTATGGGGGTGATATTTAAAAAAAAATTCTGTTGTATTCTATAGTTAATTTTGAAGAGACATATTGAGTTTCAACTCGATTGACCTAATATTTACGATTTTTAATCAAATTTACAAAAACGTCTTTTTTCTTATGGGAAATATGTGTTAAACTTCATGGGGCTTGAGGAACCTCTAAATTAAATTTCTGAAATGCATACATTTTTTCGTGGATTCGACCAAATTTGGGGGCGATTTGCATGAAAATTTGAGAAAAAAATTTGGACCACAATAATTGTCATAGTTATTCAGTTTATGATTTTGTTACATTTTTTTAATTTATAATGGGGGGGGGGGGGAATAACAAATTTTTAGTAAAAATATAAAAAATAGACCATTTTTGGGCTATTTTTCTTTGCATTAAAAAAATTTTGAAATTGTAATTATTGTTTTAGTACATCAGGGACCCAGGGACATGTTCTTCTTGCAATATTATTCTGAAAAAAATCATGTTGAACGGAAATCTCTAACTATTACAAAAAAATTAATTTTTTTAATTGTCTATTTAATTTACTATAATCCCAAAACTGAAATACAATTTTTTCCCAATTTTTTCTTAAAACTAATAGATGTCCTGAATGATAATGATCGAGTTCTTCTAGTGGTCAATCTTCATTATTTGATTCATATTTTGAAAACAAAAACAAAAAGCTTTTTCACATCTAAAAAAAATCCTTATTTTGGAAATCTCTACTAATTTTGTATTTTGATGAATTAAAAATAATGAACGATTCATTTTGTTGAAATATAAACTAATTTCGTTTCTCATTTTAGTATCAGACATCTCTTGGTTACATTTTCGAAATTATTACGAAATAAAAAAGTGCAGGAAGTGGGTTTATATCAAGGTCTCATCATACAATAACATCTTCTCTGACGTAGTGACTTACGCAAAAAAGAAAACTTTTTGCTAAAATAACTGAGAAGCGTGGGCGTCATTCAGTCAGCCAAATTAATTTATTCGTGACGCCACTCTAACAGGTGATTTAATCAAATCCATCGACACTTCCGGAAAAGATCTATAATGTATAGAATTCCTAAAAATAAGAACAAGAATCCAACGATTAAATTTGGACAACCACCATAAGATGCTCCTATTATAATTTAAGAAAAAAAAAAGAAAAAATAATTTTCTTACAAAAAAAAAATTTTTTTAATTTCTTTGGACAAAAATAAAAAATAGGAAAGAAAAATGAGAAGGCAACAAGCCAAATCCCCTTCCTTCTAGAAACTTCTTCTAAAAAGAGAAGGAAGGGGATTCGGTTAGTTGCCTTCTCATTTTTCATTCCTCTTTTTTATTTTTGTCCAAAGGAATTTTTTTTGTTAAGAAAATTTTCTTTTCTTTTTTTTCTTAAATTATAATAGGAGCATCTTATGGTGGTTAACCAAATTTGATCGTTGGATTCTTGTTTTTAATAAAAAAGAGGAAAGAAAAATGAGAAGGCATCCAACCAAATCCCCTTCCTTCTCTTTTTAGAAGAAGTTTCTAGAAGGAAAGGGATTTGGTTTGTTGCCTTCTCATTTTTCTTTCCTATTTTTTATTTAATTTAATTTAAATTTATCTAATCTTTTTCTAAATCCCCAAAAAAATAAAAAAGGAAAAAAATTTGGTTCAAGAAAAAAAAAGAAAAAAAGAATTTTCTTTGGACAAAAATAAAAAAGAGTAAAGAAAAATGAGAAGGCAACCAACCTCATTTTTGAGCAAAATTTTGGTAACTGGATTCTTGTTTTTAATAAAAAAGAGGAAAGAAAAATGAGAAGGCAATCAACCAAATCCCCTTCCTTCTCTTTTGAGAAGAAGTTTCTAAAAGAATTCTGTACGATATGTCTAAATGCAAAATTTTTTTTTTCTGAAAAATTTATCTAGATACAAACAAACAAAATTTGGAAGACAGTTTATAGATCTTAAAATTTAAGAATTTTAAATTAGATTAAAATCAAATTCAAAATCCTATTTAACGTCCAATACTCAAAACAAGAATCCAACGACCAAATTTGGACAACTACCATAAGATGCTCCTATTGTAATTTAAGAAAAAAAAAAAAGAAAAGAAAAATGTTTCTTTGGACAAAAATAAAAAAGAGGAAAGAAAAATGAGAAGGCAACAAACCAAATCCCTTTCCTTCTAGAAACTTCTTCTAATAGGAGAAGGAAGGGGATTTGGTTGATTGCCTTCTCATGTTTCTTTCCTCTTTTTTTTAAAAACAAGAATCCAACGACCAAATTTGGAGAACCACAATAAGATGCTCCTATTGTAATTTAAGAGATTGCCTTCTCATTTTTCTTTCCTCTTTTTAAAAAAAAAAGGTAAGGGATTTGGTTTGTTGCCTTCTCATTTTTCTTTCCTCTTTTTTATTTTTGTCCAAAGAAATTCTTTTTTTTTTTTTAATTTTTTTTCTTAAATTACAATAAGAGCATCTTATGGTAGTTGTCCAAATTTGGTCGTTGGATTCTTGTTTTGAGTATTGGACGTTAAATAGGAATTTGAATTCGATTTTAACCTAATTTAAAATTCTTAAATTTTAAGATCTATAAACTGTCTCCCACATTTTTTTTTTGTATCTAGATAAATTTTTCAGAAAAGAAAATATTTTGCATTTAGACACATCGTACAGAGTTCTTCTAGAAACTTCTTCTAAAAAGAGAAGGAAGGGGATTTGGTTGGTTGCCTTCTCATTTTTCTTTCCTCTTTTTTATTTTTGTCTAAAGAACATTTTTTTTTCTTTTTTTTTCATAAATTACAAAAGGAGCATCTTATGGTGGATGTCCAAATTTGGTCGTTGGATTCTTGTTTTTAATAAAAAATAGGAAAGAAAAATGAGAAGGCAACCAACCAAATCCCCTTGCTTCTCTTTTTAGAAGAAGTTTCTAGAAGGAAAGGGATTTGGTTTGTTTCCTTCTCATCTTTCTTTCCTTTTTTTTATTTTTGTCCAAAGAAACATTTTTTTTTAATTTTTTTTTCTTAAATCACAATAGGAGAATCTTATGGTGGTTCTCCAAATTTAGTCGTTGGATTCTTGTCATTATTTTCAGGAATTTTATACATTAACTTGAGTATTGGACGTTAAATAGGAATTTGAATTCGATTTTAACCTAATTTAAAATTCTTAAATTTTAAGATCTATAAACTGTCTCTCACATTTTTTTTTTGTATCTAGATCAATTTTTCAGAAAAGACATTATTTTGCATTTAGACATATCGTACAGAATGTATTTTCTTTTCAATATAATTTTATTTAATAATCATTCATTGTCAAAGTAGAAATTTTTACTATTTCAATAAATTTCATTTTAATTTTTAATTCAATTTTTTTTCATTTTCGTTTCTCTCAATTTTCAATTCTGCATAAACTACATCCTATCCTATTCTCCTTCTCCTGTATAAAAAATAGGTGTATTCTATATAAAAAAATAGGTGTGACGAAATAATCGAATTTCTTTTGAATTTTTGAGAATTTTGTTAATCGCAAATTCCAAATGAGGAATTTTAATTCTCAAAATTTATTTCTAACAGAGAAACTTTAAATTGTAAATTATTATTTAATAATAACGGCAACAATGATCTGTTCTTAACGTTTTGGACAAACTTTTTCAAAATAACTAAAGGATTCTAAATACTTCTAAAGACTATTGATGAAAAAAAGAATTTTAATTTTAATTATTTTTTAATATTGGAAAATAATTCTGTTCTCAACATTTTGCTACCAGACTATAATTTGTTAATTTTTATAAATAAAAAGTTAAACATAAAAAGTTTTATAGACTGTAGGTAACGAGAAAGGTTTTAGAATAATTCAATTTTTTCTTAAAATTCCAAAGAAAATTTAAATGAATTATTTTTGAAAAATTAATTTTAAGGAAATGTTAAAAAATATTTAAAAAGATTTCTAATGATTTCCTACAATTTCAGAAAATAATGTAGAAGGTTTCGAAGGTAAATTTTGCAATTTTGCAAAAGATAAAAAAATTTTGGAAAAAATGCAAGTCATCTTTATAAAATATTCAGAAGTTTTGAAAGGATAAAAAAATAATTTGATTTAAAACAAAATGTAGATTTTTGAAGATTTCGAACAAAAAATTTATAAGCTTTCTTCTATTAATTTTGAAAGGTTTCAAGAGAATAAAAAAATTGTCTTGAGATTTCTGGGAAAATTTGTAATCATTTTTTATTTTGAACAATCAATTTTTAAAGAAAATTTAATAAAATTTCAAAATATTTATAAAAATGTTTAATAATGTGGAAAAAAATTTGGAGGATTTTAGGGCAATTTCATTCATTTTTAAAGAGTTTTCAAAATTTGTAGGAAAGATTCAAATCATCTTTAAATAAATTCAGAATTTTTTATGAAATTTAAAAGTTTTTAGAATAATTTTGAATTAATTAAAAAAGATTTCAAAACTCTTAAAACAAAATGTAGATTTCTCAAGATTTAAAAATAAAAGTGTAAAGTTTTTTCAAGATTTTGAAAGGTTTCAAGATAATAAAATTGTTTAAGTTCCCTGTGAATATTTAAAGTAATTCTTTATTTTGAAAAATTGATTTTAAGAAAATATTGAAAAAGATTTAAAAATATTACAAAACATTTCCAAAATGGTCAAAAACGAATCTAGAAGATTTTAAGACAATTTTAGGAATAATTCGAGGCATTTTGAAATATATTTAAGAATTTTAAAATTTTTGAAGAGATTACAAATATTTTGAAACTGATAAATTTATAAACTATTGTTAAATTTTTCCAGCTTCAAATAGTCCTAAATGTTTTTCAAACTCAACATTTCTTTAAATTTGGTAAAATCCTGTAAAAGACAAAAAAAATTATTAGGAATTTTCTAGATACTGTTTCGACATATCTGAAATGTTCAAAAATCTTTTTGAATTTTTTAGAGAAACATAAGAAAATTATATTTATATAAATTTAAAGCAAATAAACAAAGTAACTTAAAAAATAAATGGTTATTAGAAATTTTCATTCTGTATAAAAAATAATTTTTCCCTTCAAATTATAATTTGCATAAAATTTTCTTTCTTTCTTGGATAAAAATATTTTTTGGTTGAAAATTCAATAATTTTGTTACAAATTAATCTTTTTGGATTGAAAATTCATATTCTTTGGTAGAAATTTCATCTTTTTTTAATAAAATTGCAAATGTTTGGTTTAAAATTAAAATCGTTTTTGGATGAGGATTCAACTATTTTATTGCTTTTTTTTTTTGTTATGAATTCAACTGTTTTTTATTTAAAATTAAAATCTTTTTGGATTTTGAAGGTTTTAAGATAATAAAATTTTTTCTTAAGATTCCACGGAAAATTTAAATTAACTTTTTTTGTTTGGAAAATTAATTCAAAGAAAATATTGAAAAAGATTTCAAATAATTTCCTAAAATTTCGCAAAAGAATTTAGAATATTTCAAAGTAATATTTTTCAATTTTGCAAGATCACAAGATTTTATGAAAAAATCGAAAAGTTTAAGAGATATTTAGAAGTTTTTACAAAATTTCAAAAATTATAAAAAATTTCAAAAAACTTAAAACAAGCTGTAGATTTTTAAAAATTCTTAAATAAAATTTTTAAGATTTTAAAGATTAAGGTTATTCTTTATATAAAAAAATTAATATAAAGAGAATATTTAAAAAGATTAGAAAACATTCTAAAAAATTTCAAAAATTATAAGAAAAGAACCGGGAAAGTATGAAGGAAATTTTTTGGATTTTGCAGAATTTTTCCAAAATTTCAAGAAAAATTCGAATTATTTTAAAACATATTCAGAAAAATATTTGCTCTACGCTCACCGCATTTTGGTGAACCTAGAGACTAACATAAATTAATTGAAATTGAAGCTTTTTTAAATTTAATTATTTATTAATAACAAAAACAATTAAGAGTCAACAATATATTTTCTAAATGCAATATTTTTATTCAGTTGTCTGGAATATTTTTTAGTAGAAAAAAATTATTTTTTCTATGTGGAACTAACTTATTTTAGTATTTTTTTATAATTTTTATTATTACCCTCGTTATTAACAATACTCAATATTTAATATGTATATATTTATAAATGCTTGTGATTATTAATCGATTGAAAACATATTTTAAAGTTTTTTTATTTTAAAAACAATTTTACTAGATCCAAAAAATGTAAAAATCAATAATTATTTAATCATTTTTTAATAACAATAACAATGAAGAGTCAATCATATATTTTCTTAATGGAATATGTTTATTCAGTTGTCTGAAATATTTTTTAGTAAAAAAAAAGAAATTTTTTCCATGTGAAACTAACTAATTTTGGTATTTGTTTATAATTTTTATTATTAATAATACTCAGTATTTAATATATATATTTATAAATTGTTGTGATTACTAATCAATTGAAAACATATTTTTAAGTTTTTTATGAGAAAAACAATCTTTACATATGCAAAAAATGTGAATATATATATATATATATATATATATATATATATATGTATGTATGTTTATGTATTTAATAATTCGTTAATAACAATAATAATTAAAAGTCAACAACATATTTCCTTGATGGAATATTTTTAGTCAGTTATCTGAAATATTTTTTTGGTAGAAAAAAGAATTTTATTCTATGAAAAAGTCACTAATTTTAGAATTTGTTTATAATTTTTATTATTAACAATAATGAATATTTACATATTTATAAATGCGTGTAATTATTAATAGGTTGAGAATAGACTTTTAAGCTTTTTGTGAGAAAAATAATATTTACTTATGCAAAAAATGTAGAAAATAATATGCATCTGATAATTTGTTAATAAAAATAACAATTAGGAATCAATTATATATATTTTCAATGGAATATTTTTATTCAGTTGCCTGGAATATTTTTTAGTAGAAAAAAAAGGATTTTATTCTATGTAAAAGTGACTAATTTTGGACTTTGTTTCTAATTTTTATTACTAACAATAAGAAATATTTAATATTTATGAATGCCTCTGATTATTATTCAATTTAAAACAAATTTCAAACTTGATTGATAAGAAAAACAATACATAACTAAGAAAAAGATACAAAAATTTACTATTTGTTTATTAAAATGTTTATAACAATAGAAATTGTGAATATTTTATAATAATTTTTACGAGTATTATTTCTGTAAAGTACTTGCGCATTTTTTCGAAAAAATAATTATTTTCTGCCATTGAGCTCCCCATCTATTTGTTAATATAATTTGTTTATAACAATTAGCCTTCATCCTAAACTAATTATTTGTGTTCCTCAAGTGTACCTGTATTGATTCTGATCTACAGAAACTTTATTCGTGTCTTTTCCTCAGCAAAAAAAAATGTTACTCTCAAAATGTCTCACCTTTCCAGTTTATTTATTTATACAATAAATAAGGATGAATTAAAAAAAATGGATAGACATTATTGTGTATTTAATGCTGAGCATTTCTAAAAAAACCACATCGAAATCGGTTAAGAATTGGTGTTAAATTCATGAGAATACATAGGTGCTATTATTTAAATAATAATTAATTTATAATTTAAAAGGGACTTTTAGAATCTGAAGATTTACTGAATAAATTCTTGTAAATCTGAAACAGACTTCAGTTTTGGTCAGCTGGAATTATTTTTTGTAATAAATTATAAGTTTCCGTAGAAACTTTCAAAAATTGCCGTAGCCGATGGTATTTCACATCGTCTTGGCGGGGTATTGGTAAAAGTTTTCAACTAGCAATAATCGCACCTCGGTAGAACCTCATTGGTTACGATATCGCCACTGCGCAAAGCTAACGACATCACATCCGATCGGCCTTTAGTAACCTTGGCTTTTGAGGTCATTTGTGAGAAAGCTCTGCCGAGGCGCGCCCTGGCGTCAGACAGCCTGAACTACTACCCCCTCCCGCCTGACTGATCATCTCCCGCCAGACGAAACTCCATTCAAACAAAGTATGCGCGTCGGCCAAATGAGTTCGCGAGCAGAAAGACGTACAAATTGCCCGTCAATTTAATTATATAAAATTTTTAATTAAATAAGATTTCATTAAATTTATTAATAATTTATTAAATTAAATAAGTCGTAAAAAAGTAATAATACTGGAAAGTGTTATCAGGACTAAACTTTTAATATGAATAATTATATAAAAATTTAATTTTCATAATTTAAAAACAAATAAAATGATGATAGAAAAATTTAAATTTCACGGGAAAATGCAACGCTTCAAATTGGAAAGGGCGCTAAATTTAAATGATAAAAGAAGTCAAAGTAATGCAAAAAACATATTATTCGCTTCTAGATATAAAACCAACCATACACCTGGAATACTAATAATTTGAATACAAAATAAATTTTGTTTCTAAATATATTTCAATAATTTTTAGTTGTGTTTTCAAGTCAAAAAATTAATTATCAGCCAGAGAAATGAATTTTTAACTAAAACGATGAATCTTCAACGAAAAATATGAACTTTTAACCAAATAGTTAGTTGAATTTTCAACCCAAAAGATTAATTAAAAACGAATTTGAAAAAAAAAAGTTTTCAGCCAAATTAATTGATTTTCAACTAAAAATATAAATTTTCAAGCGAAAATGGAATATCTTCAGTTAAAAAAATTAATTTTCAACTAAATTATTTTTTAATCACAATGATGAATTTTCAACCAGAAAATATAAAATTTTGTCCAAATAGTGGATTTTTCAATCCAAACGACGAATTTTCTATCAACAAAAAAAAACGAATTTTCAACAAAATATATTTTTTTCACAACAAAAAAAAATTATTTTTTAACCAAAATAATTCAATATTAAACTAAAAGAGATGAATTTACAAACCAAAAATATAATATTCAAATTTTCAGTTAGAAAAGTAAATTTAAAAAAAAAACGAGTTTTCAGCAAAATTAATTAATTTTCAAACGAAAATGGAACATCTTCAGTTAAGAAAATTAATTTTCAACTAAAAAGAAAGGAATTTTCAGCCAAAGAAATTATTTTTTAATCACAATGATGACTTTCAACCAAAAATATTTAATTTTGTCTGAATAGTGGATTTTTTAATCCAAACGAAGAATTTTCTATCAACAGAAAAAAAACGAATTTTCAAAAAAATATATTTTTTCACAACAACAAAAATTATTTTTTACCCAATAACAGAAGAATTAAATGTTCAGTTAAGACAATCAATTTTCAACAAAAAAATGAATTCTCGACAAAATAATTCAATATTAAACTAAAAAAGATGAATTTACAAACCAAAAAAATAATATTTCAATTTGCAGTTAGAAAAGTAAATTTAAAAAAATAGAGTTTTCAGCAAAATTAATTAATTTTGAAAAAAAATATAAATTTTCAAACGAAAATGGAATATCTTCAATTTAAAAAATTAATTTTCAACTAAAAAGAAACGAATTTTCAGCCAAAGAAATTATTTTTTAATGACAGTGATGAATATTCAACCAAAAATATAAAATGTTGTTCAAATAGTGGATTTTTCAATCCAAACGACGAATTTTTCATCAACAAAAAAAAACGAATTTTCAAAAAAACATATTTTTTCACAAAAAAAAAATAATTTTTTTTACCCAAAAATAGAAGAATTAAATGTTCAGCTAAGACAATCAATTAAAAAAAATGAATTCTCGACAAAATAATTCAATATTAAAAAAAAAAAAAAGATGAATTTACAAACCAAAAATATAATATTTCAATTTGCAATTAGAAAAGTAAAAAAAAACGAGTTTTCAGCAAAATTAATTAATTTTTAACTGAAAATATAAATTTTCAAGCGAAAATGAAATATCTTCAGCTAAAAAAATTAATTTTCAACTAAAAAGAAACGAATTTTCAGCCAAAGAAATTATTTTTTAATCACAATGATGAATTTTCAAACAAAAATATATAATTTTGTCCAAATAGTTGATTTTTCAATCCATACGACGAATTTTCTATCAACAAAAAAAAAACGAATTTTCAAAAAAATATATTTTTTTCATAACAACTAAAATTATTTTTTACCCAAAAACAGAAGAATTAAATGTTCAGTTAAGACAATCAATTTTCAACAAAAAAATTAATTCTCGACAAAATAATTCAATACTAAACTAAAAAAGATGAATTTACAAACCAAAAATATAATATTTCAATTTGCAATTAGAAAAGATAATTTAAAAAAAAAAACGAGTTTTCAACCAAATTCATTAATTTTCAACTAAAAATATAAATTTTCAAGCAAAAACGGAATATCTTCAGTTAAAAAAATTAATTTTCAACTAAAAAGAAATTAATTTTCAGCCAAAGAAATTATTTTTTAATCACAATGATGAATTTTCAACCAAAAATATAAATTGTGATGAAGAATTTCTTTTATGAAATGCACGTTTTTTAATTAAATATATCCATAAGACCCAAATGCCAATACAAAAATTCTTCATCACAATTTAAATAATTGGGTCAATTAAATCCGACATTTTTCAAGAAAACAGTAAAAATGTCACAGAACCAAAAATATAAAATTTTGTCCAAATAGTGGATTTTTCAATCCAAACGACGAATTTTCTATCAACAAAAAAAAACGACTTTTCAACTAAACAGTTTTTTTTCAATGAAAGAAATTAATTTTTAACGAAAAATAGAATAGTTGAATTTTCTACTAAACAGATAATTTTTTAACGAAAAAGTTTACATTTCTATCCAAAAAAGTAAATTTTCCACAAAAAATGTAATAGTTAAAGTGAATTTTCAACTAAAATGATGAATCTTCAACTAAAAAAAAATTTAATTTTCAACCAAATACATGCATTTCAAAAAAAGAGATAAATTTTCCACCAAAAATAAAGTAGGATGATTTTCAGTCCGTCAAATAAATTTCCAACAAAAAAAAAAAACGAATTTTCAAAAAAATATATTTTTTTCATAACAAAAATGATTTTTTAACAAAATAATTCAATTTTATACTAAAAAAGCTAAATTTATAAACCAAGAATATAAGATTTCAATTTGCAGTTAGAAAAGTAAATTAAAAAAAAACGAGTTTTCAGCAAAATTAATTAATTTTTGAATCAAATAAATTATTTTTGAATCACTATGATGAATTTTCAACCAAAAATATAAAAATTTTGTCCAAATAGTGGATTTTTCAATCCAAACGACGAATTTTCTACCAACAAAAAAAACGAATTTTCAACTAAACAGTATTTTTCAATGAAAGAAATGAATTCTTAACAAAAAATAGAATAGTTAAATTTTCTACTAAACGGATAATTTTTTAACGAAAAAGATTATATTTCTATCGAAATAGGTAAATTTTCCACAAAAAATGTAATAGTTAAAATTAATTTTCAACTAAAATGATGAATCTTCAACTAAAAAAAAAATTTAATTTTCAACCTAATACACGAATTTCAAGCTAAAAAGATAAATTTTCTACCAAAAATAAAGTAGGATAATTTTCAGTAAGTAAAATAAATTTCCAAACAAAAAACAAACGAATTTTCAACCAAAGAAATTAACTTTTAACCAAAAAGATGAAATTTTAACTAATGAGAGTACTATTTTACAAAAAAAAGACGGATTTGCAACAAACAGTTGAATTTTCACCGAAAAGAGATAAATTTTCAACTAAAAATAGAATAGTTAAATTTTCAGTAAAAAAAATTAATTTTCAATAAAATTAAAGTAAATTTTCAACGAAATAGTATAATTTTCAACCAAGAAGATTAAATTTCTATCAGAAAAGATAAGTTTAAAAAATGAATTCTAAATAAAAAAAATCTCATTGTCAACCAAAAAGATCAATTTTCAAGCGATAAGATGAATTTTTAACAAAGTACATGAATTTTCAACCAAATATTTGAATTTTTAAAGGAATTTCCAACCAAAAGGATTAAGAATAAAACTGAGAATACTGACGATTGTTATTGTTATAAACAATTTTATGTGGAAAATTGTCAACATTATTTTGAATATTTTTAAAATAGAAAAGGCTTTTTAAAAACAACTTCCGCTTATCATTTTTCAGGGATTAAAATGTTTCACATTTCGGACTACACACCTTAAAAGAAGAATCCAAAAAATATATAGACTCAGAAAAAGATTTGTTTTTAATTGAAGTAACTGTTTCTTTAACATATTTTTTTTAATTTAAACAAAAATAATTTCCAAATGAAGAAAATCATTTTATATTAAAGAAAAAATTTCATTGGAACAAAAAACTATTTCTCTGAATCAAAGAAATTTCTTTGAGGGAGAGCCACTGTATATTTTCAGCAAAATAATTTATTTATTAACCAAATCGTTGGATTTTCAAAAAAAAAGATGAATTTTCAACCCGATAGTTGAATCTTCTACTAAAAAAAAATTGGTAATTAAAAAGGGAACAATTAAATTTTCAGAAAAAACTTTTAAAAAAACGATTTTTCAACGAAAGAAATGAATTTTCAACTAAAATGATGAATCTTCAACCAAACAAATTAATTTTTAACAAATTAGTTCAACTTTCAACCCAGTAGTTAAATTTTCACCCAAAAAATGAATTATCAACAAAATAATTGAAATCTTCACAAAACAGATCAATTTTTAACAAAACATTTGCATTTTTAAACAAACAAGATAACATTTTCACCAAAATTTCAAGCAAAAAAAAAAGTTTTAAAAGATGAAGTCTTAACAAAAAATGTGACAGTTGATATTTCAATGAGAAAAGATTTTAATTTTAAATCAAAAATAGTTGAATTCAACATAAAAATGAAACTTTTCAACAAAATAGTTGATTCTTCAAACAAAACTGTTGAAATTTTTAACCGGAAATTATGAATTTTCAACAAAAGAATAAAAATTTTAACTAGAAAAGATGAATTTTCAACAAAAAAAGATAAATCTTCAACCAAATATATTAAAATAGTATAAATAAATTTTCAGTTGAAAGAAATAATTTTTAACAACAAAAATTTAAAGTTAGTTAAATTTTTGACCATAGAAATAAATGTTCAACAAAAGAAATGAATTTTGAACCCAACAAATTTCAAACCAATTGGTTGAATTTTCAACCAAACTTTTGCATTATTAACCAAAAAAAATTAAAAATATGAAATTTCTACCAAAAAAGATGCAAACAGAAATACGAATTTTCAACAAAACGATGAATTTTTAACAAAAGGATTCAATTTTCAATCATGCAAGAAATATTTCTTGATCTATGAGAAAAAAAATTTAATTCAAAATGTTGAATTTGCAAACCAAAAAATTAAATTTTGGCAAAACAGTTGAATTTTCAGCCCAAAATTATGAATTTTCAACAACAAATGTAATAATTGAATTTTCAGTTTAAGAAATTAATTTTCAAACCAGAAAAAACTAGTTTTCAATCAAATAGTTCAACTTTCTACCAAAGTAATGAATTTTCAACTAAAATGTTGAAATTTCCAGAAAAAAAATAAATTTCAAACAAAACAGTTCCACTTTTAACCAAGTAGTTGCATTTTTAACCAAAAAAGGTGAATTCCTAACAAAAAATTTTCAACCAAAAAAAATTTCATTTTGAGTCCAATTCAGATAAATTCAACCTGAAATGACGATTTTCCACCAAAATAGTTGAATTTTCAAGCAAAAGTTTAATTTTTCACCAAAAGGAATAATTTTTACAAAATTGATGAATTTTCGACGAAATAATTAAATTTTTATCGAAATAGTTGAATTTTCATCCATAAAGGTGTATTTTCAACCAAGAAGATTAATTTTTAACAAGAAAAAAGATTACTCAAGAAATTAGTTAAATTTTCAACCAAACAAATTATTTTTTAACAAAGTAATTCAAACTTTAAACCAAGTTATTGAATTTTCAACTTAAAGTTTGAATTATCAACAAACAATGTGATAGTTGATATTTCAACTAAAAAATACTTTAATTTGAATACAAAACAGTTGAATTCAACAAAAAAACAGAAACTTCAACACAATATTTGAACTTACAACCGAGAATAATTTTGCAATAAAAAAATAATTTCAATCAAATTTTTGGATTTTCAACCAAAAAAGATGTTGCAGTGAAGAAAGAAAAAAAGTCAACCAAATTCTTAAATTTCAACCAAGAATTATGGATTTTCAACAAAAAAACTTAATTTTGAACCAAATAGTTGAATTTTCAAAAAAAAAAATCCAGTTAAATTGAAACAAAAAGACGAGTTTTTAACAAAAAAGTTAAATCTGCGTCCAAAAAGATAAATTTTTGAAGAGATTAGAAAAATTAAATTATGGGTAAAAACTTATTTCGAAGAATTCGAAAAAAAATGTTAATGCTTTTTAATAATTTTGAAAGATTTGAGGAGGTATTTTCTTAAAGATTTGTGGAAAAATTTAAATGGTTTAGGTTTTATTTTAAAAGAATAATTTTATGTTTTGAAGATTTCAAAGTGTGTGGAAAAGAATATAGAAGGCTTCAAGACAATTTTTATTTTTCAGGATTTAAACCATTTTTAGGTAAACTGATTTTGCCATATTAGATCATTCTAGAAAAAATCTAAGTAAGTTTGAGAGATATTTAGAAGTTTTGAAACGATTCAAAAAGAATCAAAACTTCTAAAGATATTTAAAAAATTTTGTAAGGTTTCAAGAAAATGAAAAAAAGTCAGTAGGTTTCTAAGAAAAGTTAAAATGATTTTTTATTCTGAAAAATTAATTCAAAGAGAATACTTAAAAAGATTTCAAAACATTTCAAAAGATTTCTAAAGTTGTCAAAGAAGAATCTGAAAGATTTTAAGGCAATTTTTTCTGATTTTGCAGAATTTAAAAGAAATTCAGAGAAAATTTGAATAATTCCAAAGATTAGAAAATTTAGAAATTCTGAAAAGATTTAAAAAAAAAAATAACTTTCTTAAGATTCTTGGGGAAATTTTAAATGATTTTTTATTTTGAGAAATAAACTTTGAAACAAAATTGAAAAAGATTTCAAAACATTTCAAACGATATCCCAAAATTTCGAAAAATAGTGTGCAATATTTTTAAGCAAAATGTTTCAATTTGGTAAGATTAAGCAATAGAAAAATTGAGTAAATTCCATAAATATTTATAAGATTTGAAGAGATTCAAAAAGAATTTAAACTTTACAAGATTTTACAAAATTTAGATTTTTGAAGATTTCAAACAAAAACTTTAGAATCTTTAAAAGAATTTTGAAAGTTTTCAAGAGAATAAATAAATTTTCTTAAAATTTCTGGGAAAATTTGAAAGATTTTAAGGCAATTTTTTACATTTTTAGTGATTTTTCAAAATTTTAAGAAAAATTCGAGTCAGTTAAAAATATTTTAAGGAATTAAAAAGGTTTTGAATAGATTAGAAATATTTTAAAACTTAGAAACATTTCCGAAAATTTATCAAATAGTTTTTTATTTCTACCAAACTTCTAAAAGTCCTAAATATCTTTTAAAAAGACTCGAATTTTTTCTAATATTTTGTAAGATCCTGTAAAATAAAAAATTGTCTTTAAAATCTTCTAGATTCTTTTTTTGGCACATCTGAAATATTCAAAAATCGTTTTTAATTTTCTCAAGAATCTTATACAAATTATATTTATATAAATTTAAAAACAAACTGATAATACTTCTTTTCATCTCAGTAATTTCTATATTTGTATGACTAAAAAAATATTTGAAAAGCATTCAGTGTTACATCAAGATATTGTTTTCTTTATTTCTAGAAAATAATTCATCTTCAAAAATCTTTTTTCTTATTTCAAAAACGTCTATTGTGTTTTTGAACATAATACAAAAAATCTTCGCGCTCGATAATTTTTATTTTTATTTTTGCATAGGACTTTTAAAATTAAAAGTCAAACCATCGACAACTGAAATTTAGTGATTGTGAATTCTCTTTTGTTAAAGCTCCTTCGGGTTTAACGAACACATTCTCATTACGTGTCTCGTGGGGAAAAAAGGTCAAAAGCAAATTTTTGGATCTAATTTATGGAAAAAATTTGTTCTCGAACATTTTATTGTACCTTGTGTCCTTTTTCCAAAAATTTGATTTGTTTATTTGTAATGTCATTTTTCACGATTAAAATTACGCAAAAATTACGCATCTTATCAAAAAATAATTCTCAACAAATTTGTCGATCTTTTTTTTTTGAACATCTTTTGTTCATTCATTTTTTTCGTACCTTGTGCCGTTTTACCAAAAATTTTAATTTTTCTGTAATGTTATTTTTTACGATTAAAACAAAAACTACGTGCCCTATCTATCTAAACTATCTTGCCTAGTTTTACCAAAAATTTATGTTTTCTATTTTTAATAGCATTTTTCACGATCAAAACAAAAAATATGTCTTATCAAAAAAAAATGGTTTCAAAAAAATTTGTTCATCTCTTTAAGATAAAGACTTTTGCTTCTTAATATTTTTTTAATATGTCGTATATTATAAATAAGGTATAAATTTTATTATTTATTTGAAAATTTAACAATTTTGTTAAAAAGTCATTGTTTTTGATCGAAAATTCAACTGTTTCGTTAAAAATTCAACTATTTTGTAGAAAATGTACTTTTTTCTGGAAATTCATATTTTGGTGTTGAAAAGTTAACTGAAATCTTTTTTAAATGACAATTGAACTATTTTTTTCAAAATTTATCTTTTAAATTTAAAAATTCATCTGTTTTAGTAAAAATTCCATCTTTTATCGATAAAAATGCAACTATTTGGATGAAGATTCAACAATTCTATTAATAAGTCATCTTTTTGGGTTGAAATTCAACTGTTTTTTTGAAAATTCGTCTTTTTGTGTTGAAAATTCAAATATCTTCGTAGAAAATGTACTTCTTGTTCAAAACTCATATTTCAATGTTAAAAAGTCAAACTAAACTCTTTTTGGAATGAAAATTCAACTATTATTTTGAAAATTTGTCTTTTTAGTTTAAAAATTCATCTATTTTATTGAATGCAACTGTTTGGTTGAAAATTAATCTTCTTCACCGGAGGATTCAACTATTTTGTTTGAAAATTACGTTTGAACCAGTTTGTCAAGAAATCATTTTTTTTATTCAAATTTTTAGTTGAAAATTCATCTCTTTCGTTGAAAGTTTAATTATTGTGTTGAAAAGTGATCTTTTTTGATTGAAAATTCAACTGCGTGGGTAAAAGTTGAATTACTTTTTTGAAAATTAATTTTTTGCTGAAAATTCATATTTTCTAGTTGAAAATTCAATTTTTTACAGAAAATTCGTCTTTTGGCTTGGAGGTTCAACAATTGAGTTGAACTACTTTTCTTTTATGACTGAAAAATCTTTATTTGTTGAAAATTCCTCTTTTTGGTTTTGAAATTCATCTTTTTCATATCAGATTATTTTGTTGAAAATTCAAGTATTTTGTTAAAAAGTCATTTTTTATGGTAGAAAAGTTTTTCTTTTATTCAAAATAAATAAATAAATTCGAAAATTTTTAATTTGTATCTGAAATATTGTTTTAATCCGTTTATAAAAGATCCAATGTTAAAAATATTACAAGATTAAAATGCTCGTATTTCAATGTTAATGGTCAGGGAAAATTAAAAGTTGGTCAAAGAAAAATCAGGGAATTTTGAAAATGAAGTTTTCACCCTGCAAAAAGCATGTATTATCCTCAATACAAAAAATTTCCATCAGTTTCAAGTCCCGTATCTTATTATTTCTGGAAACCATAAATGAGCCGCCGGATGCAATAACCAGCCCGACTCTCGAAAACGCGTAAAATTATTGTCCGATCATCTCAAAGAAAGAAAATGTTCAAAATCAATTTTCAGAAAATGTAGAATTCTAGAAAATAAGGAAATGAAACTTTTTCCTCTTAGAATTTTTTTTGCTAAACGTTTATTTTCAATAATAAAAACGAAATATTGAAAAAAAAGTTTTTCCCTGATTTAATTAGGTTTTAAAACTTAAATCGTTCTTACTTGGTCAATTAGTATTGAAATGAGTTCATATTTGTAGAAGGTATTCAAAATACTTTAGCGATGCCTAGAAAATCATGAAAATGTTAACATCGCTTATTGTTTAATGATATTTAATTGCAAAATGAGGTCAATCGATAATTGTGTTTTCTTGGTTTCGCCAGTAAAAAGTAGTTTGGAAAATCTTATATCGATTCGTTAAAAATTTACTGAGATATTCAGCTTTGGAAAATGTACTCGACGTCTGCCCGCGCATACTGAACTTCGAGAACACTGCCTGACAGAGCAGTCCTCGCGACGCATTAGCTGACAGCGCAGGCAGACGTCGAGTACTTTTTCCAAAGCTGAATATCTCAGTCAATTTTTAACGAATCGACATGAGATTTTACAAAAAACTTCATTCAACTTTGTTGAAAAAATCACTCACTGGAAGTTGTTTGAAAGTCGAAGTTACCTAGATACTTTTTACCAGCGAAACCAAGAAAACACAATTATCGATTGACCTCATTTTTCAATTAAATATTATTAAATAATAAGCGATGTTAACTTTTTCATGATTTCCTAGGCATTGCTAGAGTATTTTGAATACGTCCTACGAATATGAACTCATTTCAATACTATTTGACCGAGTAAGAACGATTTAAGTTTTAAAACTTAATTAAATCAGGGAAAAACTTTTTTTCAATATTTCGTTTTTATTATTAAAAATAAACGCTTGGCAAACAAAATTCTAAGCGGGAAAAGTTTCATTTCCTTATTTTCTATAATTCTGCATTTTCCAAAAATGACTGAACTTCGAGAACGCTGCCTGACAGAGCAGTCCTCGCGACGCATTAGCTGACAGCGCGGGCAGACGTCGAGTACTTTTTCGAAAGCTGCATATCTCAGTAAATTTTTAACGAATCGATTTGAGATTTTCCGAAAGTCGAAGTTACCTAGATACGTTTTACCGGCGAAACCATATTAAAAATATTTTTTACGGTTTGTTACGTAATTTAAGTACGGCCCCTTACCAATGAATCCAATATTGAAGGAATTCGAATTTGCCTTTTATTTGAGAAAATAGTAAAGCTCACATCCGGTTGTGGTTGCCGGTGCATCGATTCATTGTTTGTATGATAAAATTAGAAATAGTACAGAGATCAACGTAATCTAAACTCAGCGATGTTCTCACAGTGTAAAATGGCCCGAATCCAAAAATTTCGACGTTCGCTTATCGGTCTCTTCATCTGGCGCTGCCCACTGACTTTAGTTTTGTTAACTTCTTATTTCTTGCAAAATACTCCCACTTATTCGTTTCCTGAATTTCTCCAAGTTTATGACAATTTTACACGTTATGCATACCGTGAGTCCTTCACGTACTATTTTCAAAATAGTTCAATGAAAAAGAGTATCAATTATTTAAAATATAAATAATAAAAAATTTTCATCAAAAAATGTACTCAACGAAAATTTGCTATTACATTTTGGCACATAAGATAAATTATTTCAAATTTAATAATTTTAAATTATATTAAAATCAAATTCAAAATCCTATTTAACGTCCAATACTCAAATTAGTGTACAGAATTCCTGGAAATGAAACTCAAATATCCATCACAAGATATTTAATGTTTTACCATTTTTTTTAAAATAATATAGGGGACATTTGACTCTTAAACCCTAAAAGATGAATTTTTAACAAAAAAGCTCATTTTCAATTAAGAAAGATGAACTTTGAAACAAATAGTTCAATTTTCAGAAAAAAAATTATTTTCAACCAAGAAGTTATATTTACAACAATTTACAACTTTTCAAACAAAGAAATTAATTTTCGACCAAAAAGATGAATTTTTAATCGAGAAGATTAATTTTCTAGCAAAAAATACCAATTTTCAAAAAAATATTTAATTTTTTGACCAAAGAGATAAATTTTTAACAAGAAATGAAGCAGCCACATTTGTAGTTACAAAAAAAATTCAACCAATAAAACGAATATTCAACAAAATATTTAAATTGCCAATCAAAGAAATAAATTTTAAATGAACCAAAAAAATTTCAACTTTCAGCCAAGAAGTTGACTTTTCAATCAAAGAAATGATTTTTTGACCAAAAAGATGAATTTTTAATCGAGAAAATTAATTTTCCACGAAAAAAGAAGACTTTTCAAAAAATAGTTAATCGTTCAACCAAAGAAATTAATTTTAACCTAAAATGAATCTTCAACCAAAAAATTTCAACTTTCAGCCAAGTAGTTGACTTTTCAATCAAAGAAATTAATTTTCGACCCAAAAGATGAATTTTTAATCAAGAAAATTATTTTTCTACAAAAAAAAACGACTTTTCAAAAAATAGTTTCTTGTTCGACAAAAGAGGTAAATTTTGAATTGAAAATTAAAAAGTTTACAAAAAATATTCAAACAATAAAACGAATATTCAACAAAATAGTTAAATTTTCGATCAAAGAAATGAATTTCGAACTAAAATGAATCTTCAACCAGAAAATTTTCAATTTTCAGCCAAGTAGTTGATTTTTCAATCAAAGAAACAAATTTTCGACCAAAAAGATGAATTTTTAATCGAGAAAATTAATTTTCTAGCAAAAAAGACGAATTTTCAAAAAAAAATAGTTAATTGCTTGACCAAAGAGATGAATTTTGAACCAAAAATGAAACAGTTTACAAAAAAAAACCAATAAAACGAATATTCAACAAAATAGTTAAATTTTCAATCAAAGAAATGAATTTTCGACCAAAAAGATAAATTTTTAATCGAGAAAATTAATTTTCTATCAAAAAAGACGACTTTTCAGAAAATGGTTAATTGTTCGACCAAAGAGAAGAATTTTTAATCAAAAATGAAACAGTTTACAAAAAAGAAATGCAACCAATAAAACAAATATTCACCAAAATAGTTAAATTTTCGACCAAACAAATGAATTTCAAACTAAAATGAATCTTCAACCAAAAAAATTTCATCTTTTAGCCAAGTAGTTGACTTTTCAATTAAAGAAATGAATTTTCGACCCTTCGAAAAAAGAGATGAATTTTTCACCAAAAATGAATCTTCAACCAGAAAATTTCCATTTTTCAGCCAAGTAGTTGACTTTTCAATCAAAGAAATGAATTTTCGACCAAAAAGATGAATTTTTAATCGAGAAAATTAATTTTCTACCAAAAAAGACGACTTTTCAAAAAAAGTTAATTATTCGAACAAAGAAATTAATTTTAAACCAGAAATGAAACAGTTACATTTTGAGTTGGAAAAAACATTCAAGCAATAAAACGAATATTCAACAAAATAGTTAAATTTTTAACCAAAGAAATGAATTATAATCTGAAATGAATCTTCAACCAGAAAATTTTCAATTTTCAGCCAAGTAGTTGACTTTTCAATCAAAGAAATGAATTTTCGTCTGTTCGGAAAAAGAGATGAATTTTTAACAAAAAATAAAACACTTACAAAAAAAATGCAACCAACAAAACGAATATTCAACAAAATACTTAAATTTTCAACCAAAGAAATGAATTTTTAACAAAAATGAATCTTCAAACAAAAAATTTCAACTTTCAGCCAAGTAGTTGACTTTTCAATCAAGGAAATGAATTTTCGACCCAAAAGATGAATTTTTAATTGAGAAAATTAATTTTCTACATTTTCCGTTACAAAAAAAAATCAACCATGAAGTTTAACACGTATTTCCCATAAGAAAAAAACACATTTTTGTAAATTTCATAGAGAATCGTCAATAATTCTCTAATTAAGTAAAAAATTAGGTATAGAATACGAATAAAATGTGACTTTTCAAATATCGCCCCCATAAGTCTGTTTTATAGGGTCTCAAAAAAAACCCATAAATGAAAAAATGGGTTTTGCGAGTTTTTGGATCTCATTATGATTTTTGTTTAGTTTTTTAAAGCCAATTATTTCTAATACATAAAATACTAATTTATTCTGCTAATTCGATAAACACATAAATTGTTTAAACAATTTATTATTGTTTTTAGCAATTTCCTCTTAGAATAGAGTTAGAAAGTCGCGTTTTAAAAAAAAAAATTCACTTTTTATCCTATTTTCAATAAGATTGATGTAATATTTAATTAATTTTGACAAACATAATTATATAAACAATTCATTATTATTGTTAATAATATTCTCTCAGAATAATGCTAGAAAATTGCAATTTTTTCAAAAATTTTCCACTTTTTGTCCAATTTCCAATCAGAGTGAGGTAAATAATTGATTAAAGTTGAAAAAATTAATTGTTCGAACAAATTGTTATCATTGTTAATAATATTCACTTTGATTAATTCTAGAAAATTGCGTTTTCTTCTAAAATTTCTAACTTTTTACCCACTTTTTACTTAGTATAGTATTAAATAATGCAAGTTTACAAACATAAATGTTAAAACAATTTATTAATGTTCATAACTATCTTCTCTCATATATAAGTGCTAAAAAGTTGCAGTTTTTTCTGAACTCTTAATCTTTTTGTCCACTTTTCACTTGGTGAGGTAATAATTAATGCGAAACGGGCGATCGCCCCCCCCCCCTGGATTTTTTTAATTCCCTTCACTTTTTTCATTTTCACGGAAAAAGAGGAAAAATTATAAAAATTATAAAAAATAGTAATATTTAAATGATTGAAAAAAATTATTTATAATAATCTTCAAGTTGATTCATTCACATTGTCCAACTGTCACTTTGACAGTTTATTAGCACACGTCAGTTTTGACATGATGTTTGACTTTTAGTATGTAACATGAAGTTGCATCGTATGCATGGAAATGCTTTATAATTCATTTTAATAATAATTTTTTTTTTATTATATACAAAAAAATTATATAAAATTAATTATATAAACATAATTCAATTTTATGAAATCAAGTTATTACTTTTGTAATTTAGATTTGAAAAAGCATGATAATAATTTGGAAATGATTAATTTTTAACAATTTAGTTTCACGAACCTAATTTTTCAATTTTAAACGAAGTTTGGAATTATTTAATTTTTAGAGGTCCCATTAGCCTTGTATTCATTATTTGTAAATCTTCCAATTAGAAATTATATAATTTTTAACGGTTTAAAAATAATTAACCTTTGATGGTTTACAATATTTAAAATTCTTCAATTTTGACCAGTGAAAATAACAGTGAATGTTTATTTTTTGTACAGAAATCTAATTTTTTTAATAATAAAATCTATCCAATCACTTTGAATGTTATTAAATATTTAAAATTATATCTATGACTCTTTTGATATTATAAAAACGTAGTCCTTAAAATTAAAGCGAAATTGAAAACCCTTTAATTTTTGAAAATCTTATTAAAATTCCCTCAATCTTATGAAATTTCTTTTTATCTTTTTATTTCTTTTTCTTTATCCTGAAATATTATAGAATCACTTCGAATATTTACAATTCGTTGAAATTCAATAAAATCCCTTGAAAAATCCGTGAAATCTATGAAAAAAAATCGACAACTGTAATTTGGTGATTGTGAATTCTCTTTTGTTAAAGCTCTTTGGGCTTTAACGAACACATTCTTATCACGTATATGCGGTGCTTCACACTCGATTTTGTCCGGAATCTGAACTTTTCGACATTATGTTCAACACTTTTATATCAAATGTATATTACATTCAATATAGGAAAAACAATTTTTTGTTATTAAACATTTTATTGCAACTTGTGTCGTTTTTCCATAAATTTAATTTGTTCATTATGAATGTTATTTTTTACAGTTTAAACTGAAAATGCGCATTCAAACGTAAAATGGTTTCATTCAAGCTTTTTAGATATAATTTAGGCGAAAAATGTTGTTAAATAAAATGTTATTGTAGTTTGTGTCCTCTTTCCAAAAAGGCAATTTTTTTATTTTCAATATATTTTTATAACAGGAGTTTATAACAAATTGGTAGATCTTTTTTGGTTGAACAACTTTTGTCTTTTCATTTTTTTTTTCGTCTCTTGTGTCGTTTATCCAAAAGTTTAATTTTTTTATTTTTTATTTTGTTTTTTACGATTAAAAGAAAATTCACTTGTTCTATCTAAAAATCATCGATAACAAATTTGTAAATACTTTTTGGGTAAAAAAATTTTGTTTATTACTTTTTTCGTACCTTGTGCCGTTTTCCACAAAATTTAATTTTTTTATCTTTAATGTTATTTTTCACGATTAAAACAAAAACTACGCGTCCTATCAGAAAATTATTAATGACAAATTGTTATCTCTTTTTTTGTATCTTGTATAGTTTGACCGCAAAATGAAATTTTTTATTTTTGATTATTTTTTATCAAAATTTGATTTTTCAAGGAAATTCAAAAAGTTGTTATGACAATCTTATAGGGTGTTCAAAAAGCCATGTCTTTTTTCTTGACTTTTTTCATATCGTGCGTTGCTTGGCTAAAAATTTTCATTTTCGTTCGCTTTTTTGAATTGTGCAAATGCTAAAACTCTGGTAATTTGTTTTTTATCGAAAAAAGTCATGAGAATGAATTGTTTATCTTTCTGAATACTACAAATTTTCAAAAAGTGAGTTTAATTTTTAACCAAGTATTTTTATTTTCACCAAAAAAGATAAATTATCAAATAAAATTATGAATATTTAACTAAAATACTTAAATATAGGTTTGAATCCAGAAATTTTTTACTAAATTGTTTTGAATTGAGTTCTGTAAAATTTGTGAGGATTTAAGCAAAGTTGATCCGCTTTTAAATAAAATTTTCGTTGATTTAAGATTTAATTCTGAAATTGGGATAATGATGTCTTAAATTTATAGACTAA
>CAKNYM010050844.1:112477-123750 GCA_932195095.1 Andricus curvator
AAATTATTGTTGTGAAATTCAATCAAATCTAAAATTGATCTGGATTTGAGGAAAATTTAATTTATATTTAGGTAGTTGTCGCGTCAAAAATCAAATCTCTAAAAAAAGTTTCCCTATAATTTTAAGAATCAATAGTGGATTGTGCAACAAGTGGGATACAGAGTCGTTTATCAATGAGCATGAAGTTTGCCGCGCGAGCTTAGCGAGCGCGGCAAATCATGCGAGCTAGTAACCTACTCTGTATCCCGCTCCTTGAACACGATGCTTTTTCAAACAACAATAAAAAAATTCCAACCAAAGTGATGAATCTTCAACTGGAATAGATGAATTATAAACGAAAAAGATGAATTTTCAAAAAGAGAATTTAATTTTAGACCAAGTAGTTTTATTTTCACCAAAAAAGATAAATTCTCAAATAAAATGATGCAAATTTAACTAAAATACTTGAATATAGGTTTGAATCCAGAAAATTTGTACTGAATTGGTTTGAATTGAATTCTGTACAATTTGTGAGGATTTAAGCAAAGTTGATCCGCTTTCAAATAAAATTTGCCTGAATTTAATATTTAATTCTGAAATTGGGATAATGATGTCTTAAATTTATAGACTAATTTTACTCAAATCCAAACAAATTCAACTAATTTAATCTTAAAATTATTGTTGTGAAATTCAATCAAATCTAAAATTGATCTGGATTTCAGGAAAATTTATTTTATATTTAGGAAGTTGTCGTGCCAAAAATAAAATCTCTAAAACGAAGTTTTTCCATAATTCTAAGAATCAATAGTAGATTGTGCAACAAGTGCTCGCATGATTTGCCATGCTCGCTACGCTCGCGCGGCAAACTTCATGCTCGTTAATAAACGACTCTGTATCCCGCTAGTTGCACACGATGCTTTTTCCAACAATAATAAAAAAAATTCCAACCAAAGTGATGAATCTTAAACTGGAATAGATGAATTATAAACCAAAAAGATGAATTTTCAAAAAGAGAACTTAATTTTTAACCAAGTAGTTTTATTTTCAACAAAAAAGATAAATTTTCAAATAAAATGATCAATATTTAAGTAAAATACTTGAATATAGGTTTGAATCCAGAATTTTTTGACTGAATTGGTTTGAATTGAGTTCTATAAAATTTGTGAGAATTTAAGCAAAGTTGATCCACTATTAAATAAAATTTGCCTGAATTTAAGATTTAATTCTGAAATTGGGATAATAATGTATTAAATTTATAGACTAATTTTACTCAAATCCAAACAAATTCAATTGATTTAATCTTCAAATTATTGTTGTGAAATGCAATCAAATCTAAAATTGATCTGTTTTTAAGGAAAATGTATGTTATATTCAGGTAGTTGTCGTGCCAAAAATTTATTAATTATAATATATATATATATATATATATATATAATAATATATATAATAAATTTATCAAATCTCTGAAAAAAAAGTTTTTCTATAATTTTAAGAATCAATAGTAGATTGTGCAACAAGTGGGATACAGAGTGGTTTATCAACGAGCACGAAGTTTGCCGCGCGAGCTTAGCGAGCGCGGCAAATCATGCGAGCTGGTAATCGACTCTGTATGCTCTCTAAATTTTGATTAGTTAAATTATTTACTAATTCCAATAAGTAACTGAATTCTAGCTATTAATCGATTATTTTTTTACTGATGAATTAATCAAACTTACTGATTCATCAGTAAAAATAAATGATGCATAGCTAAAAAGGAGTCACTGATTGAAATTAGTAAATAAAATGTACTGATAAATTTACTGTGAAAAAGAAAAGAAGGGGAAGTTTCTCAAAAACAGGGGAAAAAAGGAATTCTTTTTAAACAAGGGGAAAAAGGGGAATAGGGGAAAAAGTAAATTTTTTAAGAGTGCATTTTCCTCGTTAATAAACTAAAAGAGCGACAAAATTTATCTTCCATAAATTAATCAACTGCCTCTTCCATAATACGAGATGTGCTAAAACTGAAATACTCTTTGGTTATTATGACCCATATTGCAATCTAATTACGATCTAAAAGCAAACGAGTCTTCGGACTAACTTAGCTTCTCCGTATTTTCACTTCCTCGAAAGTAAAACGTTTAATAGAACAATATGTTTCTATAATTATAGTTATTACTTAATCGCTCATTGCTATTGTTATCTAACGTAAATAAAAATTTTTTTAAATTAATTTTTAATACCTCAGATTCAATAAAAATTTCTTTCAGTCCTCATGATACAAGTATCAATAAATTATATTTCAGAAAAAAATAAAGAAAATTTTTTTAATTAAAAATGCAATGTTTAAATTTTCCTTGAAAAAATACTTTTCAACCCCAAAAGACCGAATTTTCAACCGGAGAAATAAATTTTCATCTAAAATGATGAAGCTTCAACGAAATAATTGAATCTTCCACAAAAACAGACAAATTTACAACGAAACATTTTCATTTTTAACTAAACAAGATGAAATTTGTTTGTTAAAAGATTGTTTTTTGAGACAAAACTGTTGAATTTTCAACCCGAAATTATGAATTTTCAACAAAACAGTTGAATTTTTCCCAAAAAAGGATTACTTTGTCTACAATATTGTTCAGACGTCAACAAAATAATTTAATTGTAACTTGTAAATAGCTCAATTTTCAACCAAAGAACACAAATTTTTAACAAAAAAATTTTTAAAAAAAATACATTTTCAACAAAAAATGATCTTTTCACAAAACAGTTCAATTTTAAACCAAGTAGTTGAATTTCCACGCCAAAGTTTGCATTTTTAACAAAAAAAAATGAAATTTCTAATAAAAGAGGTGAATTTTCAAACTAAACACTCGAATTTTCAACAAAAGATTTGAATTTTCAACTATGCAAGAAAGATTTTCCAATCAATAAGGAAAAAAATATCATCCAAAATCTTGAATTTTCAATGCCAAAAAATGAATTTTCGAAAAAGCAGTTGAACTTTCAACCCGAAATTATGAATTTTTTACAAAAAATTGAATAATTAAATTTTCAGTTCAAAAAATTAATTTTTAAACAAGAAAAAACTAGTTTTCAACCAAGTAGTTCAATTTTCTACCAAAGAAATGAATTTTCAACTAAAATTATGAATTTGCAAGCAAAAAAAATAAATTGATAAGAAAGTAGTTCAATTGTTAAGCAAGTAGTTTAATTTAAAAAAAATGAATTCTTCACAAAAATGTAATAGCTGATATTTCAACCAAAAAACATTTTAATTTTAAATCAAAACAGTTAAATTCAAACGAAAAAGACGATTTTTTAATAAAATAGTTGATTTTCGAATCAAAACAGAATTTTCATCCCGAAATTACGAATTTTTAACAAAATATTCATTTTTCAACCAAATAGTTTAATTTTCCACCGAAATAGTTGAATTTTCAACCCAAAAAGATGAATCTTCAACAAAATAGTTTAATCTTTCACCAAAAGGATTACTTTTTTTTTAAATTGTTGAATTTTCAAGAAAAGAATTAAGTTTTTACGAAATAGTTGAATTTTCATCCAAAAAGATGTATTTTCAACCAAGAAGATTAATTTTCTACCAAGAAAGACAAATTTTCGACAAAATACATGAATTTTCAACCAAATAGTCGTCTAGTTTTTAACAGCAACGAAAATATTTTCAACCAAAAATATTT
Organism: Andricus curvator; assembly: GCA_932195095.1. Taxonomy (NCBI): domain Eukaryota; kingdom Metazoa; phylum Arthropoda; class Insecta; order Hymenoptera; family Cynipidae; genus Andricus; species Andricus curvator. The sequence goes on from CAKNYM010050844.1 coordinate 116,131, forward strand.
TTATTAAATTTTCAGTTGAAATAATTAATTTTTAACAAAAAAAAAGAGGTTTCAACCAAATAGTTAGAGTTTTAACCAAAAGAAAAATAATTTTTTAACAAAGTAGTTCAGTCTCCATGATACAAGTATCAATAAATTATATTTTAGAAAAGTAAAAAATATTATCAATGAATTATATTTTAAAAAAATTTTTAATAAAAAATGAAATGGTTAAATTTTCAATAAAAAATTACTTCTTAACCCAAAAAATAACCGAATTTTCAACCAAAGAAATGAATTTTCAACTAAAATGATAAAAATCAATTGAATACTTCAGCAAAGCAGACAAATTTTCAACCAAAAATTTACTTTTTGAACAACCAAGATAAAATTTCTTAAATCAAAAGAGATGAATTTTCAAACCATAAGGACGAATTTTCAACAAAAGAGTTGAATTTTCAACCAAGAAAAATTTTTTAGTCTATAAAGAAAAAAAGTTCATCATAAATTCAAGAAAAGAAATAAATTTTTAGAAGATGAATTTTTAAGAAAAAATGCAGTAGCTAATTTTTCAAGGAAAATATATTTTTATTTGAAATCAAAAACAATTAAATTCAACATGAAAAAACCATTTTTCAACAATGTAGTTGATTCCTCAATTCAGAAATCAACTATTTTATTGAAAAAATTTTTTCCACACAACGGTTGAATTTTCAACAGTAAAGTTCATTTTTAACCAAATAACTTAATTTTTTACAAAAATAATTGAATTTTTCACCTCAAAAATATGAATTTTCAACAAAACAGATAATTTTCATACCAAAATGATTGCTTTGTTTACAAAATTGTTGAATTTTCAACAAAACAATTTAATTTCTAACTTAACAGCTGAATCTTCAACAAAAAACATAAATTTTCAAACAAAACTGGTATAATTAAATTCTGATCTAGAAGAAATAATTTTTACTTTAAAAAAATGAATTTTTAACATAATAGTTACATTTTTAACCAAAGAAATGAATTTAAAAAAAAATGATTTTTGAACCGAATACTTCAATTTTAAACCAAGTGGTTGAATTTTCAACGAAACATTTGCATTTTTAACAACAAAAACAGAAATTTCTACCAAAAGAGATTAATTTTCAACCATGCAAGAAAGATTTTTTAGTCAATAAGAAAAAAAATGTCATCCAAAATCTTGAATTTTCAAGCCAAAAAATGAATTTACGAAAAAACAGTTCAACTTTCTACCCGAAATTATAAAAAAAGTTTAAAAAATTAATTTTCAAAGAAGAAAAAACTAGTTTTCAACCAAATATTAAAATTTTCCACCAAAGAAATAAATTTTCAACTAAAATGTTGAATTTTCGAGGTAAAAAAAGAAAATTGTCAACAAAGTAGTTCAACTTTGAACCAAGTAGTTGAATTGTTAAACAAAAAAGGTGAATTCTTAACAAAAATGTAAGTTTTTTATTTCAACCAAAAAATTTTTTCATTTTAAATCAAAACCAGTTGAATTCAAGCTAACAAGATAAATTTTTCAATAAAATAATTGATTCCTTAATCAAACAGTAGAATTTTCAAACCAAAATTATGAATTTTCAACAAAAAAGGTAATTTTTAACCAAATAGTTTAATTTTCCACCAAAATAGTTGAATTTTTTACCAAAAAAGACGAATTTTCAATAAACTATATGAATTTTCAATCAAATTGTAGTTTAGTTTTTAACAGAAACAAAAATATTTTCAAACAAAAATAGTTTAATTAAATTTTTACTCAAAATAATTAGTTATTAACAAACAAACAAAGGATTTTCAACAAAATAGTTAAATTTAAAAAAAAAAATATTTTTTAACAAAATAGTTTAACTTTATACCAATTAGTTGAATTTTCAACCAAAAAGATTAATTATCAATCAAAAATGTCAGTTGATATTTCAACTAAAAAATATTTTAATTTGAAATCAAAACCAGTTGAACTCAACCAAAAAAGACAAATTTTCAACCAAGAAAGATTTTGAAGTGAAGAAAGAAAAAAATTGTCAACCAAATTATTGAATTTTCAACCAAGAAAGATTTTGCAATCAAGAAAGGACCAAATTTCAATCAAATTTTTGAATTTTCAACCAAGCAAGATTTTGTAGTGAAGAAAGACAAATTTTCAAACAAATAGGTAAATTTTTAAACCAAAAAGATAAATTTTTCATCAACACATTTGAATTTTCAACAAAATAAATAAAGACTAAAGAATATTCTTTTAATTAATAAAAAGATGAATTCTTAAAATAAATGTAATAGTTTTTTATTTCAAACGAAATTTTTTTTATTTTTAATCAAAACCATTTTTAACCCGAAATTATGGATTAAGAAAAAGTTAATTTTCATCAAATAGTTTAATTTTTAACCAAATAATTAAATTTTAATCGAAATAGTTCAAATTTCATCCAAATAAATGTATTTGCAACCAAGTATATTGATTTTCAGTTAAAATAATTAATTTTTATCCAAAAAAAGTTTTCAAAAAAACAGTTAAAGTTTTAACCAAACAAAAAATATTTTTTTAACAAAGTAGTTCAAATTTAAACCAAATAGTTGAATTTTCAATCCAATCGCCTAATCGCCCATTATTAGTGTTATCTAACGTAAATAAAAATTTTATCTAATGAATTTTTGATACCTCAAATTCAATAAAAAAATTTATCAGTCAGGATATAAGCATCAGTAAATTATATTTTAGAAAATGTATTTTATTTAAACAATGAATTTAAGTGCATAATAAATTCCTCAAATTCCTGAAAGAGGTCAACACACGATGAAGAAATTCAATTTTTATGTGTCTCAACCTCAAAATATAGTCTCTCAGCTCAGTTATATTAGACAGCTGATATAAATCTCACATTTCATTGAATAGAAAACACATCTATTTTCCATTTATAAATTAAACAACTTCTTCGATTACACAACTCATGATCTATTTCTTGTGATTTTTCAAAATTCACCTTACGATTTTTTTTAAACATTTAACACCCAAAAAAATTATATAAATATAATATTTATTCTTTCGCTTTTTTTATTAATTATTTAAGAAAGGTTAAAAGGGACGACTGAAAAATGCCCAAAAATAAAATTCCCGACAAGAAAGATTACCGAATTATGAAATATTCGAACTAGAAAATTCCCGAATTTAAACAATTAAAAAATTTTGTTTGTTAAATGTTATTTATTTATTAAAAATAAAATAATCAAATCCTTTTATCAAAATAATTTTTTTTTAATTTTTAAAGGATTCTTAAATTATTGTCTGAATTTTAAATAACAGTAGTTGAAAAAAATATATTTCTGAATGAAAAATTTTGTTTGAAAATGTGCATAGTATTTTAAAAAAATTACAAAAAATGTTCTCAAAAATTGAATCGTTAATTAAAAAAAAAAACTTCGAGGTACATCAGTGATGAATTGAAGTCTGCAAAATTTGTTTGAAAAATGTTATTAGGTACGGAGAAAATTTAGGAAAAAATTTCTTTTTTCGTTCGATGCACAACTGTTTTTGAAATTTATTTTTTTATAATTTTTTTACAATTATTGTTATTTTAAATTCAAAAAATAATTTTAAAAACTTTTAAAATAAAAAAACAAATCTGTTTGATAAAATATTTAATAATTATAAATAAATAATATTAAGTAAAAAACATTTTTTTAATTGTCTAAATTCGGGAATTTTCTAGTTCGAATATTTTATAATTCGGCAATATTCTGTCTGGAATTTTATTATTCAGGTATTTTCCAATTCGGGATTTTTATTTTTCAGAAATTTTATAATTTTGGAAATTTTATTATTCGTGAATTTTCCTATTCGGGAATTTTACAGTGTCAGGAATTTTATTTTTCGGGATTTTTTAGTCGACCCGGTTTAAATCGAGATCTAAAAAATTTAAAGTTATATTTATGAACTAAATTCTGCAAATACTTATATTTTATATTTGATATTCTATAAATATTAAAATAAAAAAATATTAATCAATTTTATTTTTTCGTATTTCTTTCATTTTCATCAAATCGAATTTATAAAAGTCTTAAAAAATAAATAAATATCTATTGACACAGTTTCTGAATATATTTGTCAATAATATTAATAACAATAAAATGAATAAATCCATTAGTGAATTTAGAAACCAATTTCCAAAAATCATAATATGTCAAGATGAGGAAAACAAATTTCAAAATTACCTTTTAAAATTGAACCTATTTTCAACTTCGAGGAAATAGATACGTCGAAAAAGAATAACAGGAAACTGCAGTTTCAAATTATAAATTTAGAACCTTAACACGTTTTTTTTTTGAGAATCACTTACATCTATAAGGAAAATATTGAAAATATCCAAAGAAAATAGAATTATTTGTTTTCCTTAAAAAATATTTCTTAATACCCTGGTGGAAATTAATTTCTACAATAAAATACAATAAATTACTTGAAAACTGTAATTTTTCGTAAAATTTTGTAAAAGTATCCGAATCCTATAGAAAATTAAATATTTTCAAATGCATGTCACTATTATTTTTTAATAAATCGTTAAAAATGGTAGAAATTGATTTTAAAAAATTCTACTCGAAACGGGACGACTGAGAAATTCCGAAAAATACAATTCTCTACACTAAAATTCCAGAAAAAATATTAGGAATAAAAAATTTCCGAAATATAAAAATCTCGAAATACCCGAATTCAAACAATTAAAAAAATTTGTTGAAAATAAATATCACTTATTTATTAAGAATACAATAATGAAATATTTTTAAAAATTTAATTAAATATTGAGCAAAATTTTTCTTTGATCAAAATATTTCATTTCTGTATTTTTGATAAATAAATAATATTTGGGTCGAATGAAAAATGCCGAACAATTAAATTGCCGACACAGTAAAATTTCCGAAAAAGAAAATATTAGAATTATATGATATCCGACACTGAAATTACTGACATTATAAAATTTCGGAATTTAAACAATTAAAAAGATAGTTTTTTTTTAAATAAATATTATTGATTAAAACTACATAAATGAAGTATTTTGATGAAAGAAAAAAAGTTTTAATGTTTATTTTTTAAATTATTTTATTCCTAATAAATAAATCATACTAATTAAAAAAACAATTTCTTTAATCATTTAAATTCGGGAATTTTACACTGTCGAATATTTTAGAATTCGCCAATTTTCTGCTGGGTTCCAATTTCGGTAATATTATAAACTCTCGGGAATGTTATCATTTCGAGAATTTTTTTTTCGGGAATTTTACATTGTCGTAATCTTTTTGGGGATTTTTCAGTCGTTCCACAGAAAACTGAGACGACTGAAAAATCCCAAGTAATAAAATTTTCGAATAATAAAATTCCCCAATTGTAAAATTCAAGAATTAAAAAATACTCCACAGAAAATTGCAGAATTATAAAATATCCGAAATAGAAAATTCCCGAAATATAAAATTCTCGAATTTAGAAAATTAAATAATTTTTGATTATAATTATTTATTTTTATATTTATAATTAATCATTTCTTAAGTTTCTAAAATTATTGTTCAAATTTAAAATAACAATAATTGAAAATAATATATTTCCTGGATGAAATTTTTATTTATTTATTGTTATTTTAAATTCAGACAATAATTTGAGAAACTTTAAACATTTAAAATAATTTTTTTAGAGAAATATTATATTTTTGTATTTTTGATAAATGAATAATATTTATTTGAAAAAAAATTATAATTGTTCAAAATCGGAAATTTCATAATTTGGCAATTTTCTATTTCGCATATTTTATAATTCGGCAATTTTTTGCCGGGAATTTTATTATTCGAGAATTATCCAATTCGGAAATTTTATTTTTTGGATTTTACAGACGTCCCAAAAAACTGCCGAATTATATAATTGCCGACACCAGAATTACCGACATTATAAACTTCTGCAATTTAAAATTTTTTTTTAAATTTTCAATAGTTTTTTTTAATTGTTTAAATTCTGTAATTTTCTAGTTTCGGGAATTTTAGTCTCGAATATTTTAGAATTTGGCAATTTTCTGATAGAAATTGCCAAAGTATAAAAATCCCAAATTGAAAATTCCCGACATTTTAAAATTCCCGAAAAAAGAAATTCTCGAACAGTTTATAATATTACCGAATTTTTAAATTTCCGACAGAAAATTGTCTAATTATAAAATATTCGACACTAAAATTCCCGACTCTGGAAACTTCCCGAATTTAAACAATTAAAAAAGTTGTTTTCAAAAAATTTTATTTATTTATTTAGAATACAATAATGAAATATTCAAACAATAAATTTAAAAAATTGAACATAAGAAAAATTTTCTTTGATCAAAATATTTAATTGATGTATTTTTAATAAGTAAATAATATTCATTAAAAAACAGTTTCTTCAATTGTTTAAATTTTGAAATTTTTGTGTCTGATTTATGTATTTTGACAATTTTATGTATTCAAACATTTTTTATTTCGAATATTTTCTTTTTAGGGAATTTTACAGTATCGGGAATTTTATTGTTCGGAATTTTTCAGTCGTCCCGTGAACTAATAATTTTTTCGACTCTAAATATTATTTTCTAATTTTTTTTCTGATTAATTTTTAATTTTTAATTTTTAAATAGAAAATTCCCGAAATTATAAATTTGCCAAAATATAATAATCCCGAAAAATGCAATTCTCGACATTGTAAAATTTCTGAAAAAAAAATTCTCGAAAACTTTATAATATTACCGAATTTTCAAATTGATTAAATATAATATAAATATATGTTTAATTTAATTAATACTATTTAGTACTTTAATAATATACTATTATTACAAATATTTGTGAATTTATTTTAATTATCAAAATTAATAATTAATGAAATTAAATATTTGAATAATAAATATATTGATTAATTATAATTTTATATAATATATAAAATAATTTATATAATTATTATATATAATAAAATAATTTATATAAATATTAATAATTAGATATATCATCATTTAAATTTATTATTAATGTCATTAATTATAATATTAATAATTATTAATATTAATAATTAATTTTTTAATTATTATTTAAAATTATTTATTTTAATTTATTAAAAATTTTCGTAATAATATTATACATATATATATATTGATATAAATCATATAATATATCATATAATTATACATTAGAATATATAAATATAAATAAATTCTATTTCTAAACTTTTTTTTTAATTTCATTAATTTTTAATTTTTTTTATAATTTTTTATTTTGAATATTTTCTTTTTAGGGAATCTTACAGTATCGGGAATTTTATCGTTGGGAATTTTTTAGTCGTCCCGTAAACTAACAATTTTTTCGACTCTAAATATTATTTTCTAATTTTTTTTCTAATTAATTTAAAATTAAAAATTTTTAAATAGAAAATTCCCGAAATGATAAATTTGCCAAAATATAATAATCCCGGATTAGCAGAATCCTGAAAAACAAATTCCCGAAATTATAAAATTGTCAAAATATAAAAATCCCGAAAAATGCAATTCTCGACATTGTAAAATTCCCGAAAAAGAAAATTCTCGAAAACTTTATAATATTACCGAATTTTTAAATTGATTAAATATAATATAAATATAT
>CAKNYM010050844.1:123760-134665 GCA_932195095.1 Andricus curvator
AATATTTTCTTTTTAGGGAATCTTACAGTATCGGGAATTTTATCGTTCGGAATTTTTCAGTCGTCCCATGAACTAACAATTTTTTCGACTCTAAATATTATTTTCTAATTTTTTTTTCTAATTAATTTTTAATTTTTAAATAGAAAATTCCCGAAATGATAAATTTGCCAAAACATAATAATCCCGGATTAGCAGAATCCTGAAAAATAAATTCCAGAAATTATAAAATTACCAAAATATAAAAATCCCCAAAAATGCAATTTTCGACATATATATATATATATATATATTTAATTAATACTATTTACTACTTTATTAATATATTATTATTAAAAATATTTGTAAATTTATTTCAATTAATTAAATTAATAATTAATAAAATTACATATTTAAATAATAAATATAACTATATTCATTAATTATAATAATATATAATCATATATTATATTATTTTATATAATATAATATCATATAATATATAAAATTATTTATATAATTATTATATACAATAAAATAATGTATATAAATATTATTAATGAAATATATTATCATATAAATTTATTTAAATTGATGAATAATGTTATTAATTATAATATTAATTATTATCAATATTAATAATTAATTTTTTTTCTACATTATTATTAATTATGATATAATAATAATAATAAAATAATTTTAAAAAAAATTTAATAATTAATAAAATAATATATTAATTATTAATAATCTCATTGATTCTTTAAATTAAATTTATTTTTTTTTATAAATTTAATATATATACAATTAATTATAATTAAATTAAATTTATGTATTTAATTTCTTTTAATTTATTAAAAATTTTCGTATTAATATAATATATCATATAATTATATATTATAATATATAAATATAAATAAATTCTATTTCTAAATTTTTTTAAATTTAATTAATTTTTTTTTTCTAATTTTTTATTTTGAATATTTTATTTTGAGGGAATTTTACAATATCGGGAATTCTATCGTTCGGAATTTTTCAGTGGTCCCGTGAACTAACAATTTTTTCGACTCTAAATATTATTTTCTACACACATGAAAAGTGGTGCAACTGTTTTGAAAACGAACATGAAAATATGATTACACTTGTTTCCAAGATTCCTCATCAACATTGGCCTCATAGATCTTTCCCTTGAAAAACTTCCTCTCCCAAAATTCTCGCGGTGTGTCAAGTACTTTGTAATAATTATAGCATGTCGTTCATGTCGACCGCGGTGTCGGTGTTTGTGTCTGGAAGAGTGCGGGGGTGTGGGAATACCCAATGGGCAGGCTGCCAAAAATTTTGGCCCCTGAAGATCATTAGAAATGTTGCGTGGAGGGGATGGTGCCATATAGCGCCGCGACGCCCAGCGTCGGTCTTAGTTACTCCACGACTCGACAAGATCGTTCAAAAAGTCTCTCTGATTTCAATTTTACCACACACTACACCAACACCACAAAAATGCCGGTACGTTCTGATCATTTCAAATTTTTGAATTTCGCGCGCGAAAAATCAATCATAATTATCACAGTGGACGTTTTTGCGATTGAATCGTGATTTGTGAATGTGCAACGTTTGTTTACATCTGTGACTTTTTTAATTTTTGGAATTTTTTTCAATTGCATTTCAAAATCTTCGGAAAATATTCCCGAATCATAATTTTGTATTTGAAGTTGAGTAAAAAGTGACTCGTGAGTTTAAAATATTGGTCGCGAGGTCGGTTTCGAAATCTCAGTAACATTATGAATTATTTATATCCGAACGTAAACAAATTCACAATTTCGAAACGCTAAATATCGTTTCAAAAATAATATTAGATTTAAAAATATTTTTTAAACTTTTATTACACAAAAATTACCAACAATCTAGAGAAATGCTATTTTTGTGTATCTTTTACTGACTCTCGTTCCCATTCCGGAAGTCTCGGAAGACATGAGGCACATTTCCGTTTCACTAGAGGCCAATCGAAAATAAAAAATTTGAATAGAGACCAAAATAAAAACTTGTTTTGGTAATAAAAATTTGTCAACATTAATATTACATGCTTCTTCCCTATTTATTTTATAAACAGATTTCTAAAACTATTTTTAGTTCATTCAAATAAACGAGGGAACAAATTAGCTTTGAAAATAAATTATTTTCTCTTTAACCTGTTTTCATAACTTTCGATGAATTCCTATATACATATGGTAAATTCTTCAATAAAGTGAAATGCCTTTCAATGCAATTTATCCTCGAATTTATCAGCGTTTGCCAAAAATCTTTCCAATTTCAATTTTTTTCAAATTTTTACCGTACTGATTTAATAATTTTAAAATTTTTCTGAAGATTTGAAATATCTCAAATAAAAATTTCAACCAAAAAGGATAAATTCTCAGTGAAATATGTTATACACAATTGATGTTTTAACCAAAAAGTATTTTTATTTTAAATCATAAACAGTTGAATTCATTCAAAAAAGAGAAATTTTTAACAGAATAATTGAATCCTCAACCCAAGAAAAATTGATTTTCAAACCATTTTTAATCCGAAAATATAAATTTAAAAAAAAAGTTCATTTTTAACCAAGAAGATTAATTTTCTGCCAAAAATGACGAGTTTTCCACAAACAAGTTCATTTTCAAGCAAATAGTTGAATTTTCAACCAAAAAGGATAAATTCTCAATGAAAAATGTAATACATAATTGATATTTTAACTAAAAAATATTTTCATTTTGAATAAAAAACAGTTGAATTCATCCTAAATAGATACATTTTTAATAAAATAGTTGAATCCTCAACCAAAAAAGATTAATTTCCAACCAGTTGCATTTTTAACCAAAAATGATTAAATATTTTCCACAAGAGACGAACTTTCTACAACACAGTTTATTTTTTCAAACCAAAAATATAAATTTTTAACAAAAAATTAATTTTCTACGAAATAGTTCAATTTTCAAACAAATAGATGAATTTTCTGCCAAGGAGATTAATTTTTTACAAAAAAAGACGAATTTTCAACTGAATTGATGAATCTTCAATCAAAATTAATTTTTAACAAAATCTTTCAACTCTTAACCAATTAGTTGCATTTTCGAAAAAAACGGTTGCATTTTTAACAAAGAAAAAATGTATCACAAGATATGAATTTCCAACAAAAAATTCAAATTTTTACCAAAAAAAGATTTTTCAGTCGAGTAAGAAAAAAATAACCAAATTATAAAACGAGAGGAAAAATAATTTTTAATACAAAATAAAAATTTCGAATATTTATTTCTTTTTAGGTTATATAAATATAATTTACCTAGGTTTCTTGAGAAAATTAGAAAAGATATTTGAAAACATCAGACATGTCGAAAAAGTATCTAGAAAATTTCTAAGAAAGTTTTTTTTATTTTACTGGATTTTACAAAATTTTAGGAAAATTTCGTGTCAGATTAAAAAAAAATTTAGAACTTGTAGAAATTTGGAAGAAATTTAAAAAAAATTGATGAATTTTCAGAAATATTTCAAAGTTTTAGAATATTTTTAATCACTTCAAAAATTCTAAAATTCCTTAATATCTTTTTAATTGATCCGAATTATTCCTAAAATATTTGACATTAACAAAAATTGCCTTCAAATCTTCCAGATTCTTTTGGGCAATTTTGGAAATCTTTTAAAATACTCTCTTAAGATTAATTTTTCAAAATAAAACATTATTTGAAATTTTCCCCGAAATCTTAAGAAAATATTTCTATTTCCTTGAAATCTCTCAAAATCCTTAAAAAACTTCAAAATTTTATTTCGAAATCTTCAAAAATCTGCATTGTTTTAAATTTTTCGAAAATTATCTGAATTTTTCCTAAAACTTTTTTTAAATCATTCAAAATTTTTAAAAAATGCTTTAAAATATTCCAGATTTTTTTTTGACATTTTTATAAATCTTTTGAAATGTTTTGAAATTATCTTTAAAAATTAGTTTTTCAAAATAAAAAGTCAATTAAAATTTTCCGAGTAATCTTAAAAAAAATGTATTCTCTCTAAATCTTAAAAAATTTGTTGAGATATTTTAAAGTTTAATATCATTTTTGCATGTATTCAAAACATCTAAATATCTTTTAAACCTACTCGAATTTTTTCTAAAATTTTGCTCTTAATATCCATTTTCCAAAATGAAAAGTCATTTAAAAGTCTCCTAGTATTTTTAAGAAAAAAAATTACTTCTTGAATATCTTTTGAAACAATTCAAAGCTTTCCTAAAATTTTGTTAAAATCCTCCAAAGTTGAAAAAAAATTGTTTTTAAATCTGCCAGATTATTTTTCTACATATTTTGAAATCAACAAAACATAAAATTAATCTTTCAAAATAAAACCTAAATCATTACAGAATTGTTGCTTTTATTATTAAAAATTATTCACAATTTAAATTTTTCCTTTGAGAAATAAATATTTCGAAGTAAAATTTCTCATTTGAAAATTGTGATAAAAAAAATTCCAGGAAATTAAAAAAAAACTGAAAATAGCCACTAAAAGTCAAATTGACGCAACCCATCAGGTTTTCAACAAAAATGATGCATTATCTCGTGAAGATTGAAAAAAAAAGATTAATAAATTCAAGAATTCTTTTTCAATCCCAATTTTTAACCTTCACCTCTAAATAAATAATTTGCAATAATTTAACAAAGGGAATAAATATTTTCCTATAGGGGCAACCTCCCTACAGTGGATAATCATTCATTCAAAATATTAATGTATGTAAAATAATTAATCTAATGTAATTAATTTTTAAGACACTATACATGCTAATGAATTAAAATTAATTATTTTCTTCTATTTATGCTCTTAATTAACAATAATTTTGAAAAAAAGTCTCGCTAATCGACCGAAAAAAGGCTTTAACACAATTCCTGACCATTGTTCTTCAAATATTGCTATAGGGGAAACCTTTTTACAGTGGATAATGCATACTACAGTGAATAATAATTATTCACTAATCACTAATTATTCGCTAATCGACCGAAAAAAAGCTTTAACACAATTCCTGACCATTGTTCTTCAAATATTGCTATAGGGGAAACCTTTTGTACAGTGGATAATGCAAACTATAGTGACTAATTATGATTCACTGTAGTTTGCATTAGCCACTGTAAAAAGGTTTCCTCTATAGCAATATTTGAAGAACAATGGTCAGGCATTGAGTTAAAGCTTTTTTTCGGTCGATTAGCGAGACTTTATATTATTAATTTTTATTATTCAAGAGATTATTAATAAATTAAATAATTAGTATTCACTGCAGTTTGCATTATCCACTGTAAAAAGGTTTTCCCTATAGCAATGTTTGAAGAACAATGGTCAGGAATTCAGTTAAAGCTTTTTTTCGGTCGATTAGCAAGACTTTTTTTTCAAAATAAATTGACTTTGGGGCAAAGCCGTCAACGTAAGTTGCACAAGGATCTCTGTTGAGTATTGGCAGCTGCATGAAAGAAATTTTTCATTTCCCGAAATATCCCGGGACTAAGTAAGGTTGTTTGTATGTGAATATCCGTGAAGCGTGTAATGTCCGAAGAGTATATAGCGTTGCATATAGTAATCGCTTCGCGCTAAGCGTTTTGGTTTATTTCTGCTATAAATAATAATTTATCGTCGACAGGACGATGCCAGATTCAACTTGCGTCACTCAGACCCTGGCATAAAACGATAATAACGTCAAATTATTAGCAAATTTTAATCCATGCAAAATTAGCCCTGTCAACGATCATTTAATTCTGGATGTCTTCATCCAAAAGTTATGAATCAATTTGCAAAGAAAATAAATAAGAAATTTCGCATAATCCAATATTTTTTTGAGTCAAAAATAAAAAATTTCGTGAATTCAAAATCCCAAAAAAGTATAATTAATTTAAAATCGATAAATATGAATTAATTTGAAAAAATATTATTTTTGAATACACATTTCAACAACAAAAAATTGCACTGAGAATTTTTTTTCTATTATTCTTATTTTAAATTTAAAGAATAATTTTTAAAAATATATTGAACTTTAAAAAAATGTGTTTCATTAAAATATTTCATTACTGTATTTTTAATAAATAAATAATATTCGGTAAACCTGTGGAAAATTTTATTATTCGGGAATTTTTGAATTCGGGATTTTTATATTTCATAATTTCGGGAATTTTCTATTTCCAATATTTTCTTTTCCGGGATTTTTCAGTTGTCCCAAAATTTTCAACAATTTAAAAATACGAAATTGGGAAATTCCCGACAGTTAATAAAATTGCCTGTAATTTGAAAGTTCCCGATAACAGATAATTCCCGAAATAAATAATAATCGACATTATAAAATATCCAACACTATAAAATTGCAGAGACAGAAAAATTTCCGAATTATAAAATTCCCAAATCTAAACAATTAAAAAATTATTTTATTAATAATTGAATAATAAAATAATAAAGAAAATGAAAAATATATTTTCGGAAATTTTTCAGCATCGGAAATTTAATTTTTCATTCGACCAAACCAATATTCAATTTCACAACTTTTGCTTTTGGAAAATAGAAACTAGAATTTCTTTCAATATTTCACAAGAAAATAGGACATAAATTTAAAATGTTTTATCGAAGAAATTGGTAAAAGCTCGATATTCAAACACATAAATTTATTTTTGACAGCTGTTTACGCCGGAAGCCCAATCCCTGATCGCAACTCTATTTTTGAACTGGACATTTTTAAACTGTCGAGGTACCACGCGTTTAACATGAATCGCGTCAAAGCGTGACGATTTATTAGATACTTCTAAAAAAAACTACTAAAACTTTTTGTCAACATAGACATTATAAAGACGAAAATAAATGATGGAAAACTGCTTCAATTTTAAGTCAAAAAAATTATTACTAAATAATGAGTCGAGAATATTTTCTCTTACTTTTTTTATATGCCCACCACAACATTTCAATAAAAAGTGATAAATAATATTAATAATTAAATTAAATTTTTAGGCTCGTAACAAGGAACAAGAAGCTGAGGTTTTGACCTGGATTCAGGATGTTCTTGGTGAAAAATTGCCACCTGGAAACTACGAAGACATCCTTAAGGATGGAGTTATTCTTTGTCAACTTATTAACAAAATCGTCCCGGGATCAGTTAAGAAAATTCAAACCAAGGGCACAAACTTCCAGCTCATGGAGAACGTTCAACGGTGAGATTAATTTTTTTATTTATAAAATAACGATTGAAACCAAATTTTAATACAAATAATAAATTAATTTAAATTACAGATTCCAAGCGGCTATTAAAAACTATGGAGTACCACAGGAGGAAATTTTCCAAACAGCTGATCTTTTCGAAAGGCGAAACATCCCCCAAGTCACTCTCTGCCTATACGCCCTTGGCAGGCTTGTAAGTATTTTTCCCGAATATTGACAAAAATGATCACCCGTTTTCTAAATTTTCACCATCAAGTACTTCCATTCTAACCCACAACAATCTGGGAGATACAAATGTATGCCCCTTGACATGGTGTGTTGCTCTCTCATTCATAATCAGACCGACTCCTTGGCAACCATGTGTTTCGCAATCAACTCCTGACCATAGTTCGACTCCGACCTACTCCTGACCATAGTTCGAGTCCGACCTACTCCTGACCATAGTTCGAGTCTGACCTACTCCTGACCATAGTTCGAGTATTAATCTTTCTGAAAATAACTTTTAATTAATTTATGTATTGTAATTTAATAATGTTTTAATAGACGCAGAAACATCCTGAGTACACTGGGCCAAGACTCGGGCCCAAAATGGCAGAGGAGAACAAGAGGTTCGATTTCATTTTTATATCTAAATTATTAAATATTTTTGTATTCTATCTTGAAATTTGAATCATTATAAATATTATTATTATTTTCAGGTCATTCACTGAAGATCAACTTCGTGCTAGCGAAGGACAGTTGAATTTGCAGATGGGATTCAACAAAGGTGCAAGTCAATCTGGACATGGTGGTTTCGGAAATACTCGACACATGTAAAAAATTCAAAGATCAAAGGAATTTTTATATAAATATCAAAACATTAATTTTTAAACTTTCTGGTCTCAAGATTTTCTGGCTGAGAATGAAATCAAATAGAAAATATTCAAATCGTATTTATTTTATACGTCAATTATATATTTAATTATGTAACAGAATTTGTTTTTGACTACAAAAATTGTTTAATAACTGAATTCTTCCTACGAGGGGAAAGCTTGATAATTTTATAATTTCACTATAGTTACTGCATAGCTTATCCTCCTTACAGAATATAGTTCGAATACTTTGATATTTTATAAAAAAAGTTGAAAAGTTTTGTTAAAGTTTTGTTAAATTATTATCTACGATTTAGTTGGCTTAATTAATATTGAATAATAACTTCTTTTGGCAGAAATATTTATGTATAGCATATATTCTTTTTCTATATGTGCCCATTTTGCGAAAATAAAGTAATTTTTTGAAAAAATGACGGACTTTTCTTTATTTTTTTCACTGGATGTAAAGAATAATTGTTATGTCCACTCTAGATTTCAATCAGTCAAAAGTGACTGATTCGAAGTCAATTTTGACTAATTCAAATAATGCGGATTTGACGACTAACAAATCAGTGAAAAGTGACTTTTCATGTCAGTAAATTTGACTTACTGAATAAATCAGTAATTGTAAATGATCAAATCTCTTGGAATTCGCAACTAAAAAAGATCAATTTTAAACCAAAAAAGGTGTTGCTAAATTTTTAATTAAAAAAATGAATTATAAAAAAAATCATTTTCAACAAAATAGTTTGGCCTTCAAACAAATAGTTGAATTTTTAACCAAAAAATATGCATTTTCAACCAACAATATTAATTTTCTACCAAAAAGATTAATTTTTTATCAAAAAGACGAATTTTCAACAAAAAGCTTAACTCTCAACTAAAAAAATATTAATTTTCAATCAACAAAAAAAAGAATTTTTGAACCAAATAGTTAAATTTTCAACAACAAAAAATTAATTTTACGCCAAGAAGAATAATTTTCTACTAACAAGGGCGAATTTTCAACAAATATATAAATTTTCAACCAAATAGTTGAATTTGCAACGAAGAAAGATCAATTTTTAATGAAAAATTAATTCATTTGATTAATTAATTAATTTCCAAAGAAAAAAGAACGGGTTTTCAAAAAAATAGTTAAATTGTCAAACAATGAGATGAATTTTCAACACAAATGATGAATCTTCTACTAAAAAAAGAATTTTTTAATAAAGTTGTTCAACGTTTGACCAAGTAGTAAAATTTTTAATAAAAAAAGTTGAATTCTTAACACAAAAATGTAATAGCTAATATTTGAACCAAAATTATTTCAATTTTAAATAAAAAACATTTAATATTTCAACAACAAAATATTTTAGTTTTAAAACAAAAACAGCTGATATTTCAACAAAAAAAGTAATTTTATATGGAAAAAAGTGGAATTGTACCAAAAAATCACACATTTTTAACAAACTAGTGAAATCTTGAAACAAATAGTTGAATTTAAAAAAAAATTAATTTTCAACCAACAATGGAATAGTACGAATTTCATTTAACAAAATTAATTTTAAATACAAAAAAATTCAACAAAATAATTGAATTTTCAACAAAATAATAAAATGTTTAACAAATTATATTTTTTTGAACTAAAAGAGATTATTTTTCAACAAAAAATGAAAAAGTTGAATTTTCAGTTAAATAAATTGATTTTTAAACAAAAAAAGCTGATTTTAAACTAAAATGGTGAATCTTTAACCAAAAAAATGAATTTTTAACAAAGCAGTTCAACATGCAATCAAGTAGTTGAATTTTCAACAAATAAAAATTAATTATGCGCCAAGAAAAATAATTTTTTACTAAAAAGGACGAATTTTCAACAAAATACATAAATTTTCAACTAAATAGTTGCATTTGCAACGAAGGAAGATCAATTTTTAAAAAATAGGTAATTTAAATAATTAATTCAAAAATTAATTGAATTAAATAATTTCCATAGAAAACAGAACGAATTTTCAACAAAAAAGTTAAATCGTCAACCAAAGAGATGAATTTCCAACTAAAATGATTATTATTATTAAAAAAAAAAAAAAAGAATATTTAACAAAGTAGTTCAGCTTTCAACCAAGTAGTAAAACTTTAATAAAAAAAGTTAAATTTTCAACAGGAAAGTATAATAACTAATATTTGAACCAAAAAAGATTTCAATTTTAAATAAAAAAACATTTAATATTTCAACAACAAAATATTTTAGTTTTAAAACAAAAACAGTTGATATTTCAACAACAAAAAAAGTAATTTTAAATTGAAAAAAGTGGAATTGAACCCAAAAAACACAAATTTTTAACAAAATAGTTGAATCCTGAACCAAATAGTTGAATTTAAAAAAAATCAATTTTCAAACAACAATGGAAGAGTACAAATTTCATTTAACAAAATTAATTTTCAATACAAGAGCATTCAACAAAATAATTAAATTTTCAACAAAATAATGAAATTTTTAACAAATTACAATTTTTTAAACTAAAAAAGATTATTTTTCAACAAAAAATGGAAAAGTTGAATTTTCAGTTAAATAAATTGATTTTTAAACAAAAAAGGTTATTTTAAACTACAATGACGAATCTTTAACCAAAAAAAAAATGAATTTTTAACAAAGCAGTTGAACTTTCAATCAAGTAGTTGAATTTTCAACAAATAAAAATTAATTTTGCACCAAGAAAAATAATTTTCTACTAAAAATGACGATTTTTCAACAAAATACATAAATTTTCAAATAAATAGTTGTATTTGCAACGAAGGAAGATCAATTTTTAAAAAATAGGTCATTTAAATAATTAATTAAAAAATTAATTGAATTAAATAATTTCCATAGAAAACAGAACGAATTTTCAACAAAAAA
>CAKNYM010050844.1:134675-152038 GCA_932195095.1 Andricus curvator
GAATTAAATAATTTCCATAGAAAACAGAACGAATTTTCAACAAAAAAATTAAATTGTCAACCAAAGAGATGAATTTGCAACTAAAATTATTATTATTATTCAAGAAAAAGAATAATATTTAACACAGTAGTTCAACTTAATAACTAATATTTGAACCATAAAAATTTTCAATTTTAAATAAAAAAACATTTAATGTTTAAAAAAAAATTTGGTTTTGAAACAAAAAACATTCATATTTCAACAACAACAAAATTGTAATTTTAGACGAAAAAAACAGTAGAATCTAACCAAGATTAAACACAAATTTACAACAAAATAGTTTAATCCCCAACCAAATAGTTGAAAAAAAGATCAATTTTCAACCAACAATGGAATAGTACAAGTTTCAATTAACACAATTAATTTATAATGAAAAAAAATTTCAACAAAATAATTAAATTGGCAAACAAATAATAAACCTTTCAATTATAAATATTACTTTTTAACAAATTACATTTTTTAAGCTAAAAAAGGTCATTTTCAACCAAAAATGGAAAGTTAAATTTCCATTTAAATAAATTGATTTTCAAACAAAAAAAAAGTCCTTCTAAACTACAATGTTGAATATTTAATAAAAAAATGAATTTTCAACAAAGTATTTCAATTTTCAACCAAGTAGTTGACTTTTTAACCAAAAAATATAAATTCTTAACGAGAAATGTAATAAATGATATTGCAACCAAAAAGGATTTTAATTTTAACTAAAAAACAGTTTAATTACAAAAAAAGGTTAATAATTTTGAAACCAGAAAATTTACTTTTTTACCAATAAGGACGAATATATCTCATCATTTTGAATGATATAACCAGTAACTTTAAAAAATTAAATCAGTCATTTTTATTTATCTAATTCGTAACTTCAATTATGGTTTATTTTAATTATTTATTAAACGAAGTGTCTACGTGTACCGAAAAAATTCGGCTATTCGTACTGAAATTTCGGTACACTTAGCCACAACCTTCATTAGAATGTAGGAATTGAATGAATAAGAATATTAATCTAGAAATAATTTTACAATTTTATTATAGCAGACAAATCAGTCACTTCTATTGACTGAAAATCAGTCATTTCAAGTGACTTTTTGATTCAGTCAGCAATATTGACTGATTCATCTGTTAAAACAACTGTTTTGTCAGTGGAAATTACTGATCTTGCAGTCAAATTATGCATGACTCACTCACCAATGAATTTCTCGTTGAAATTTACTTCAAGAATTACACTGACCTCTTGGAAAACTTTGTTAATTTCAAATAACCTTTAACTGACCTGGAACGTTACAATTGACCTATGACTTGGGTACGTACTTGAACGTAGTATTTTTCGCTCTATCGATTGCAGATGTGAAAAAAAGGGGTTTCCATTAAAAAAAACAAACAAATTTGACCTTCAAAAAGCCATGAAGGTCAACTTCAAGGTCGAAATGAAGGTCACCATTGAATTCCCCGTTGAAAAATACTTCAGGAATTGCAGTGACCTCTTGGAAAACTTTGTTTATTTCAAAAAAACCTCGAATTGACCTTGAACGTTACAATTGACCTATGACTTGGGTACGTATCTGAACGTAGAATTTTCCGCTCTATCGATTACAGATGTAAAAAAGGGGGTTTCCATTTAAAAAAAAAAAACAAAGTTGACCTTCAAAAAGCCATGAATGTCAACTTCAAGGTCAATTGAAGGTCACCATTGAATTCCTCGTTGAAATTTACTTCAGGAATGACCTTCACTTTTTTGAAAAATATTTTACCTGAGGAAATATCCAATCGTCCCGGGACTTTTTAGACACCCTGTATATGATTTACTTATTTTCATAAACTATTGCAAGTATATATAATTATGTATACATTTAATACAAAAATATGGTTCCTTTAAATTTCCATTTCAAGCTTTGTATTTTTCTCTTTTCAATCTTCTTTGCAAATCAATTTTTGAAAATTTTAATTCTCTTTCATTTATATGTGAAATTTAGATATTTAAAATTTTAAGAAGTTCAAATTAGACTAAAATAGTATAGAATTCCTGAAAATAAAAACAAGAATCCAACGAAAAAACTTGGACAACCACCATAAAATGCTCCTACTGTAATTTAAAAAAAAAATAAAAAAATAAATAAATTTTCTTTGGACAAAAATAAAAAGGAGGAAAGAAAAATGAGAAGGCAACAACTCATCCCATTCCTTCTCTTTTTTTATTTCTTTCGTCTTTTTTATTTTTATTATTATCAAATCACAATACAAAAACATGGTTGGTTGCCTTTTCATTTAGCTTTCCTCTTTTTTATTTTTGTCCGAAGAAATTTTTTTTTAAGAAATTTTTTTTTTTTTTTTAATTACAATAGGAGCATTTTATGGTGGTTGTCCAAATTTGGTCGTTGGATTCTTGTTTTTATTTTCAAGAATTCTATACATTAGATAATTAAAACAAAATTAATCTAAACATTTAAATTAAAATGCATTACGCGTGTTATTTCTAAATCTTGAACTGTTTTTCAAATTTGATTCCTTTTTGGATTTTGACATTGTTAAATGTTCGAAATTTATTCCTTTTTGTTTCCAATAAAAAATTATTACATTACTCTTGATTGCTTGTGTGTAATTTGGAATAAAAAATTTCATTTCTAAAAATATTATTTATTAATTTCTTATCTGTCCACGATTTTTTTAAATCTACGCTCACGACTATCAAATAAGGTGACAGGAAATATTCTTAAAATTTGTCTTATTGGGAGTAGATACGTTTTTTGAAATAAAATAAAAATTACCATAAGAAAAATGTATATAGTATCAATAGAATTGTGGTCCAAAAAAAGGATTTTTTCGTCTCAAAATATCCAATGAATTTCCGTTGTTAATGGATTATATTATTTTGGAATACACCTATTGTTTTATTCTTAGTGAAATACATCACCCAGATTTTTGAAAAAATATTCCTTATTTTATTTTTCGAAGTAAATGAGAAAATTTTTTTTTTTGCAAAAATGGGATACAGAGACCCCTAAATATATATTTTAATTCTGTCAAAAATCTGCGGGTGTTGTATTTTACTAAAAAAAAAAACAGTGGATGTATTCCAAAGTGAAATAATACATGAACAACGGCAGTTAAAATAAAATAATCCATTTTTTGCCTCCCTATTCAATATATTAAGAAACTGAATATTTCACATAAAATTGGACTGTTTCGAAATTTTTTTAAAAATAATTTGAATTTAAACCGATTTTGAGCTACTACGAAAGCTGTAATGAATTTCTAAAAATATATTATTACACCTAATTTCAATATTTCGAATTTTTATTAGTGAAAATAATAGCTTTTTAAAAATATTTAACATTTTTAATAATTATTACTTCCCTTTCTCTTTTCCTGGAGCGCACCAAAAATTAAAACTCAAAATAATTAATTAATTAGTGAATCTTTATTATTCATTAACTATTTATATACCTTACGGCGGTTGGTTCTCATCCCCTCATTTTGTGTTATTTTTAGAAAAACAAATTTCCTAATTTTTTGAAAATTAACAAAAATATTTAGTCCAAAAGCATTGCAAATTCAATAAATCGTTTAATTCTGAAAAGAGTCGTAAATTTTATTTTTTATTTTTGGCAGTCCATTAACCTTAATTTGTTCGTTTTCCGGAAAAAATTCCCGACTTTATTGTTTCAAATAGCTTAACATTGACCCGTGCCCCCGGGCTTTTGAAATTAACACGGGATGTTGATGAATGTCAAAAAAAAAAATTAATCATGCAAATATTGAGTTTTTTAGGATATATGGCAATTATTATTCAAAAAATTATTTATTTAATCAATTTTTACCCTGTAAAACGTGGAAAGCTATTATTTCCTAAAATTGATGATGCAGGTAATGAATGCTAAAAATGGTATTTTTTGTGAAATACATTTTGCAATTATTTAAATTAATATAACTTGCTCCTATATCTATGTATATGTCCTATGTGTATGACTATGTCGCTTATTAATCAATATCTTCTTATCTTAAAGATATCTATCTGAAAAAATAATTGTCCATAACGATACTGATGTGCCCGCGTTGAGAGCTTTATATGATGACTCTGTGAAGCTCTTTGCCTGGGGTGCTTGCTAGAGAGATTGATCAGCGACTTGGGTCGTCATATGATCTCCTCGATCCCCGACAATATAACGAGGCTAGAACCAAGCAAATCACGCTTCCCCCAAAAGGAATTTGGCTCAATGGTATAATAATAATAATAAAAATAATAATCAGTCACTTGCTCCTTTTCATAGGAAAACTGGAGACAATTTTATTTTCTGAAAAACTCTTTCACTATGTCTCTTATTATTCAGCATTTTCTTATCTCAGAACTTATACCTTGATTGTTTAAACTTTTTTTTCCAAATTCATTACGGAAAATTATTTTTTCCGATCGATTTCATCAAGATAAGAAAATACTGATTAATAAGCGACATAGTGTAAGAAATTCAAAAAAATTAGAATTTTTTTCCATCTTTCCTGCGAAAAGGAACAAGTGATATTAATTGTTTAAATAATTGCAGAATGTATTTCACAGAAAATACCACTTTTAAAATTCATTACCTGCGTCAGTAATTCCAGAAAGAAGTAACTTTTCAAGATTTACAGAAGAAAAAATTGTTTAAATAATTGACAAATATCCTTAAAAAATATATTCCTCAACATTCGTTAATTTTGTAATTAATTCCAGAAAATGATAACTTTTAACGATATACAGGGAAAAATGGTTTGAACAAATTGAAATTGTTTAAATAATTGTCAAATATGTTAAAATGAAACCTCAAGATCATTCTAATTGCCAAATATAGTAAACAATATATATTGCTTTCGACATTCATAAACTGTATCGTTTATCCTGAAAAATAATAACTTTTTACGATTTAACGAGAAAAAACATTTAAAAAAAAAATAATAACTGTTCAAACAATTGAAAATTAATTTAAAAATACTTGCAAACTTGTCACTTATCGAATAAAAATAATTAATATTAAAAAAAGATTTAAATACCGTCTTTTAGCATGAATTTGACATGATACTACTACTTTGCATTTTTCGGGCATCTTCCGGGCGCAATACAAGGGGGATCGGAGGGTCAAAATTAAATGTTATTGTCAGTTCAAAAGGTAAAAACAGTTTTCTATAACAATTTAAAAAAAAATAGGAAAATTTTTGTTTACGAAAGAACACAAAATGAAGGGGTGATAACTTAAAAAATAAAATCTTTTTGGACCATCCTATACCTACTCTAAAATTTTTAAATTGGATAAAAAAATTGAAATCTAAATATTCTTTTAAATAATTTTTTTTCTAGAAAAAGATCTCCTTTCGCTCCGGTAGGAAACGAACCACAGAACTACTGATTTCCGGTCAGGTGCTTTCCCATTAAGCTACTAGACTAGAGAGATCGAGACAAGAAACTTTTTTCAGAAATACACGCATTATTTTGCTAGATGGTACAATTAAAAGTTTTCAAGGAATCTGTATTATCATTGGAGAATAACAGAAAATATTTAACGTCTTTTCAGACTAGATGGAGCTATGAAAGAAAAATGATTTTGAATAATTTTTTTCCCCTGGAAAAAGATCTTCTCCTTTCAGTAGTTAAAACCAGAGAGAGGCAACCATTTTTATTTAATTTAATTAATTTTTATTTTTTTTATATTTTTTTTTTAACCTTTTTTTATTTTGTCAGTAGTTCTGTGGTTCGTTTCCTAGCGGATCGAAAGGAGAAGATCTTTTTACAAAAAAAAAAATTTTTATCATTTTTCTTTCATAGCTCCATCTAGTCTGAAAAGACGTTCAATATTTTCCGTTGTTCTCTAATGATAATACAGATCCTTGAAAATTTTGATTTGTACCATCTAGCAAAATAATGCGTGTATTTCTGAAAAAAGTTTCTTGTCTCGATCTCTCTAGTAGCTTAATGGGAAAGCACCTGACCGGAAATTAGTAGTTCTGTGGTTCGTTTCCCAGCGAGCAAAAGGAAAAGATCTTTTTCCAGAAAAAAAAAATTATTTAAAATAATTTTTCTTTCATAGCTCCATCTAGTCTGAAAAGACGTTAAATATTTTCTGTTGTTCTCTGATGGTAATACACATTCCTTGAAAAATTTGATTTGTACCATCTAGCAAAATAATGCGTGTATTTGTGAAAAAAGTTTCTTGTCTCGATCTCTCTAGTAGCTTAATGGGAAAGCACCTGATCGGAAATCAGTAGTTCTGTGGTTCGTTTCCCAGCGGAGCGAAAGGAGAAGATCTTTATCCAGAAAAAAATTATTCAAAATCATTTTTCTTTCATAGTTCCTTCTAGTCTGAAAATATGTTAAATATTATCTGTTATTCACTAATGATAATACAGATTCCTTCTTTCTTTTTTAGTATAATTTTAATATTAATGAATATTACGTATAGAACGCAAATATTATAATTAACTTTTGTATATTGTCGGTCATTCGAAGTGCAAGGTAACATATGACTGGCTAAAAAAATTCAAAACTTAGAAAATTTTTTTTTTTTAATTTTCTCTTCGCTGGGTACATTCATAAATTTATTCCTGTATTTAACTTGTCCTGCAAGAACTATTTCATGAACTTGAATTTCATTTTTTACTTCAGGAAAATAAATTTAATTTGGCTTCCAATTCTCCTAAATTTGTAATTATTATTTTTTTGATAAAGTAACTTTTTTTAAATTTAATTTTAATTATGATAAAGTAAAGCCTTTTTTGATCGATCAATTTAATAATCATTGCGTAAAATTGTGTTAATTTTTTACTAAAAAATACTAATTCTTAACAAAATACATCAAGTTCAAACTAAATAGTTAAATTTTCAACCAAGAAGATTAATTTTCTGAAAAATTACAAATTTCCAACAAAAAACATAAATTTTAAACCATACTGTTAAATTTTCAGCCAAAAAAGACGTAATTTTAACAAATTACATCAATTTTCAACCAAATAGATACATTTTTTAACTCAAAAATCATTTTTGAACAAAAAGTGAAATAGTTCATTTTTTTTATTTAAAATATTAATTTTCAATGAAATATGAACTTTCTACAAAACAGTTGAATTTTCAACCCGAAAAAATGAATTTTTAACTAAAATTATGAATCTTCAACCAAAAACATGAATTTTTAAGAAATCAGTTTGAAAATCCTCAACTGAAACAGATTAATTTTCAACCAAACAGTTGCCTTTTCAACCAAACAAATTGATTTTCTACAAAAAGAAGAATTTTCCACAAAAGACAAAATTTTTAAAACGGAATAGTTAAATTTTCAATTGAAAAATTAATTCTCAAACAAAAGAAGGAAGAATTTTCAACAAAATAGTTAAATTTTCCACCGAAAAAGATTAATTTTGAACCAGACAGTTGAATTGGTCACCAAAAAGGATGAAATTTCTATAAAAAGAAATGAAATGAATTTTCAACTCAAAAAGGCAAATTTTCATGTAAAAACGAAATAGTTAAATTTTCAGTTAAAAAATTAGTTTTTAACCAAAAACTTTTAACTACCATGATGAATCTTTCACAAAAAAAACAACATTTTTATCAAAGTAGTTCAACTTTTGCCCAAATAGTTGAATCTTCGAGCCCAAAAATACAAATTTTCTACAAAAAAGTTGAATTTTGAACGAAAAAGTTAATTTTCCACCGAAAAAGATTATTTTTGAACCAGTTGCATTTGTAAACAAAAAATATAAAAATTTCTACAAAGGGAAATAAAGTTTCAAACTAAAAAAGGAAAAAAAGTAAATCAATTTGTTGAATTATCAAGCCAAAAAGACTTGTTAACCAAATTGTCGAATTTTCAACAAAATAAATAAATTTTGAACCAAATAATAAAATTTTTAACCAAAATTGTAATAGTAGCCTTTTCTAACGAAAATAATGAACGTTCAATAAAAAATAGTTGGATTTTCTTATTGGGTTAGATTTTAGTCTGACCTAGGCTTAGTTTGATTTTTTTTTAATTTTTAAATATTTTAATACACTATAAATACTAATTTTTAGGGTAAAGAATGGCAAAAACCTAATTAATAAAAATAATAAACTTCTACGAGCAACTTATTTTTTCAAATGACGAGCACATTTCTTTGGACCATATATAAATTTGGCACGAGTGAAAATATTTTCCAGAGTGTCTGACTAAAACTGACCGAAATAAGTTCAAGTAAACACTGAAAGCATTGAAAGATACATTGCGTAGCGAATGTGTAAAAATAATATTATAATGTGCACCAATAAAGATTAACAATTCGGTAGAAAATTCAAATATTTAGTCGAAAATTTAACTATTTTGTTGAAAATTTCCTGTTTTTTTTAATTTAAGTATTCCACTTTTGCTAGAAAATTTATTTCTTATTTTATTTATTTTTTTTATTTTTTTATTTATTTTATTTTTTTATTTATTTTTTTTTAAATTCGTCTTTTTTGATAAAAAAATGAATCTTCTCGGTTGAGAAAAATTGTAGGTAAACTTTGAAATATTTCAAAAAAAAAATTTCGATTTTTAAACAAAATGTTGATTCTTGAAGAGCTCGAAAAAAAAGCTTTTAAAGAATTTTGAAAGAGTGCAGAAAATAAAAAAAATTCTTTATATTCCTGTGAAAACTTCAAATGATTTTTTATTTTGAAAAATGAATTTGATGAGAAAATTGAACAAGATATCAAAAGATTTTAAAACAAAATTTTGCAAGATTACAAAATTTGAAAAAATATTTTTTGAAGCTTTTTAAGGATTTGGAAAGGTTTCAAGGTAAAATATTTTTTTCAAGACTTCTGAGAAAATTTTAAATAATTTTTTATTTTTAAAAATTAATTTGAGGAGATTTCAAAACATTTCAAAAGATTTCCAGAACAAATAAATAATAATTTGGAAGATATTAAGGTAATTTTTTTCATTTTTAAATTTTTTTATGAAAAACTCGATTCATTTAAAAATAATGAAAAGTTTAAAACTTTTCTAAAAAATTCCTTTTTTACTTGAAGATTCATCATTTAAGTTAAAAATTAATTTCTTCGATCGAAAATTTAACTATTTTGTTGAAAATTTCCTGTTTTTTTTTAAATTTAAGTATTCCACTTTTGCTAGAAAATTTATTTATTATTTTATTTATTTCTTTTATTTATTTTGTTAAAAATTCGTCTTTTTGGATAAAAAAATTAATCTTCTCGGTTGAAAAAAAATTGTAGGTAAACATTGAAATATTTCAAAAAATATTTCGATTTTTAAACAAAATGTTGATTCTTGGAGAGTTCGGAAAAAAAGCTTTTAAAGAATTTTGAACGAGTGCAAGAAAATAAAAAAAATTCTCGATATTCCTGGGAAAACTTCAAATGATTTTTTATTTTGAAAAATTAATTTGATTAGAAAATTGAACAAGACATCAAAAGATTTTAAAACAAAATTTTGCAATTTTGCAAGATTACAAAATTTGAAAAAAAAAAAAATATTTTTTGAAGATTTTTAAGGATTTGGAAAGGTTTCAAGGTAAAACAATTTTTTCAAGACTTCTGAGAAAAATTTTAATAATTTTTTATTTTTAAAAATTAATTTTAGGAGATTTTAAAACATTTCAAAAGATTTCCAGAACAAATAAATAATAATTTGGAAGATATTAAGGTAATTTTTTTAATTTTTGTATGAAAAACTCGATTCATTTTGAAATAATGAAAAGTTTAAAACTTTTCTAAAAAATTCCTTTTTTACTTGAAGATTCATCATTTAAGTTAAAAATTAATTTCTTTGGTCGAAAATTTAACTATTTTGTCGAAAATTTCCTGTTTTTTTTTTAAATTTTATTTAAGTATTCCACTATTGGTAGAAAATTTATCTTTTTTAGTTGAAACGTCAACCATTTCTTTGCAAATGTATTTATTTTGTTAAAAATTCGTCTTTTTTGGTGAAAAAATTAATCTTCTCGGTTGGAAAAAAATGTAGGTAAACTTTGAAACATTTCAAAAAATATTTGGATGTTTAAACAAAATGCTGATTCTTGAAGAGTTTGAAAAAAAGCTTTTAAAGAATTTTAAAAGGGTGCAAGAAAATAAAGAAAAAATTCTTGATATTCCTGGAAAACTACAAATGATTTTTTATTTTGAAAAATGAATTTGATGAGAAAATTGAACAACAATTACAAAATTTGAACAAATATTTTTTGAATATTTTTAAGGATTTGGAAAGGTTTCAATGTAACATAATATTTTCAAGACTTCTGGGAAAATTTTAAATGATTTTTTATTTTGAAAAATTAATTTTAGGAGAATGTTTAAAAAGATTTTAAAACATTTCAAAATATTTCCAGACCAAATAAATAATAATTTGGAAGATATTAAGGTAATTTTTTAATTTTTAAATTTTTGTATGAAAAACTCGAATCATTTTAAAATAATTAAAAGTTTAAAACTTTTCTCAAAAATTCCTTTTTTACTTGAAGATTCATTAAAAATTAATTTCTTTGGTCGAAAATTGAACTATTTTGTTGAAAATTTGTTTTGTTTTTTTGGTAAATTTAACGATTCCATTTTTGCTAGAAAATTTATATTTTTTAGTTAAAACTTCAATTATTTCTTTAGAAATTTATGTATTTTGTTAAAAATTCATCTTTTTTGTAGAAAATTAATCTTCTGGGTTGAAAATTTTAACCGATGTTTTTTACTAATTTTGTTGTTCTAGAAAATCAACTTTTTTGGTTTAAAAATCGTCTTTTTTGGTTGCTAATTAATTTGTTTGAGTTGAGGATTTAAGTTTGTATATTGAAAATTTGTCTTTTTTGGTTAATATAACCTGGTTTTGATTTAAAATTATTAAAAATAAAAATATTTTTAGTTCAAATTTTAACTATTCCATTTTTTGTAGAAAATTTATCTTTTTTGGTTGAATATACTTTGTTGAAAGTTCATATTTTTTAATAGAAATTTATCAGTCTGGTTAAAAATGCAACAGTTTTGTTAAAAAATAATCTGTTTTAGTTGAAGGTTAAATTGATTTGTTGAAAATGAATCTTTTTTTATCGAAATCAACTGTTCAAAATTTAAATTAAATTTTTTTTTTCTTAAATATCAACTAATACATTTTTCGTTGAAAATTCATTTTTTTGGTTAAAAATTAATTTTTTCAACGGTCAATTTAACTATTCCATTTTTGGTAGAAAATTTTTTTTTTAGTTGAAACTTCAACTATTTGGTTAGAAATTTATGTCTTTTTCGTTGTAAAAAATCAAATTTTTTTGTTAAAGATGGAACTGTTTGGTTAAATATTAAACTGTTTTTGATTTACAATTAAAATATTTTTTAGTTCAAATTTTAACTATAATATTTTTCGTTGAAAACTCAACGCCTTTGATAAAAATTCGTTTTTTGTATGTTAAAAATTATTTTTTTAACTAAAAATTTGGTTGAAAATTCAACTGTTTGGTTCAAAATTAACTTTTTTATTGAAAATTCAACTGCTTTGTAGAAAATTCGTTTTTTTTTGTTGAAAATTAATTTTTTGAAATAAAAATTCAACTATTGCCTTTTTGGTTGAAAATTGATATTTTTTAGTTCAAAAAATCAACTATTTGGTTGAAAATTAATGTAATTTGTTGAAAATTCGACTTTTTTATAGAAAATTAATATTCTTTATCTAAAATTCAACTGCTTGTTTCAAAGTTGATGTATTGTTTTTTAATTTATCGTTTTAGTAGAAAATTCAACTGTTTTGTAGAAAATTCCTTTTTTTTTTTTAATTAATTTTTTGTAATAAAAAATTAACTATTGTATTTTTGATTAAAAATTGATCCTTTTTAGTTTAAAAAGTCAACTATTTGGTTGCAAAAAATGTAAATTATTTCAGATTCGATTTTTTTTAGTAGAAAATTAATCTACTCATTTGAAAAAAATTTCAGTCCAGAAGGCTGGAAAATTCAACAATTTGGTAGAAAATTCAACTGTTTTGTAGAAAATTAGTTTTTTTTGCTGTAAATTAATTTTTTGTAACAAATATAAAAAATTTTAACAATTGCATTTTTTAGTGAAAAATTAATTTACTTGGTTGAAAATTCGTGTTTTTGACTTGAAAATTTAAAATTTTTTATTAATTTTTTTTTCATTATTTACTGAAAAATCTTTTTTGGTTAAAAATTCAACTCTTGTTGAAAATTAGTATTCTTGATTTAAAAATTTATCTTTTTTGGTAGAAACTTCATCTTTTTTGGTAAAAAAATTCAAAATATTTCAAAAAAGTATTTGGAAGATTTTAATAGAATTTTTTTGATTTCGCAGGATTTAAGAAAATTGTAGGTAAACTTCAGAATATTTCAAAAGATATTTAGATTTTAAACAAAATGTTTTGTTTTGAATAGTTCGCAAAAAAAACTTTTTAAGAATTTTGAAGGGGTGCAAGAAACTAATTTTTTTTTATATTCCTGGGAAAACTTCAACCGATTTTTTATTCTGAGAAATTAATTTTAAGAGAACATTAAAAAAGAGTTCAAAAAATTTCAAATGATTTCCTAAAGTTTCAAAAAGAATATAAAAGATTTTAATGCAAAATTGTTCAATTTTGAAAGATTAAAAAATAAATAAAAAATTGAAGCTTTTCAAGGATTTTGAAAGGTTTCAAGAAAAAATAATTTTTTCAAGACTCCTGGAAAAATTTTAAATGATTTTTTATTTCAAAAAATTAATTTTAGGGGAAGGGTTGAGAGTATTTTGAATATTTCAATAGATTTTCAAAATTTTTGAAAAAGAATTTGGAAAATATGAAGGCAATTTTTAAAATTTTTAATTAGAAGTTATGAATAGATTTTAAAATAATTTTTAAAAAATAATGTAAAATTCGTAAAGATTTACAAAAAATTTAAAACGAAATGTAAATTTTTGAAGATCCTATAATAAAATTTTGAAGGATTTTAAAGATTTCAAAAGGTTTAGAAGTAAAAAAAAAATTTCTTAAAATTCCTGGGAAAATTTGAAATGATTTTTTGTTTTGAAAATTTAATTTCAAAAGAATATTTAAAAAGATTGTAGAATATTTCAAAAGATTGCCAAAATTTTAAATGGAAGAATTTGGAAGCTTTTTAATACAATTTTGTACATTTTGCAGGATTTGAAAAAATTGTAGGTACACTTTGAAATATTTCAAAAGATATTTAAATTTGTATAAGTTTTGAAAACATAAAAAAAAATAATTAAAATCTTGAGATTTCAAAATTTTTTAAGCAAAATATTGAATTTTAATGATTTTGAAAAAAGAAGCTTTTTAAAAATTTTGAAATGTTTTAAGAGAATAAATAAATTTTCTTAACATTCCTGAGAAAATTTTTAATGATCTTTTTATTTTGAAAAATAAATTTTCAGAAAAAATTGAAAAGGATTTTAAAACATTTCATGGATTTTCCAAATATTTAGAATTTTTGAAAAGATTCAAAAATAATTTTGAACTGAAAGAGATTTCAAAACACTTTTTCGACATATCTAAAATCTTGAAAAATATTTTTGAATTTTTTCAAGAATCCTAGGAAAATTGAAATTGAAAATAATAAATACCTAGGAAAATTATATTTATATAACCGTAAAATCAATTAAATTTAAAAAGTGAATAGTTACTCGAAATATTTATTTTTCATTAAACATTATTTTTTCACTCAAATTATAATTTTTTTTTTCATTGAGGATTCATATTTTTTAGCTGAAAATTAAACTATTTCGTAGAAAATGTACTTTTTCGCTAAAATTTTGATTTGACATATCTGAAATCTGCCAAAATCTTTTTTAAATTTCTCACAAATCTTGGGAAAATTATATTTTTATAAACTGAACAACAACTAGACATAAAAAATAGTTATTCAATTTTTTTTGTATCAAAAATTATATTTCCCCTAAAATTGAAAAACTACATGCATTAAGAATTTATCAAAATTTTCAAATGATTTTTTATTTTACAAAATAATTTTAAGAAATTATACAGAAAGATTTTTAAACATTTCAAAAGATTTCCAAAATTGTAAAAAAAAGGACTAGTAAGGCTGTAGGGCATTTTTTTTAATTTTGGAAGATGTTTCAAAAATTCTATGCAAAATTCGAATCATTTTAAAAGATATTTAAAAGTTTTGAAAAAATTTTAAGAATAATTTCAAAAGATTTCAAAAAATTAAAATCAATATGTAGATTTGTGAAGATTTAAAAATAAAATTTGGAAGATTTTGAAGGATTTTGAAAGGTTTCAAGGTAGGTAATAAAAATTAATTTTTTGGCATATCTAATATCTTCAAAAATATTTTTGAATTTTTTCAAGATTCCTAAGAAAATTATATTTATATAACTTTAAAAACAAATAAACTTAAAAAGTAAATGGTTACTCGAAATATTTATTTTTCAATAAAATTTTTGTTTACGCTCGAATTATAATTTGGTTGAAATATTAACTATTGAAAATTTACTTTTCCGATGAAATTTTTATTTCTACGAAAAATTCGCATCATTTTTAAAGATATTTGAAAGTTTTGAAAAAAATTTTTAAATAATTTAAAATTTCAAAAGATTTCACAAAATTCTAATCATATTTTAAATCTTTTTGAAATTTCTCACAAATCTTAGGAAAATTATATTCTTATAAACTTAAAAACAAATAAACATAAAAAATAAATAGTTATTCAATTTTTTTTGTATTAACAATTATATTTCCCCTCCGATCGAAAAACTACAAGTATCAAGAATTTATCAAAATTTTCAAATGATTTTTTATTTTAGAAAATAATTTTAAGAGATTATTAAAAAAGATTTCCAAAATTGTCAAAAAAGGATTTGTATGGCTGTAGGCCATTTTTTTAATTTTGAAAGATGTTTAAAAAATCCTATGAAAAATTCGAATCATTTTAAAAGATATTTGAAAGTTTTGAAACAATTTTTTAAATAATTTAAAATTTCAAAAGATTTCACAAAATTCTAATCAATATTTTGAATCTTTTTGAAATTTCTCACAAATCTTAGGAAAATTATATTCATATAAGCTTAAAAACAAATAAACATAAAAAATAAATAGTTATATTATTATATATTTCGCCTCCGATCGAAAAACACGTATCAAGAATTTATCAAAATTTCCAAATGATTTTTTATTTCAAAAAATAATTTAAAGAGATTATTCAAAAAGATTTTAAAACATTTAAAAATATTTCCAAAATTGTGAAAAAAGGACTAGTAAGGTTGTAGGTCATTTTTTTAAATTTTGACAAATGTTTCAAAATTTCTATGAAAAACCCATTTAAAATTTCAAAAGATTTCAAAAAATTCAAATCAATTCGTAGATTTGTGAACATTTCAAAATAAAATTTGGAAGCTTTTCTCGGATTTTGAAAGATTTCAAAATATAAAAAAAATATATATAAGAATAACAAAATCGTCTTATAGTAAAATCAATGGACTATGATTCCGAGCTGATCCAGAATTAGAAAAGTGAGCGAAAAACCCGTGAAAATATCAAGGGGCAAAGATGACTCAGTTCTGAAAATAACTGAAACGAGTAAGTCTCATAAAAAATCTCAAGCGTCATATCATGGGTTGTTTTAGAATTTCAATTGCCGCGCATTAAGTTATTAACACACCCCCCCCCCCCCCCCCCGCCCAATTATTTTTTTATTCTAGAGACAAGCAAACATTTTTTTGATTGAATAAAATTTTGTTTTATAATAAATTTGTTAAATTTGATTAATAATTTGATTAAATAAAAAAATCTTTCTGCGCGTCGCTAATCGCTACAATCTGAGTTAATAAAAATCTAAGAATTAAAATTAGAAATTCAGATCGTGTCACGAAAACAGTTGAGGAAAAATTGAGTTCAAAGTCAGAGTCAGATTAATAATAGTCTTAACCCAATTTTCGTGAAAGAGGGTATATTTAAGAATGCGGATTTCTTCATTTATAAGATAAGAATAAGAGAAGAGTTTTCTTCTATTTAAAAATAAAAAAAAATTCACAAGCAATAAATTGATTTACTATATATCTCGATTTTTAATTGAAGTTGAATGAAATTTTAATTTTCAACCAATAAAGATGACTTTTCTACCAAAAAAAGATGAATTTTTCATCCAAAAGGTCGAATTTTTTATTCAGAAAGACAAATAATCAACAAAAGAGTTGAATTTTCGACCAGAAAAGATAACTTTTAAACAAAATAGCTGAATTTTCAAAAAATAATTCAATTTTTTAAAAAATACTTGCATTTTCTACCAAAAGACGTATTTCCAACAAAATACATGAATTTTCCAACAACTAGTTAAATTTTCAACGAAAAAAGATCAATTTTCAACTAAGAACACTAATTTTTTACCAAAAAAACATCATTTAGAAAAATACCTGATTTTCCAACTAAATAGTTGAATTTTTGATATAAAAAATTATTTTCAACTAAAAAAAACGAGTTTTCAACAAAATAGTTAAACTTTTAACACAAGAGATGAATCTTCAACCAAAAAAATTATTTCTTAACAAAGTGGTTTAATTTTTACGTAAGCAGTTGAATTTTTAAAGAAAAAGATTTTAATTTTGAACCAAAGACAGTTGAATTCAACTAAAAAAGACGAATTTTCAACCAAAGAGATGAATTCTTAACTGAAATAGTTAAATTTTCAGATAAATAATTAATTTTTACAAAAAAAAACGAATTTTTAAAAAATAGTACATTTTTAACCAAAGAGATAAATTTTGAACTAAAATGATTAATTTTCAACAACAAAAATTAATTTTGAAGAAAGTAGTTCAACTTTCAATGAAGTACTTAAATTTTCAACCAAAAAATGTGATTCCTCTACGAAAAATGTAATATGTAGTTGATATTTCAATCAAAAAATGAGTTTATTTCATACCAAAAATATTTTAATTTTCAACCAAAAAAGATGAATTTTGAACAAAATAATTGAGGATTTAATTAGAAAAGATAAGTTTTTAACCAAATAGTTTTTAAAACTATTTGAATTTTCAACTAAAAAATATATTTTTAACCAAAAATGGAATAGTTAAATTTTGAATTGAAAAAATTAATTTTCAACAACCAAAAAAACGAAGTTTCAACTAAATATATGAATTTTTAACTAAAATTTTGAAACTTTGACCAAAAAAATATAAATCTTTAATAAAGTAGTTCAACTTTCAATGAAGTACCTAAATTTTTAACCAAAAAATGTGAATTCTCAACGAGAAATGTAATATGTAGTTGATATTTCAATCAAAAAATGTTTTTATTTTATACCAAAAATATTTTTATTTTCAACCAAAAAAAGACGAATTTTTAAGAAAATAATTGAGGATTTAAATAAAAAAGATACGT
>CAKNYM010050844.1:152048-169093 GCA_932195095.1 Andricus curvator
ACGAATTTTTAAGAAAATAATTGAGGATTTAAATAAAAAAGATACGTTTTTAACCAAATAGTTTTTTAAACTAGTTGGATTTTCAACAAAAAAATATAAATTGTTAACAAAGAAAATTCATTTTCTAACAAAAAAACATTATTTTTAAACATACGTGAATTTTCAACTAAATAGTTGAATTTTCAACTGAAAAAGATATTTTTAACCAAAAATGAAATAGTTAGATTTTGAATTGAAAAAATTAATTTTCAACAACCAAAAGAAAGCAAAATTTCAACTGAATATATGAATTTT
This sequence comes from Andricus curvator, assembly GCA_932195095.1. Lineage (NCBI taxonomy): Eukaryota > Metazoa > Arthropoda > Insecta > Hymenoptera > Cynipidae > Andricus > Andricus curvator. Next base: position 152,343 of record CAKNYM010050844.1, read on the forward strand.
TAACTAAAATTTTGAATCTTCAACAAAAATAAATAAATCTTTAATAAAGTAGTTCTAATTTCAACTAATTAGTTGAATTTTCAACCAAAAAGATGAATTCTCAACAAAAAATGTAATAGTTGACATTTCAACCAACAGATATTTTGATTTTTAATAAAAAAACATTTGAATTTAACCAAAAAAGGCGAATTTTCAACAAAATGTTTAATAATAAGGATGAAGCTTCATCCAGAAAAATTATTTTTTAACAAATTAGTTCAATTTTTACGCAAACAGTTTAATTTTTGAACAAAGAGATTTTAATTTTAAATAAAAAGCAGTTGAATTAAACTGAAAAATAGATTTCAACAAAATAGTTCATTTTTTAACCAAAGAAATTAATGTTCAACTGGAATAGTTAAATTTTCAGTTAAAAAAATTAATTTTCAATAACAACAAAAAAATTTTCAAAAAACTAGTTAAATTTTCAACGAAAAAGTATGAATTCTCAACGAAAAATGTAATATGTAATTGATATTTCAATAAATTTTTATTTTTATTTTATACCAAAAACAGTTCAATTTTCAACCCAAGAAGGGGAATTTTTAACAAAATAATTGAATATTCTATAAAAAAAGGTGAATTTTTAACAAAATAGTTGAGTTTTCAAAAAAAAAAAAAAAATGATTTCACCCAAATAGTAGACTTTTTAACCAAAAGAGATGAATTCTTAACCAAAAATATAAAAGTAGAACTTTTAAGAAGAAAAAATTAACTTTTATCCAAAAATAGTTAGGAATTATTTAAAAAAGGGGAAAAGAGGGAAATATGGGAAATAGTATAAAATCTGCATATCGAGTTGAAAATTTGGGAACATAAATTTAAAGCATTAAGAAATGTTTATTTGGTCCTAAATTTTCATAATTACAAAAAAGCAACAAATATTTTTGAAAAAAAAACTTGTTTGTAATTATACAAATTTAGGACCAGATAAACGTTCCTTAGGGTTTTTTATTTAGGTTTCATTTTTTTTTTCATTCATGAAAATTTTTGCTGAATCATTTTGACTCGAATTAGAAAATTTCCTTCTGAGTCAGTATTTTATTTGTACAATTTAAAAATTCCCGAGTTGACTCAATACTTCGAGTTCGGTGAACCTGGCAAATAGTTTGGCGGATAGTGCCAATTTTTCAAAGTGAATTATGCAAACGATGACACAATAAATTTTTTTGATGAAAATTTGCCCGCGTATCAGGCAGTTAAAAAAAATTAATTAAAAAATAATCATTAAACAGCTTTTATTGTAAATATCTGTTTGTCAGGTCAATCTAAATAAATGGAGAAATTGATTGACAATGAAAAATAGTTGGATTTTCAGCTAATAACCATTTTTTTTTTACCAAAAATGGAATAGTCCAAATTTTCAGTTCAGAAAATTAATTTAAAAAAAAACTAATTTTCAACCTGTTGAATTAAACCAAAAAAAAACAACATTTTTTAACCAAATAGTTGGATTAACAACCAAAAATATGAATTTTTAACAAAAAAGATAATTTTCAAGTAAATAGTTTAATTTTCTACCAAATTGTTGAATTTTCAAGCCAAACGGACGAATTTTCTACAAAACAAATACATTTTTAACTAAAATGATACACCAAATTATAGCAATTTTTTAAAAAGTAGTTAAATTTCAAACCACGCAGATGAATTTTCAACCAGAAAATATGAATTTTCAACAAAACACTTACATTTTCAACCAAAGAGGCAAATCTTGAAAAAATATTTTCAACAAAAAAGATTTATTTTCCAGCAGGTAGAATAATTTTCTACCGAAAAATTTGAATTTTCAACAAAATACATTAATTTTCAAAAAAATTGTTGAATTTTAAAGCCGAAAGGACAAATTATTTACAAAACGGTTGAATTTTCAATCCGAAAATATTATTTTTTTAACAAAAAAATTAACTTTCTACCAAAAAGTTAAATTTTCATGAAAATAGTTTAACTTTCAAACAAATAGTTAAATTTAAACAAAAATATTAATTTTTAACAAAAAAGTTAATTTTCTACCAAATTGTGGAATCCTTAGCCAAACCAGATTAATTTAGAACCAAAGAGTTGCATTTTTAACCAAAAAGAATGAATTTTTAACCAAGAAGATTAATTTTCAACCAAAAAAAAAATTTAACAAAGTATATCAACTTTCAAATAGAAAAGATGAATTTTGAATAAAAAATTTCAATTTTTAACCAAAAGTGGAAAACTTACATTGCTAATTGAAAAAATAATTCTTAATAAAAAAATGATTTTTCAATAAATAGTTCAAACCAAGATAATATTTTTTTACCCAGTTAGATTCTTAGCTTGAAAAATAAATTTTCAATCAAAGAAAAAACGAAATTTCAACAAAATATTTACATTTTAACAAAAAAGGTGAATTTTCAACTAAAACGATGAATCTTAAGAGAATGAATTTTCAAAAAAAGGGTTCAACACAAAAATGATTTTTTAACCCGGAAGATTAATTTTCCAAAAATGAAATAGTTAAATTTTCAACGAAGGATGTCAATCTAAAAAATATGAATTTTTAAAAAATTAGTTCAAGTTTCAACCAAATAGTTCAATTTTCAACCAAAAAGATGAATTTTCCAGCAAGAAGATTAATATTCTACCAAAAAACACTAATTTTCAACAAAATATATGAATTTTAAACAAAATTGTGGAATTTCAAAGCAAAAAGGATGAATTATCTACAAAAGGGTTAAATTTTCAACCCAAAAATATGAATTTTTAACAAAAAAGCTAATTTTCTACCAAAATCATTAAGTTTCATAAAAACATTTTAATTTTTAACCAAAAAGTTAATTTTCAACCGAATATTTTAATTTTCTAACAAATTTTTAGATTCAAGAAGTTGCATTTTTAATAAAAAAGAATGAATTTTCAACCAAGAAGATTAATTTTGGATCAAACAAGACGAATTTTTAACAAAGTAAATGAATTTACAACCATAAAAGATCAATTTCGAACCAAAAATGGAATTGTTACATTGTTAGTTTAAAAAAAGTAACTCGCCACAGAAAATCTAATTTTTGAAAAAATTTTTAACCAAAAATGATTTTTTAACCGGGAAGATGACTTTTATGAAAAGTGAATAGTTAAATTTTCAACCAAGGAGATTTATCTTGAAAAAATATGAATTTTTAACAGGCTAGTTCAACTTTCAACAGTCAGTTGAATTTTCAACTAAAAAATATGAATTTTTAACCACATAGTTAAATTTTCAACAAAAAAATTATCTTTCCAGTAAGAAGCTTAATATTCTACCAAAAAACCCAAATTTTCAACAAAATACAATACTTATCAACAAAATTGTTGAATTTTAATGCCAAAGGACGAATTTTCTACAAAAAGGTTGAATTTTCAACCCAGAAATATGATTTTTTAGTAAAAGAAGTTAAATTTCTACCAAACAGTTGAATTTTCAAAAAATTATTTAAATTTTCAAGAAAACAGTTAATTTTCAACCGATTAGTTTATTTTTATACCAATTTAATAATTCATTAATTAAACTAGATTAATTCAGACCCAAACCGTTACATTTTTATTCAAAAAGGATACATTTAAAAAAAAAAGAACTTTCAACTAGAAAAGATCAATTTTGAATAAAAAATATCAATTTTCAACCAAAAATGGAAAACTTACATTGTTAGTTAAAAAAATTAATTCTCAATAAAAAGAATGAATTTTCAACAAAATAGTTCAACCCTAGATAAGATTTTTCAAACCAGAAGATTAATTTTCTAAAAATAAAATACTTAAATTTTCAGATAAAAAAATTAATTTTTAACGTAAAAAAAAAAAAAAAATTTTCAATTAAAAAATTAATTTCTCAACCAAGGAGTTGAATCTAAAAAAACATTTAATACTTCAATTGTAAATCAAAAAGATGGATTTTTCCACAGAAAAAGATTAATGTTCTACCGAAAAAGATAAATTTTCAACAAAATACGTTCCTTTTTAACCAAGAAAGATGACTTTTCTAACATAAAAAATGAATTTTCACACAGTTAAGTTGAACGAAAAAAAAAAAATTTAAACAAAATAATTGAATTCTGAACCAATTTACCTGAAAATATAATTTTTCCAAAAAAAAGGTAATTTTCAACCCAATTGTTGAATTTACAAGCCAAAAAGATGAAATTTTCTGCAAAACAGTTTAATTTTCAGCCCGACGATACGGTTTTTCAACTTAAATGATTCTTCAACCAAAACGAAATTAATTTTTCACAAAGTAGTTCAAATTTCAACCAGGTGTTTGAATTTTTAACCAATAAAGATAAATTCTCAAGAAAAAATTTAATATTTAATTCTTCTACAAAAAAAGACTTTAATTTGAATTAAAAAACAGTTGAATTCAACCAAAAAAGTTGAATATTAAAAAAAATAGTTGAATCCTGAACCAAACTAGATTAATTTTAAACCAAACAGTTGCATTTTTAATTAAAAAAATATGATTTTTTAACCAAGAAAATTAATTTTCTAAAAATATAATTGTTAAACTTTTAACGAAATAGACGAATTTTCCACCAAAACAAAAAAATGAATCTTTAACAGAGTAGTTCAACTTTCAACCAAGTAGTTGAATTTTTGACCAAAAAATATGATTTATTGACAAAATAGTTGCATTTTCAACCAAATAGTAGAATGTTCACCTAAACGAGATAAATTCTGAACCAAAAATATAATAGTGAACTTTCCAACCAAAAATAGTTGGATTTTCTTAATGGGTTCTATATTAATTCAGTGGAAATTTAAGCAAAAAACAAGAAAAAGGGGAAAAAGAAAGTTTCTTGAAAGCGGGGGGAAAAAAAGAATTCTTTTTAAAAAAGGGGAAAGAGTGGAATAGTGGAATGAGTGTGAAATCTGAAATATGAAAGTGTTTTTCAAATTTATTAAGTTATTAATACCGACGGCATTAGCTGGACTCGGGAAAAGTCCAGATGTCAAGCTATTTCGAGCGCGGACAGCACTCGGATGGGTGACCACCTGCGTCGTAGGACCGGGATGTGTATTCGTTTCATTTTAATTAATGTCGAGGAGGTTTGACGCCGAGGATGATTGTGTGCCTACCGTCGCAAAACCTTCTGAACTCGGGAGGTGGTTTTCTGCAGTTTTCCGCTCCCCTGGCCAAATTTCCAGACAAATGCGAGTTTTCAAATAAAAAGTCATGGTACAATATGTTTCAACCGCAGTGCTACGGGACTTAAATGAACCAGGCTTACAAGACAATATTAATAATTTATTATTGAACTGTACCATTTCAGGGCCATATTTCGTAAACTTGATTCAAATTTATCACCAAGAAACGTACTAAATGTTATCTAAGTTCGTAAAATCACTTCCCCTGGACTGGGGGGGCGCCCCCCCTACAATTGGTAACGTACTTTATGGGCGGCTCCTTATTTTCACTTGCCGTCCATCGTGGCACAACTTTGCACGCCGCCCTACACTAGCGTAAAACGTAACGTAAACTCAGCTAAGAGCGACACTGTCTGTCAAACGCAGCTGATCGAGCAAGGTGGACAGGTGCACAACAGAACTTAATTCACAATCAAAATGATCGAGAACTTAATTCACAATCAAAATGATCTACCGAAACAAAATTACCAAAAAATACACATTTTTTTATTTGAAAAGTGGTTAAATTTAATGAGCTCACTCACCTGCCAAAGGGGACGACCAGGCATGATGAATTTGGATTTGTAGGTCGAGCACGCACAAAAAATAAAAGAATAATAAAAAATACAAGGAAAAGCGAATCCTCGAAAGAACCGAAACTAGACGAAACAGGTTATCCGGGATAGTCAAGCACAAAAAGTGTCCGGCTCCCGCCCCGTGCTGCGTATATATCGGTGTCGGGTTTGTATTCGTGTTGGTGAGTGTGGGGGGCGCTTCTATATATGGATCACTCGCACACACATCCGAGAGAAAATTCTCGAGTAACTGGAGATAACTCGTCGTCTCAATGCTGAAAATCGGAGATTTCGCAAAACTTTCAGGCTCCCGCGTTATTTTGACCGTCGTCACGAGTTCCGACGGACATTGCCGACCAGTCCCGACTGCCACCGATTCGAAAAGGGCGCGAAATTTTGAATTAATTTCTGATTTTCAAAATTGACTCGAGTACGTAACATTTTTAATCCAATTATTGAAAAGCGCATGGCGCGATTTTCGATTATTTCTCGAACCATCTCGAAATTACTCGACACAATTTGAAAAACTATTGTTGTCGGGAAACCCATGTTCGTGATTAGATGAAGTTTTCATTTTTTTGCCGCTTAAAAAAAGTCTGCAAACTTCAGGTTTTTGAGAAATGTAAGGTTATCTAAATAATATATGTTCAATAATAATAAATGTAAGAAAGGTGTCCAGCATTTTGATATACAAAATGTAATTTATAGATTTTTGAAGATTTCAAAAATGAAGCTTTTTAAGAATTTTAAAATGTTTCATAATAACAAAAATTCCTAAAATTCCTCGGAAAATGTAAACTGATTTTTTTTATTTTGGAAATAAATTTTAAGAGAAAATTGACAAAGATTTCGAAAGAATCTAAATTATTTTCTGAAATTTCGAAAAAGAATGGGAAAGATTTTCAAGCAAAATCTTTCAATTAGCAAGATTACAAAGATTTATTCAAAAAATGCCAGTAATTTTAAGACATTTCGAAATTTTAAAAAGATTCACAATTAATTTAAAAGTTGAAAATATTTCAAAAGTTTAAAAAAATGTACATTTTTTATTTTGAAAAATTAATTTTAAGAGAATATTTACAATTATTTTAAAAGATGACAAGAGATTTTAAAAGATTACAATAGAATGATAAAATCGTTATGACAGATTTTCGAAGATTGTCAGGCAATTTTTATAATTTTTCAGAATTTTAAGAAAATTTTTGGAAAAAATGGAATAATTGTAAGAGATATTTAGAAAGTTTAAAAGTTATAAAAATATTTTAAAAAATAATTTGAAATTTGAAAATATTTCAAAAAAGTTAAAACGAAATGTACATTTTTGAAGATTTCAACAAAAAAATTTGAAGTTTTTTAAGAAGTTTAAAAGGCTTCAAGAAAATAAAAAAAAAACTTTCTTAAAATTCCTGGGAAAATTTTAATTGATTTTTCATTTTGAAAATAAATTTTAAGAGAAAATTGACAAAGATTTCAAAAGATTTTCAAGCAAAATATTTCCATTACCAAGATTGCAAAATTTTATGAAAAATTTGAAAAAAAATGTCAACAGATTTTTAATTATTTTCTAAAATTTCTAAAAAGAATGGAAAAGATTTTCAAGCAAAATCTTTCTATTAGCAAGATTGCAAAATTTTATACAAAATTTGAAAAAAATACTAAAAGATTTCACAATAATAAAAAATATTTCTTATAATTCATGGGATAATTTAAACTGATTTTTTATCTTAAAAAATTAATTTCAAGATAATATTTTTAACAAATTTTGAACATTTCAAAAGATTTCAAAAATATTGTCAGAACAGAATCTGGAAAATTTGAAGGCAAGTTTTTTAATTTTTCAAAATTTCAAAAAAATTTTGGGAAGAATTTTAAAAGATATTTAGAAGGTTCAAAAGTTTTTAAAATGGTTAAAAAATGGTTTCAAGTTTGAAAAGATTTCCAAAAATTTTAAACAACATGTACATTTTTGAATATTTCCAAACAAATTTCGAAGCTTTATAAGAAGTTTGAAAGGCTTCAAGAAAATAAAAAATTTTCTTGAGATTCCTGGGGACATTTTTAATTACTTTTTATTTTAAAAAATTAATTCTTAAAGAAAATTTGAAACAGGTAAAAATATTTCAAAATATTATTATAATTTCAAAATATTTCTACAAATTTCGAAAATATCTGGAAGATTTACCGGCAATTTTTTTAATTTTGAAAGACCTTTCAAAGTTTTAGGAATAGTTCGAGCAACTTTAAGAGACATTTACAAGTTTTAAGAAGATTCAAAATTAATTAAAAATTTGAAAATATTTCAAAAAAGTTAGAAAAAACGTACATTTTTGAATATTTGAAAATACAAATTTGGAAGTTTTTCAAAGGTTTTGAAAGGATAAACAAAAATACAAACATTTCTTAAATTTCCTGAGAAAATTTAAACTGATTTTTTATCTTCAAAAATAAATTTTAAAAAAAATTCACAAATATTTCAAAACATTTTAAATTATTTCCTGAAATTTCGAAAAAGAATGTGGACGATTTTAATTCAAGTAAGTTTAAGAGATATTTAGAAGTTTTTGAAAGATTCAAAATTAATTAAAAATTTTAAAAGTTACATTTGTGAATATTTGTAAATAAAATTTTTGAATCCTCTTAAGGATTTTGAAAGGTTTCACAATATTAAAAAAAATCTCTTCAAATTCATGTGAGAATTAAAATGGACTTTTTATTTTGAAAAAATAATTCTAAGAGAATATTTAAAAAAATTTAAAACATTTTAAAAGATTTCCAAAATTGTCAAAACAGAATTTGGAAGATTTAAAAACAATTTTCTTCATTTTTCAGGGTTTTAAGAAAATTTTTACAAAAATTCGAATAATTTTTCAAGATATTTCGAAGGTCAAGCATCTGGAAGATTTCAGGGCAATTTTTCTTATTGTTCAAGAATTTTTCAAAATTTAGGAATTATTCGAGTCAATTTGAAAGATATTTATTTTCAAAACCTCTAAAAGCCCTAAATATCATTTAAACTGACTCGAAGTTTTACGAAAATCTTGCAAAATCCTGTAAAATAAAAAATTATAGTTTTTCGACATATCTCAAATCTTCAAAAATCTTTTTGAATTTCCTTCAAGAATCTTACGAAAATGATATTTCTATAACCTTAAAAACAAATGAACAAATAATCCTAAAAAAGAAATTTTTTTCAAAATTTGTAGTTTGTAATCAAAACTATTTATCCCCTCAAATTGTAATTTGGATAAATTTTGTTTTCTTGAATAAAAAACATTTTTTTAGTTAAAAATTTAACTATTTGGTTGAAAATTCGTCTTTCTCGTCTAAAAATGCAACTTATTGAAAATTAATTTTTTTTTAGTTGAGGATTCGACTATTTTGTTAAAAATTCATTTTTTATTAAAGATTCATTATTTTATTTGAAAAATCATCTCCTTGATTGACCATTTAATTTCGTAATTTTGTTAATTTTTCAGAATTTTAAGAAAAATTCGAATAAAATAATCTATTGGATTAATTAAATTTAAAATAAAATGTAAATTTTGGAAGACTGCAAAAAGGAATTCAGAGATTTTTAAGAAGTTTGAAAGGCTTCAAGGAAATAAAAAAAAAACTTTTCTTGAGATTTCTGGGAAAACTGTTAATGACTTTTTATTTTGATAAATTACTTCTGAAAGAAAAATTAAAAAGGTATCAAAACATTTCTCAAAAATAAAAAAAGTATGGTTTTTGACACATCTGAAATCTTAACAAAATTTGAATTTTCTCATGAATCTTTAAATTGAAATGAAATTTAAATTGATTTTTTATCTTGAAAATTTAATGTTAAGAGAATATTTAAAAACATTTTTAAAGATTTAAAAAGATGACCAAAATTGTCATAACAGAATCTGGAAGTTTTGAAGAAATTTTTTTTTAATTGTTAGAAAAATTCGATTAATTTTAAAAGATATTTGAATCGTTCAAAAGTTTTGGAAATGATTTTTAAAAAAGAGAAATAATTTGTAATTTCAAGATATTTCGAAAAACTTAAAACGAAAAGTAAATTTTCGAAAATTTCAAAAAGAGATTCCTGGAAAAATGTGTAATGACTTTTTATTTTGAAAAATCAATTTTTGAAGAGAATCTAAAAAGATATAGAAACATTTTAAAAGATTTCTACAAATGTCTAAAATATCTGAAAGATTTAAGGACATTTTTTTTTTAATCGAATATTTTTCGAAATTTTAGGAATAGTTCGAATCAGTTTAAAAGATATTTATCTTCAAAAGTTCTAAAACTCCTGAATATCATTTAAACAGACTCTAATTTTTTCTAACATTTTGCAAAATTCTGAAAAATTAAAAAATTATACTTGTTCGACATATCTGAAATCGTCAAAAAAATCAATTTTCTCAACAATGTAAACTGATTTTTTATTTTGAACATTTTTAAGAGAAAATTGACAGGGATTTCAAAAGATTTTAAATAGTTTTCTAAAATTTCGAAGGAGAATGGGAAATATTTTCAAACAAAATCTTTCAGTTAGCAAGATTACAAAGATTTATAAAAAATGCGAGTATGTTTATGACATTTCGAAATTTTAAAAAGATTCAAAATTAATTTAAAAGTTGAAAATATTTCCAAAGTTTCACAAAATGTACATTTTTGAATATTTGGGAAAAAAATTTGTAGCTTCTTAAGGATTTTGAAACGATTCACGCTGATAAAAAAATTTTCTTAAAATTAATGGGAAAATTTGAACTGATTCTTTGTTTTGAATAAATAATTCTAAGAGAATATTTAAAAACATTTTAAATGATGACAAAATATTTTAAAGATAAGATAGTTAGAAAATATTTCAAAAAATGTTTAACAAAAAGTAAATTTTTGAAGATTTCGAAAATAAATTTGAAGCTTTTTAAAAAGTTTAAAAGGCTTCAAGAAAATGAAAAAAACTTTCTTAAAATTCCTGGGAAAATTTGAACTGATTTTTTATTTTGAAAATATATTTTAAGGGAAAATTGACAAAGATTTCAAAATATTTTTAATTATTTTATAAAATTTCGAAAAAGAATGGAAAAGACTTCCAAGCAAAATCTTTTAATTAGCAAGATCATAAAGATTTATAAAAAAAATGCGAGTAAGTTGAAGACATTTCGAAATTTTGAAAACGTTCAAAATTAATTTGAAAGTTGAGAATATTTCAAAAGTTTTTACAAATGTACATTTTTGACTATTGGGAAAAAATTTTGAAGCTTCTTAAGAATTTTGAAAGGATTCACGATAATAAAAAAATTTTCTTACAATTCAGGGGAAAATTTGAACTGGGTTTTTATTTTGAAAAATTAATTTCAAGAGAATATTTAAAAACATTTTAAAATATTACAAAAGATTTTTAAAATCCTCATAACAGATTCTGGAAGATTTTAAAGCACTTTTTGTAATTTTTCAGAATTTTGAGAACATTTTTGGAAAAATTCGAATAATTTTAAAAGAGATTAAGAAGGTTTAAAAGTTTTGGAAATAGTTTAAAAAATAATTTGAACATTGAAAATATTTCAATTTCATTTCATTTTAAAAGGCTTCCAGAAAATAAAAAATTTCTTAAAATTCCTGGGAAAATTTAAACTGATTTTTTATTTTTAAAATAAATTTTAAGAGAAAATTGACAAATATTTTTAATTACTTTCTAAAATTTCGAAAAAGAATGTGAAAGATTTTCAAGCAAAATCTTTTTATTAGCAAGATTGCAAAATTTTATACAGAATTTGAAAAGAAATTTTTTTAAAGTTTCACAATGATACAAAATATTTCTCGTAATTCATGGGATAATTTAAACTGACTTTTTTTTGAAAAATTATTTTAAAGATAATATTTAAACAAACATTTACCATTTCAAAAGATTTCCAAAATGTCAAAATAGAATCTGGAGTTGAGAAAATTTCCAAAAATTTTCAACAAAATGTAAATTTTTGAAGATTTCGAAAAAAATTCGAAGCTTTTCAAGAAGTTTGAGAGGTTTCAAGAAAATAACAAAATTTCTTGAGATTCCTGGGAAAATTTTTCATTACTCTTTATTTTGAGAAATTAATTTTTAAAGAAAATTTGAAAAAGTTTCAAAATATTGCAAAATATTATTATAATTTCAATATATTTCTAGAAATTTCGAAAATATCTTGAAGATTTCAGGGTAATTTTTTTAATTTTGAAAGATTTTTCAAAATTTTAGGAATAGTTGATAAAAAAATTAATTCTCAAAAAATAGAGCTATAGTTGATATTTCCACTAAAAATTTAATTTTCAATAAAAAAATGTTAAATTAAACCAAAAATACGAATTTTCAACAGAAGAGTTGAATTTTCAACGAAGAAAGATTTTTCAATCAATAAAGAAAAAAATCTCATCCAAAATGTAAAATTTTTAAATCATAAAGACGAATTTTTGAGAAAAGAAATTTTAATTTTAATAAGTGATTTTTAAGCGAAAAAGATAAATTTTCTAGCAAAAATGAAATAGCTACATTTTTAGTCAAAAAAATTTTATTTAAAAAAAAAAAAAATTTTTAATAAAATTTGTTGAATTTTCAACCAAAGAAATGAACTTTTAACTAAAGTGATGTATCTTCAATCTAACTAAAAAAGATAATATTTTCAACAAAAAATAGAATAATTTAAATTTAAGTTGAAGTAATAGGTTTTTAAACAAATGAAATAAAATTTCAACAAAATAGTTACATTTTCAACCAAATAGATGAATTTTCAACCAAAAAGATTTAATATCTAACAACAAAAATTTCGACAAAAAGTTGAATAGTGAAATTTTTAGTTAAAAAAATTAATTTTCTACAATAAAAATAGATATTCGAAATTTTTAGTTAAAAAAGTTAATTTTCAACAATAAAAATAGATATTCGAAATTTTTATTTTGCATTAAAATTTTTTTTCTCCTCAAATTAATTAATAATATTAATTCACATTTAAAAATAGGAACTTTAGTTCATTCTTGGAAAACAATTTTTAAAGAGGTGTAGGAATTATTTTGAGAGTATTTTATAGTTAAAAAATAATTAATGAAGCGGGAATAGTAAGAATTTAGTGTAATTTTAAGAGATTCTAGTAGCTATCCTTAAATCTCACTTTTTGACAATACTTCTCGTTGGTAGCGTGGCCGAGCGGTCTAAGGCGCTGGTTTAAGGCACCAGTCTCCTCGGAGGCGTGGGTTCGAATCCCACCGCTGCCACTCTATTTTTTACCACTTTTTTCATTCAATTTTGATTATTCTATTTTTCTAAGTTTTCAAGATAAAAATTTCGAATGATTATTTATTTTTCAAATTTATTTCTTTATTTATTTTTAAGTTACAAGAAGATCATTTTCCTAAAATTCTTAAGAAAATTTGAAGTTTTTTAAAAATTTCAGATATGTAAAATCAAAATTTCAACAACAAATTTTATCTTCAACCAAATGCAAATTGTAATAGTTGATAATGTTGATATTTCAATATAAACAGATTTTTATTTTGAATGAAAAACAGTTGAATTTTTCGAAAGAGACAAATTTTCAGCAAACAAATTTACAACGATAAATTTAATAGTTAATATTTATTTATAAAAATGAATTTTGAGCAAAATAGTTCATTTTTGAACAAAATTGTTGAGTTTTCATCCAAAAAAGACGAATTTTTTAACAAAATATTGATATTTTCAACCAAAAAGATGAATTTTGAACTAAAATATTCAATCTTCAACCAAACAAGTGAATTTTTTAAAAAGTAGTTCAACTTTTAACCAATTTGAATTTTTAAACCAAAAAGGCGAATTTTCAACCAAAAAAGATTTTTCACTCACGAAGAAGTAAAATTGTAGGAAAATTTTAATTTTACCGGAACCGTTTATTTGCTTTAAGGTTATATAAATATAATTTGCCTAGAAAATTCTTCAAGAAAAATTACAAAGTTGTTTGGAAACATATTTTGAGGCCTTTCTATGCAATTCTTTTTGCATATTTTGAACTTTTTGAATGTGTTTTTTCAAAACAACTGATTTTTGGATTCACAATGTTTGTTAGCCTTTTTGTTTAAAAAATAAATGTTTGCACAGGTTGACTTGTTAATATTGTGTTTCTAATTTTCTTCTTAAAAAATTCAAAAACATTTTTGAAAATTTAAGATTTATCGAAAAAGTATCTAGAAAATTTCTAAGATTTTTTTATATTTAGGACTTTTTGACGCTTGGAAAAAATAAAAAAATATTTTATACATTTTCGGAAATCTTTCAAAATTTTAAAATATTTTTTATCTCTTCAAAACTTCTAAAATTCCTAAATATCTTTTAAGCTAACTCGAATTATTCCTAAAATTAAATTAAATTGCCTTAAAACCTTTCAGATTATGTTTTGACAATTTCCAAAATCTTTTGTAATGTTTTATAATCTTTTTAAATATTCTCTTAAAATTAATTTTTAAAATTAGGAATCACTTTAAATATTGCCAGGAATCTCAAGAAATTTTTTTCCCCTATCTTAAAACCTTTCAAAACCTTCAAATTTTATTTATATGTACATTTTTTATTTTTATTTGAAATTTTGGGAAATCTTTTCAAGCTTGAAGTCATTTTTTAACCATTTTCGAAAATTTTAAACCTTCGAAAAATATCTTTTAAATTCTTCGCATTCTTCCAAAATTTGTCTTAAAATTCTAAAAAATTAAAAAACTCGCCTTCAGGATTTTTTTAAATATATTAGGAAAAATTCGAGTCAGTTTAAAAGATATTTAAGACTTTTAGAAGTTTGGAAGATAACTATCTCTTAAACTGACTCGACCTATTCCTAACATTTTGAAAAATCTCTCAAAATAAAAAAAAAATTGCCCTTAAATCTTCCAGATATTTCCGAAATCTGTAGAAATATTTTAAAATTATAATATGATTTTCAAACTTTTTCCAAATTTATTTTAAACTTAATTTTTCCAAATAAAAAGTGATTAAAAATTTTCCCAGGAATCTCAAGAATTTTTTTTATTTTCTTGAAACCTGTCAAACTTCATAAAAAGCTTCGAAATTTTCAAAAAATTTGTTTTAAATGTTTGGAAATGTTTTCAAACTTAAAATCATTTTTTAACTATTTTCAAAACTTTTAAACCTTCTAAATATCTATTGAAATTCTTCGCATTCTTCCAAAATTTGTCTTGAAATTCTGAAAAATTAAAAAACTTGCCTTCAAATCTTCCAGATTCTGTTTTAACAATTTTTGAAAACTTTTGAAATGTTGAATATTTTCAAAAAAATTATTTTAAAATTAATTTTTTGAAATAAAAAATCAGTTTAAATCATCTCATGAATTAGGAGAAATATTTTCTATTATCGTGAAACCTTAATTTTTTTTCATATTTCGTATAAAATTTTGCAATCTTGCTAATAAAAAGATTTTGCTTGAATATCTTTCCCATTCTTTTTCGAAATTTTATAAAATAACTTAAAATATCTTGAAATATTTGTAAATTTTCTCTTAAAATTTATTTTCAAAATAAAAAATCATTTTAAATTTTCCCAGGAATTTAAAAAAAATTTTTTGCCTTGAAGCCTTTTAAACTTCTCAAAAATCTTCGAAATTTTTTTCAAATTCATCCAAAATTTACATTTTGTTTAAAATATTTTCAAATATTTTCAAATTATTTTTTGAAATATTTCCGAAACTTTTAAACCTTCTAAATTTCTTTTAAAATTATTTGAATTCTTCCAAAAATGTTCTCCAAATTTTGAAAAATTACAAAAATTGCCTTAAAATCTTCCAGACAAAGACCAAACAGTTCGATTTTTAGCACGAAAATATGAATTTTTAATGAAATAGATGAATTTTCTACTAAAATATCAATTTTCAACGAAATAGTGACATTTTCAACCAAAGAGATGAATTTTTGGCTAAAATAATGAATTTTTAGTGAAAAAAGTGAATCTTAAAAAAGATTTTTCAGTCATGAAAGAAAAAAAATCACCCAAATTATTATTTTTGGGAGATAAATAATTTAAAATACAAAATAAAAATCTCTGCCAAATATTTCTTCTTCAAGTTTATTTCTTCATTTGTTTTTAAACTTAAATAAATAGATAATTTTCCTAAGATTCATGAGAGAATTCAAACAGTTTTTGAAGCTTCCAGATATGAGGAAAAAGTAGTTTTTTATTTTTCAGGATTTTGAAATATTTTAGGAAAAATTTGAATCGGTTTGAAAGATATTTAGGACTTTTAGAAGTTGGGAAGATAAATATCTTTTAAATTGTCTCCAAAAATTCCTAAAATTTTGAAAAATCATTCAAAATTTAAAAAATTTCCCTTAAATCTTCCAGATATTTTCAAAATCTTTAGAAATATTTTGAAATTATAATAATATTTGGGAATATTTCGAAACTTTTTCAAATTTTCTTTTAAAATTAATTTTTCAAAATAAACAGTAATAAACATTTTTCCCAGGAATCTCAAGAAATTTTTTTATTTTTTTTAAACCTCTCAAACTTCTTAAAAAGATTAGAATTATTTTGGAAATCTTCCATTTATATTTTGTTTACAATTTTTGGAAACCTTTTGAAATGTTAAAATTTTGTTTGAATATTATCTTAAAATTAATTTTTCAAAATAAAAAAATCAGTTTAAATTATCCCATGAATTATGAGAAATATTTTGTATTATTGTGAAACCTTTTGAAATTAAAAAAAAAAATTTTAATCTTGCTAATGGAAAGATTTTTTGAAATTTTCTAAAATAAGTTTAAAAATTTGGAAATTTTTGTCAATTTTCTCTTAAAATTTATTTTTAAAATAAAAATTCAGTTTAAATTTTCCCAGGAATTTTAAGAAAGTTTTTTTTTATTTTCTTGAAGCCTTTTAAACTTCTTAAAAAGCTTCAAAATTTTTTTCGAAATATGCAAAAATGTACATTTTGTTCAAAATTTTTTGTAAATCTTTTCAAATCTGAAATCATTTTTTAACCATTTAAAAAACTTTTAAACCTTCTAAATATCTTCTAAAATTCTTCCAATTCT
>CAKNYM010050848.1:11777-28654 GCA_932195095.1 Andricus curvator
AATAATAAAAATTAATTTTGATATAGTATATTATCTACTTATCAACGATTCTATAACAGAGACCTCTGTTGAATCTAACTTAATTAATTAATTAATTAATTAATTAATTAATCTAATCTTTTAATCTAATCTCCAAAAAGATTTCTATCCTATTAAACCAGTCTAACCGAAACTTTTTTTTAAAAAACTTAGTATCAAATATTGAATTTCAAAGATAATGTTACTATAGTCATTAAAAAAAATAAAAGATCACTTTCATCAGTTTTCTTTCAATAAATGAATCTATGGGTTAACCACGATTGAAATTAGATCTATACATACGTAGGGGTAATTTTGGGATAGCCCCCTACTTCTGAATTCTCTTGAATTTTTTAGAAATATTTTATGGTATTTTAAAAGATTCCGAACAATTTCCAATAGATTTCAATAATTTTAAGAGATTTTAAAGGATTTTTAGGTATTTTAAAATTATATGAGGAATTTTAGGTGCTTTAAAAAGTTTCAAGGAATTTTAAAAGATTTTGAAGAATTTGAAATATTTTTGGCTATTTCAAAAGGTTCCAAGAGATTAAGAAATCTTCAAGAAATTTCCAAGGATTTGAATGATTTTAAGGGATTTCAAATTATTCTAATGGGATTTTAAAGAATTTAATAGATTTTTGGAAAATATGAAACAAATTTATAGGATCTGTAAGGTTTTAGGATATTTCGAAAGATTCCAAGGAATTTTATGAGATTTCTGAAAATTCAAAGTTTTCACAAAAAATTTGTCTTTTGGCATGAAATTTTAACATTTTGGATGACATTTTTTTCTTACTTAACTGAAAAATCTTTATTTGTTGAAAATTCGTATTTTTTGGTAAAAAATTAATCTTCTTGGTTAAAAATTCGGCTTTTTTGTTTTATAATTAATCTCTTTCGGTGGACATTTCGTCTTTTTTAATTGAAATATCAACCAGTTTGTTAAAAAGTCATCTTATTTGGTTAAAAAATTAGTCTTTTTCGTTTGAAATTTTAACTCTTCTGGTAGAAAATTCATTTCTTGTCGATAATTCCTATTTTGATGTTGAAAATTCAACTGAAATCTTTCTTTGTTGAAAATTCAACTTTTTTTGAAAATTCGTCTTTTAGGTTTAAAAATTGATCTGTTATAGAAATTTTATATTTCTTGGATAAAAATTCAATTTTTTGGTTGAAAATTAATCTCCTTTGGTTGTGGATTCAACTGTTTTGTTGAAAAGCTGAACCACTTTTTTAGAAAATCATATTTTTTTGAAGATTCAACATTTTAGTTGAAAGTTCATCTTTTTGGTTGAAATTTTTTTTAATGTGAAAATTATTCTTTTTACCTGAAACATTTACAATTCCAAGTGAAAAATCCTCTTTTTGGTTAAAGGTAGGTTCGTCTCTTTGGTTGAAAATTGAAATATTTTCTTCAAAACTCGTTTTTATTTTTATTTAAATTTAATTTTTTCAATTGAAAATGTAACTTTTCCATCTTTGGTTGAAAACTGATCTTTTTCAGTTGATATTACTTCTTTTTTGGTTAGAAATGGATTTTAGGAAATCCTAAAAGATTCCAAGGAATTTTTAATTGATTTCAATAATTTTAAGAGGTTTAATAACATTTTAGTGGTTTTAAAGATTTGAAGAGATTTAAAATTATTTTTTGTGTTTCACCCTGAATTCTTATTAATTTATCCTGAATTCTATGAAATTCTTTTGAATTTTTAAATTTATTTGAATTTTTATAAATTTACTCGATTTTACATCATTCAATTGATTTTTTAAAAGTTTTTACATAATTGGTTCTGCAGATTAATTGATAAAATGACCAAAGAATTTAAAATATTTTAAAGTATTTTTCAAATTCCTTGGCATTTTCTAGAACTTTAAAAAATTTCAAGGTATTCAAAAGATTTTGAGGGATTAGAAATATTCTAGGTTATTTTAAAAAATTATAAAGAAATTGTTAATAGATTTCAGTAATTTAATAGGATTTCAAAGGATTTGAAATATTTTAGGGTATTTGAACAAATTCCCATGCATTTTCAAGAGCTTCAAAAAGTTTCGAGAGATTTCAAAAGATTCAAAGGATTGGAAATATTTTAGGAAATTTTAACGATTCCCAGGAATTTTTTATTTATTTCAAATAGTTTGAAGGGATTTCAAAGACTTTGAAATATTTTAAAGTATGTTAAAAGATTCCGAATCATTTTCAAGAGATTTGAATAATTTCAAGGGATTTCTAAGGGTTTTAATAATTTTGTGGGATTTGAAGGGTTTTCAATATTTTAATAGATTTCAAAGAATTTATTCAAAAGAAGTGAGGGATTTCGTAGGGTTTCAAAGATTTTAAGAGATTTTCCAATGTTTTTTGCAATTCATTTGGAATTCGCCCTGAATTCTTATCAATTAATCCTGAATTCTTTTATATCCTTTTGAATTCTTCTAGATGTACTCAATTTTACGCAGGTGAATTAATTTTTAAAAAGTTTTTGTTTAATTCATCTTGAAGTCATTAAAACTCACCTTACATTTTTACGCATTTCATCAAATTCTTTTGAATTCTTTTCAATTTTTCTAAAATTCATTTCATACTTACTCAGTTCAATGAATTTTTTCATATCTTTAAATTATTTTCATATTGAAAAATTTTCGTCAATTCGTTTGAAGTTTGTTTTTTAAATTCACATTGCATTTTTGTGCATTTCATCGAATTCTTCTCGTTTCCCTTAAATTCCTCTAAATTCACTCAAATTTTACAGAAATGAATGGATTTTTTTCGATTTTTAAAACTTTTTCCAATTCATTTGAATTTTTTTGCAGTCTTTAGTCATTTTTCTAGATAGAAATTAGTAGGGTTCCAAAGATTTGAAGAGATTTGAAATTATTTTTTGAAATTCACCCTGAATTCTTTTAAATTCTTTGGAATTCCCTTTAATTTTTCACTTCACTTGAATTATTCTTTTACTCAATCATACTTAATTCAATGGATTTTTTTTTTAATTTTTAGAAGTTTTATTTAATTGATTCTGAAGACTTTTAACCTCACCTTGAATTCTCGGGCATTTCATAAAATTCTTTTGAATTCCCTTGAATTTTTCTAAGCTTATTTCAAAGTTACTGAATTTAAAAAGTTTCCTTATATTTTAAACTTGTTTTCATTTCATTAAATTTGTTTTTGAAATTCACCTTCAATTTTTATAATTTACAGTAATGATGAAAAAAACGAGAAAAGATTTGGGGTCTTAAAGTCAAAGTTTAGATTTGATTCATAGAATTATAATTTGTCTCACAATCAGATCAGGAAATTTTTGACATGGAATGGGAATTCTGGAAAATATTTTTGCTTCCTCATAGAGGAAGCTTTGTAATGCTAACATTTTCAAAAAATTTTAAATTCATTTAATTGAACCTTCCCCAATTTAAAAATGTCTAATACAATGTTCTAAGCAATTGTCCGGATGTGTGTGTGTGTGTGTGTGGATGTCACGCTTTTTTGTGAACACGATATCTTGAAAACGGTCGCAGATAAATTGATGAAATTTGGAGGGCTTATTTTCCCGGCTAATATCTTGAAACTGACCGAAGGATTTCTAAAAATATTTTTTGCATTTTTTCTGAGCACTTAATAATATTTGAAAAATCGGTTTTTTATAGTAAAACTTTTTTCATTGGCATAATTCAAAGTTGATGCAAGAATATAAAAGATTCCTTGGTTCGAGACGAATCGATTGACGTATAATATTAATATGTTTGATTAAAGCGTAGGGAAGTTATGGTAATTTATATATTTTGAAAATCGGTTTTTTATAGTAAAACTTTTTTCATTAACATAATTCAAAGTTGATGAAAAAACAGAAACTATGTGTTGATTCGAGACGAATCGATTGACCTATAATATTAATACGTTTTATTAAAAATTAAGGAAGCTATGGTAATGCATAATATTTGAAAATACGGTTTTTCATAGTAAAACTTTTTTCTTCAATATAATTCAAAGTTGATGCAAGAATATAAAAGATTCCTTGGTTCGAGACGAATCGATTGACCTACAATATTACTAAATTTTATTGAAGAGTAGGGAAGTTATGGTAATTTATATATTTTAAAAATCGATTTTTATACTAAAAATGTTCTAATTCTCATAATTTAAAGTTGATGCGAGAATAGAAAATATGTGTTGATTCGAGACGAATCGATTGACCTATAATATTAATACGTTCATTAAAGAGTAAGGAAGCTATGGTAATGCATAATATTTGAAAATATGGTTTTTCATAGTAAAACTTTTTTCTTCAATATAATTCAAAGTTGATGCAAGAATATAAAAGATTCCTTGGTTCGAGACGAATCGATTGACCTACAATATTAATCAATTTTATTGAAGAGTAGGGAATTTATGGTAATTTATGTATTTTAAAAATCGATTCTTATACTAAAAATGTTCTAATTCTCATAATTTAAAGTTGATGCGAGAATAGAAAAGTTGTGTTGATTCAAGACGAATCGATTGATCTATAGCATTGATACATTTTATTGAAGAGTAAGGAAGCTATGGTTATGCATAATATTTGAAAAGACGCTTTTTTATAGTAAAACTTTCTTCACTAACATAATTTACAATTGATGCAAGCACGGAAAAGATTCCTTAATTCGAGGAAAATCGATTGATCTATAATATTAATACACTTTATTGAAGATTAAGGAAGTTATGCTCATTTATAATATATGAATCATCTGTTTCTAACAGAAAAACTTTTTTCATCGACATAATTCAAAGTTGACGACGCATGAATAGAAAAGATTTTTGATCATAAATTTTCAAATAGAATAATTCTGACAATTTAAAAAAAAATCATAAAGCTGGCAAAGGAATAGGGTGCGACAGAACTTTTCCCTTCCCTTTTCTAGCTCGGAAAATTATCATTTCGAATTCAAAATTTGGTTTGTCTGATTTGTCTTTGTCTTTACAAAAATTTGTTGTATTATTTTGTAATTTTGTATTTTTTGTAAATCGAATCGAATTCACAGCTAGTTTTACTTTGATTTAGAAGAAGTGAATTTAAAAAAATCCCTTTTACAAGTCAGAATTCGTCAGAATTTTGCACTTACCTCTTCCCAATTTTTCTAAAAGGAAGTGAGTATATTTCTGAATTTTTTTTTTTAATTCACATTTCATTTTTATGCAATTTTATTACAATTAAAAAAAATTATTTTAATAATCAGGTGTATCTTTTTTTCACGATTCCAACGATATAAAAAACTCATTTTTCGATTTTTTGCAGAGCTTGCCTGAAGTTTGGATTAACACTATGCTTATTATAAACATTTGAAGGCTTTGAAGGCTTTGAAGGCGCCAAATGTATGAAATTGCACCTAGTCATAAAGCATTTCCGAAATAAACTCCTTGCGAGTTGAACGTTTTGGTAATTTGGTAACCGTTTGAGATCGTGGGTGGTAATAAAAATAATTTCGTGGGGTTCTTCGGTAGGTACTAGAGTCGATCGCGTGAACTCGAGAATAGCCAGACTGGGACTGTATACCTGTGTGCATATGAGTACGTCATACGTTCTCTTGTACGCAGAGTATTAGGATCGACTTTATCCGCGAACACGCACCGAGTGGTTATTTATGTAATTTATGGTTCGAGTGCCCTCGGCGTCGACTGTTGAGTCCGATGCAATTTCAAGAAAACCAATCCTCGACCACACGAAAAATAGTTACAAATTGGCAAAAAAGATTTCTCAGCTTAGGGGCCGTCCATAAACTACCTTACCAAGTTGAGGGGGGCAGGGGGTCGACCCCAAATCTACGGTTTGTTACAGGTGTTGGGGGGGGGGGGGGGTAGAGTCACTGAAAGTAACGTTACGAACCTAGATAACTTGCAAGAAAAGAGTTCAACATTCAACGAAATATTTGAATTTTCAACCAAAATCTTAATTTTTTAACGAAGAAAACTAATTTTCCATCAAAAAATGAATTATCAACAAAATAGTTAAATTGGCAATCAAAGAGATAATTTTTCAACTAAAGTGATGAATATTTTTAAAAAAATGAACTTGCAAGAAAAGAGTTCAACATTCAACCAAATATTTGAATTTTTAACCAAAATCTTGATTTTTTAAAGAAGAAAACTAATTTTCGACGAAAAAATGAATTATCAACAGAATAGATGAATTTACAACCAAGTACTTGAATTTTTAACAAAAAAAATGAATTTTCAACAAAATAGTTTAATTTTCAGCTGAAAAAATAAATATTTAAACAGAAATTAATTCTTGTCAAAAGTGAAATAAGTTTTTAACAATATCATCAAATTGACAATCAAAGAGATAATTTTTTAACTAGAATGACGAATATTTAAAAAAAATAAACTTACAAGAAAAGAGTTCAACACTCAACCAAAAATTTGAATTTTTAGCGAAAAACTTAATTTTTTAACAAAAAAAACTAATTTTCCATAAAAAAAAATGAATTCTCAACAGAATGTCTAAATTTACAACCAAGTACTTGAATTTTCAAAAAAAAAAAAAAAATGAATTTTCTACAAAATAGTTTAATTTTCAGCTAAAAAGATAAATATTTAAACAAAAAATTAATGTTTCTGAGAAGTGAAATTAACTTTTTAAAATATGGTTAAATTGACAATCAAAGAGGTAATTTTTTAATTAAAGTGATGAATATTTTTAAAAAATGAACTTGCAAGTAAAGAGTTCATCATTCAACCAAATATTTGAATTTTCAACGAAAAACTTGATTTTTCAACAAAGCAAACTAATTTTCCATAAAAAAATGAATTATCAACAGAATAGTTTAATTTTCAGCTAAAAAGATAAATATTTAATCAAAAATTTAAAAAATTAATTTTTCTTACAAGTGAAATGAACTTTCAACAATATAGTTAAATTGACAATCAAAGAGATAATTTTTTAACTAGAGTGATGAATATTTAAAAAAAATGAACTTGCAAGAGTACTTGAATTTTTTACAAAAAAAAATGAATTTTCAACAAAATAGTTTAATTTTCAGCTGAAAAGATAAATATTTAAACAAAAATGAAAAAAATTAATTTTTGTCAAAAATGAAATGAATTTCTAACAATATAGTTAAATTGACAATCAATGAGATTATTTGTTAACTAAAGTGATGAATATTTTTAAAGAATGAACTTGCAAGAAAAGAGTTCAACATTCAACCAAATATTTGAATTTTCAATCAAAAAATTGATTTTTCAACAAAGAGAACTAATTTTCAATAAAAAAATGAATTATCAACCGAATAAATGAATTTACAACCAAGTTCTTGAATTTTTAACAAAAAAAAAATGAATTTTCAACAAAATATTTTATTTTTCAGCTAAAAAGATAAATATCTAAACAAAAATTTAAAAAATTAATTTTTGTCAAAAGTGAAATGAATCTTTAACAATGTAGTTAAATTGACAATCAGAGAGATAATTTTTTAATTAAAGTGATGAATATTTTTAAAAAATGAACTTGCAAGAAAAGAGTTCAACATTCAAACAAATATTTGAATTTTCAGCAAAAAACTTGATTTTTTAACAAAGAAAACTAATTTTCCACGAAAAAATGAATTATCAACAAAATACGTGAATTTACCACCAAGTACTTGAATTTTTAACAAAAAAATGAATTTTCAATAAAATGGCTTAATTTTCAGCTAAAAAGATAAATATTTAAGCAAACATTAAAAAAATTAATTTTTGCCCAAAGTGAAATGAATTTTTAACAATATAGTTAAATTGACAATCAAAGAGATAATTTTTTAACTAAAGTGATGAATATTCAAAAAAAATGAACTTGCAAGAAAAGAGTTCAACATTCAACCAAATATTGGAATTTTCAACCAAAAACGTGATTTTTTAACAAAGAAAACCAATTTTCCATAAAAAAATGAATTATCAACAGAATACATGAATTTACAACCAAGCACTCGAAGTTTTAACAAAAAAAATGAATTTTCAACAAAATAGTTTAATTTTCAGCTAAAAAGATAAATATTTAGACAACTATTTCAAGAATTAATTTTGATCAAAAGAGAAATGAATTTTCAACAAAATAGTTAGATTGACAATCAAAGAGATAATTTTTTAACTAGAGTGAGGAATATTTAGAAAAAATGACCTTGCAAGAAAAGAGTTCAACATTCAACCAAATATTTGAATTTTCAACGAAAAACTTGATTTTTTAACAAAGAAAACTAATTTTCCACGAAAAAATTAATTATTCACAAAGTACATGAATGTACAACCAATTACTTGAATTTTCAACAGAAAAAATGAATTTTCAACAAAATAGTTTAATTTGCAGCTAAAAAAGGTCAATATTCAACCAAAAATGGCACAGTTACAGTTTCAGTAAAAAAATTAATTTTCGACCAAAACTAAACAAATTTGTAACAAAATAGTTCAATTTTCAAGCAAAGAGATTCAATTTTTTATTAAAGATTTTGTTTTCTTAAAGATTCATAATTTTATTTGGAAATTCACCTCTTTGGTGGAAAATGTAAGTGTTTTGTTGAAATTCGTTTTGTTTGTTTACTAGGAATTAATTTTCTTAACTGAAAATGTAACTATTCCGTGTTTTGTTCGATTGTTATATTTTTTATTAAAAATTGATCTTTTCTAGATGAATAATTAACAATCAGACTAAAAATTCATGTATTTCGTAAAAAAATTAGCCTTTTTGGTAAAAATTTATTGTTTAATCCTTTTTGATTGAAAATTCAAAACGTTCGGTTGAAAATTAATCTTTTTGGTTGCGGTACCAACTATTCTGTTGAAAATTCATATTTTTTGGTTGAAAAATCAACTAAGTGGTTTAAAGTTTAACTAGTATTTAAAAAATTGCTACAATTGATGCATCATTTTATTTGATAACTGATCTGTATCTACTTCTATCTGATCCATCTGTTTGGCTTGCAAATTTAATCATTTGGTACAAACTTGAACTTTTTAGTTGAAAAGTAACTATTTTGTTAAAAAGTCATTTTCTTGGTTGAAGATCCATCTCTTTGGTTAAAAATTGAACTACTCCTTTGAACATTCTTTTTTTTGGGCGAAAAATAATTTTTTCAACTGAAAATTTAACAGTTCGGTTGAAAAGTCTTTTTGGTAGAATTGAACTGTTTTTGGTTTAAAATTTAAAAAAAAATCTTAATGCAATTTCAACTGTTTTCTCAAAAATGTGCCCCTCTTGGCTACAAATTTCAACTATTTGGTTACACATTATTCTTTTTTGGTTGAGGATTCATCTATTTAAAAACGAATTTCTTGGTTGAAAATGAACTTTTTTATTAACAATTTATATTTTTCGGGTTCAACGTCAATGGTTTTCCAAAACATTTGACTCTTAAGTTTGAAATCTCAACTGTTTTATTGAAAATTCAACTCTTTCAATTCATCAACTTGTTCTATCCTCTCTTCGTCTAAGACAATTAAAAATAATTTTAAAACACCGATTTAAGTTGGTGAAGTCCATTGTTTATTTCTGAATACAATATTTTTTGTTTGTAGAAAATCTCTTAATCCACGAAAACAAAAACCTACTCGTTGCTGGTAAAGATCGAAAAAATAAAAAAACTACTTTGTTGAAGATTCATCTCTTCTGGTGGAAAATTGTTATTGGTTGAAAATTCAGCTATTTTGTTGGAAATGCAATATATTTTGACTTGAAATCTCAAGAATTTTTAACGTTTCATAGTAAATTTAATATTTTTCAATATCAGTTTTGGCTGTGAAGTCTGTATATATCAAGGAAAGAATTTGTTTGATCGAAACAAACATTTTTGAGGAAAATAAAAAAAGTGGAATAGAAAATGCGGATATGTGCATGAATATATATGTACCCTTTGAATTTGTACCACTGGTGCAACGATCTTTATTTTTATTCATTCCTCCTTTTGAATCTTTCATAACGAGGACATTAGTATATCGCGTGCAAGAAGCCGTGCACGATGAACTCATGCCCGCAAGTCTTTTAGTTTAGGGAACAGAAAGACGAGTCTGAAAACTGAGACAAATGTGGATAATCATTACAAATGTCGTTGACAGTTCCCAGTTATTTTCAGCAGAGAGATTGATTCCAATGAAATGAAATAAATGTCCTGCACCTTTCTTTTAGTGATGTTTATTCACGGAGAAAAATGGATGGTCAAAGTTAGAGGGTCAAAATTTAGAGAGCTAGTCCGTTCCTCTAGATGATCTAAAGAGCCTTTCAGAATTTTTTCGACATAGTCAGAGAGACTCTCATTTTATGGCCAGTCTGAGACTCTCATTTTATGGCCAGTCTGAGCATTGTAAGAAGGTCAGAATCACTATCAGGGATAATCGAAGTATCCTTTCGCGATGGTCAATACGATCATCTTGTTTTCACGCATTTCGACCATCCACGGAAGAGCAAACGACCAATCGCGGAGGGCCAACCTGATTAGTTGCCGTTGGCGTGTTTATTTAAAATGAATAAATGTGTAAGTCAAATGTTCAAAATAAATAATAAACGTAAAGTGCATAAGAATATTAGAAATTATAGTAAATACTTTACAAGTCCTTCCTGTGAGCAAAGAATTATTTGTAATAACTTTACTCTGATGATTTGCTGTTTAAAATTGCTTTTCACATTTAATCATTTCAAATAAGCGCGCCAACCTCAACCAATCCGGTTGTCGACGCGATGGATGCAGTCGTGCTTCAGAGCAAATTCGGTGTGAGTGAATGTCATTGTTCAGCGTCACATTGGCTGTTTCTTGAACTTAAACATATTTTTAACAAGTTTAAACTGCTTTTTGATATTTCGAATGTGCGTGGAGAGTGAAGTAAATAAGAGAGAACGTGATTGAAAGTGAATTAGGTTTATTCTTTTGAATTTTCAACGTCAAATTTGATGCTTCCAAGGGATTTAGGATAAAGGCGTAACTGGAAATTCAGCTATCACTTTGTTGTCACGTGTCGTTTCAAACTGAAAACGTGCAAAAAATTTCAGCATTCATTGATGATGCAGAAAGTAACGAGATGTGGGATATTGGTTTCTGAATTCAATTCAATGTTTGAAATCTTACAATTCAGTGTGACACCGCGTGCCGTGTCCTTAGTCTTTCGTGCTCCAAAAAATATATTGTCAATGTGCTCTGTTCCCAGTCTCTTATAAGAGAGAGACTGGGATGAGTATGAAAAGGACAACAAATATAGAAAATGTAGGATAATCAAATCGACCCCCTAAGATGGCCAAGTCGACTGTCTGAAGACATCAAGTGGACTATCTGATATGACCAAATTGAACCTCTTTGATAAGCGATTCGACCCTTTACAATGATGAATTCCGCTATCTCTGATGATCGTGTCGACTCTCTATGACACTTGAGGCGACCGTTCTAGATGACCAAGTCGACACTCTGAGATGATCGATTTGAACCTCTTCTTTTAACCTTCCAGAGATAGTCGCTTTAGCCATCTTAAAGGGCTGTCCTATAGTTGACCCTGCAATATAGTCTGTCTGCACATCTAGTTGGCCCAAATGACCTTCCAATACATGAATCCAAAAATGAATAATTATTCATTTTTGGATTCATGTATTCTGATTGATTTACCTAGGGTAAGAGCACCGGTTATGGGCACCTTGAGAGGAAATTTAGACTTTAGGAAATAAATTAACACATAAAATATTGAATTCTAAGATATAGTGATAATTATACCTGCATTTTAACTTTTAATTGAAAAATTATTAAAAGCAAGGTAGTCCCGTCTTTAGTGATTGACAATGCACTCAACCAACCTCTCAATGTTTCTTTGATTACGTTAAAACCTTGCTTACGAACAAATTGTGCATCTACAAATATTTCCTAATTTTTCTGTGAATAATTTTAAATTTAGTGTTTTGTAATTTTCTTTTTGGTAAAGCTAATTTCCTTGACAACTGCTGTAAAGCTTTAGTCATGTCCCATATATTCTTCGGTATACGGTTTTCTTTCGTCAATCATACTCCGATGGGCATACCTACGACCATAAATGAAATAAAATAAAAAACTTCACAAATTTAACTAGTTTTCTATTTTTCTGCTTTGAATTGGAAAAATCCAGAAGCAAGTTAAAATTAGGATATCTTTCTCAAATTTCGTCAAATTAAAGCACCCACCAATTGGACAAAAACTTTTGCTATTATAATATCATAAATTGTGGATATTTCTTTAAAACATCTGCAAAAAATGAAACAGATTTACTTGTTTATAATCCTGCCATAACAAAATTAGAGAATGTCACTATTTTTTGCTAATTTGCTAATTGTCGCTAATTCTTGGCACCCTCAAAATTAAAGTGAACTTTTTATTTTACAGCTAAATTTGACATAATTTTGGATAATTTGTATATATCTTTATGCACAAAAATGATAGTAGGATTAAAATAATATCAATAAGACTAAGAATTCGTCTTTTTGATAGAAAATGCAACAGTTTTTGTTGAAGTTTAATCGTTTTTGTTTGAAAATTTGTTTGAAGATATGCCCAACAGTCTTTTTTCGTTGCACCGCTTTTAAAATACTTCGAAAACGAAACATTGCCTTCTATTAATATTATAATTTTTCATAACGCCCATTTGATTAGGCAAGAAAAATATTTCCAAAGCAAATTCTTTTTATTCTTATTATAATGTCGAAGTAAGTTATCCTTGGATTGCTCCTTTTTCTCAAAACATCTCATGCGATAACTTTCCGAAATTTGCTATTATCATATCTTATATAAATGATAAATCAGCGAATAAATCTCTAACTAAAACTAGTTTGTTAAAAATTCGTTTTTAGGGTTTCGTAGCCCCGGACAGAAACCCTCATAGATTCCGGGAGAGGATGTAGGGGACATCAGGGGTAAAAAAGTGAGAAGGTTCGGGGAAATTATGGAAAGTAGGGGAAGTGAGGCATAGGGAAGTAGGCCATAGTTGGAAGGGAAATTCGGAAAGTAATGTTAAATGTTGTTGGGGAAGTAGGGGGAGTGAGGAGAAATGAAGGGAGAGCAGGTAGGGTAAATGAGGGGAGGAAAGTAGGAGAAATTGGGAGAGAGGACTTAGGGAAAATTATGGGAAAGGGGGATGGAAAGTAGGGTATAAGTATGGGTATAAGGGATTTAAGGGAAGGTGAAATAAGAAGTGAGTAAGTAGGGTAATGAGTGGAAAGGGGCATGGAAATGAGAGCAAGTCATGGGAGTAAAGGGAAATAAGCGTATGGGGAACGAGGGCGAAGAAGAAGGAGAAATAGGGGGTGTAGAGGTAATGATGGGAATAGAGTGGGGGAAGTGAGGGGAAAGGTGATAGGGTAGTGCGGGGGTATAGGGGAGGGGGATGAAGGTTTGATAAAGTAGTAAAGGGAGGGGAGGTGTGGGGGAAGTGAGGGAAGTGAGGGAAGTAAACATGAGAGCGGGAAAGGGGAATTTTACTTTTTTTTTTATTTGAAAATTAATTTTTTGAACTGAAAATTTATCTACTTCATTTTTGGTTGAAAAATGATCCTTTTTAGTTCAAAATTCAATTATTTAATTTCTCATTAAGAATTCATCTTTTTTGTTTAAAAATGCAACTACTTAGTACAAAATTGAACTGTTTTATTAAACATTGGTTTTATTGATTGAAGATTGAACTATTTCGTTGAAAATTCGTTTTTCGTAATTTTTGTAATCGATCATTAAAACTTGATTGATGATCAATTTTCTTAATTTTCTTAATTTTCTTAATTGAAGATAAAACTATTTGAAAGTTGAAGTACTTTATTGAAAACTCATTTTATTAGGTAAAGATCGAAAATTCGTTTTTGTTTGGTTAAAGATCAATGTTTTAAACTGCAAATTTTACTATTTCACTTTTGCTTGAAAATTGATCGTTTTTACTTTAAAAATACATTATTTGGTTGAAAATTACTTTTTCATTAAAAAACCGACAGTTTTATCGTAAATTGTTATCTTTTTTGTTAAAAAAGTTTGGTTAAAGTTTAATCTGATTTGTTAGAAGATTCAACTATTTTATTGAAAGTTCCTCTTTTTTTTAATTCAACTGTTCTTCATCTAAAATTAACATTGTTCCATTCTTCGTTGAGAATTCATCTTTATGGTTAACTTCCACCTTTTTTGATTAAAAATAACAATCTTTTTTTCTTTTGTTATTGAAATATCAACAGGTATATTTTTCGTTAAAAATTTATTTTTTTGTTGAAAATTGAAGTATTTTGTTAAATTTTTGTCTTTTTTGGATGAAAATTCCTCTTTTTTTGTTGAATTCAACTGTTCTTCATCAGAAATTAACATTGTTCCATTTTCGTTCAGGATTTATCTTTTTCCTTAAAATTCACCTTTTTAATGAAAAATGAAAATCATTGTTTTTTTTTTGTTGAAATATCAACTGGTATATTTTTCGATGAGAATTAATTTTTTTTCTTGAAAATTTAATTATTTTGTTAAAAATTCGCCTTTTTCAATGGAAGTTTTATTTTTTTATTGAACGTTCGTATTTTTGAATAGAAAATTCGCCCTTTTGGATTGAAAATTCATCTTTGTTTTTAGTCCAAATTCACTTTGAACAACCACCTAGAAGTTGCTCTGTCACCACTATTGGGAGGAAACTTATTTCAAGCCTTCATGAATTTCATGCATGCAGAATGCAGAGTGCACGTTGAACTTTTCAATGTTTCCTCGTTATTCTATAAACTACTATGTTCAAACTCTTCATTGTTTTATGAGCAATAAATTCAAATAGATTACTTGCAAAAGAGTATGCAAACAATCAGTTTTTCTATTATAAAGAAAAAAAAAATTTATTTTGGGATTTCTTTTTATAAGAGGATAATGAAAATGAAATTGTATCCCACCAAAAACATTTTGGATGCAAAAGAATTTTCTAGTACAACTACATGAATATGTGAAATCAAAGTTGGCCGAATAATTTGAAAAAAATTTATTACAGAACATATTATAAAACTATTTTTATAAAGTAGCCTATAACAATATTCAATAGAAATTTAAAAAAGTCATTCTTGATATTCTAAAATTTATTGGGATTATATTGGACCATCAATCTCCTATACCAAGCATTTTAAAATCATTTGCTCATACACTCAATCCTGCCAAGTTTAATAATGCCTGAAATGTTTTTTTTTTCAATTTATATTAAAATATTCTATAGAGTTCTTATTTATAAGAAAATTAATAAATTAGAAAATTTTCAAAATTAAATTACATTTCTGAATAGTTTTCTTGAAAAGTTAATTGAATAAATGAAATTGATACATTCTTTAACTTAATTTAATGGTACCATTATATTTAATTTCAATTCGAATTTTTTACCTCATATATCAACAATATATTTTTTAATTGTAGACGGAATTTCGAGGGATTAAAAAATTTTTAGGGTAGATGGTTTAAAATTTTTCAAGAGATTTAAAAAATTTTCAAAAGAATTCACAGGGTTTTAAAGGATTGCAAATGTTTCCAAGGATTCCACTACAAGTAAAGATTGGTAATATTTTCTGAACCCTCAACCCCCCTCAAAATAGAAAACCTCACGTAATAAAATTCATATAAATATATTAAATTAAGGATGTCGTAGAATTGACTTGTCCTTGAAATATTCGCTTCAGAAGTGATAAAGCTTGAAAAAAACAATTTTAAATATAAAACTAATGAATAAAATGAATATTTTGGCTTCATTTAAAAAAATGGAATAGTCCATTGCAATAAAAAAAATTATTAAAAGCAGGTACCGCGCCAACAAAAAAGGATTTCGTAGCCTGCTAAGACGCTATTTAAGTAGCTCAAATCTTCCCCTCCCATACATTCCCTCCCCTACTTCCCCTTTTCTCCACTCTTTACCCATATTTACCCTCTTCCTACTTCCCTAACCCTACTACCCTTCCGCTCACTTCCCTACTTCACCACTCCTCCTTCCTTACTTCCCTGAACTACCCTACTATCCCTCCACTCACTTCCCTCCGTCCCCTCACCTCCCTCCCTCTTTTCCCATCATTTCATCCACTTTTACCCCCCTCATTTTCTCTCACCTTCACTACTTCTCCCTCATTTCCCTTTACCACCACTTCCTCTCACTTCCCGTTTACCTCCTCTACTTCCTTTCTACCCCTCCAATCATTTACCCTACTTCGCACCCACCTTTCTCGTCATCATCCCTACTTTCCCAATCATCACTTCCCCTCACCTTATCACTATACTTCCCCCACTTGCCATTCCCCTTTCCCATTATTTCCCATACTTCCCCTCTTCTTATTCTCCCTAATTACCCTCCCATAATTTTTCTTCCGTCCTTCCCTCTTACTCCCCCTACTTCTCGGCACTAATTTTATCTCACTTACCCTATCCTCTTTCCTCACACTATCCCTACTTTCTCCCACTTCCCATTATTTCTGCTATTTCCCCTCCCGGGAAAAAAGTATGACGAAAGGACTGAAAAAATAAATTGGAAAAAGTTTCATAGTAGGATGTAACTGGGAGTTGAAAGACTCTCTCATCGGGGTGCATGTAACGTGCCTTAATTTTTAGGGTTTCTTAACCCTGGGCAGGAACGCTTATATTTGTGGTCGGGTATCCGTCCGTCCCTCTGATGTACTTTTTTCCCGGGAAGGGAAGTAGAGTCAGTAGAGGGAATAAGAGGTAGTAAGAGGAAATGAGAGGCAGGGAAGTGAGGGAATATTAGGGATAGGAAGTAGTGGAACTAATAAGGAAATAGGGGCAAATAGGGAAGAGAAATTATGGGAAATAAGAAGAGAAGTAGGGAAACTATTGGAATAAGGGAGTGGATATGAGACGAGGGGTAGTAGGAGTAATTAGGCGAGGAGTGTAACGGAAATGAGGGTAGTAGTAGAAAA
>CAKNYM010050848.1:28664-61261 GCA_932195095.1 Andricus curvator
AAAAAAGGAAGTAAGGGAAATAATGGGAAAGGGTGGCGTGAAGTATGGGAATAAGGAGTGGCGAAGAGAATAAGTAGGGGTAATAAGGGAGAGGGGGGATAAGAAGTAGGAGAAATGAAAGAAGGGGTAGACGGGTGGTGAAGAGAATAGAAGGGAAGTGAGAGGAAGTATGGGTGAAGGGAAATGAGGGAGAAGTAGAGAAAGTGAATGAAAATGAGGGGGGAGGAAGTAGTGGAATAGATGGAAAGAGAGGAAGGGAACTGAGAGGAGGGGTGTTAGGGTAATGCGTGGGAGTCGGGGAGGGTGAAGAGGGTGGTGAAGTAGGGAACTGAGGGGAATGGGGTAGTGAAGAAGTGAGGGAACATAGAGAAGGGAAAATTAAGGGAAGGGGATGTTAGGGGAGGGATACTAAGGTGGGTAAGTGGAAAGAGTGGAATTATGGGTGGGGAGGGGTAGTATGGGTGTAAATGTATGGGAGGGGAAGATTTGAAAGACTTAATTAGCGTCTTAACAGGATACATAACCCATATGATGAGATAAGGATATAAGGATTCTTTGGTAGCTTTTTGTGAACTTGGTGGCGATTATGAAAAGCAGAAAGTCGGGAATGCTGGGCGTGCATTATCCCACGGGGTTAAAGGGCATTCCTGACGTTCCTATTCGTCGGTTTTGGCACGGCAAGCCGGTGTCAAGTAGTGTCATAGAATAGCAGTTTCCTGTATCAAAGCCGATCTGCTTATAAGGTATAACCTGACCCCACTTGCAATGTCACTTTAGCTCCCAATTTGTCACATTGTATTAGAGAGTCTCTATAAGTAATTAAGTAATGAAATTCTACGATACTCTCTTATCATTTTCAATAAGAGGTCGTCCATAAACTGCGCTACCATTGTTGTGATATTTGTGACCCCCCCCCCCCCCCCCCAAGGTCATGTCGAAATATGTATATTTCATTTTCAACAAAATTTTTGAATTTTCAGCCAAGAAAAATTTTCTAACAAAATAGATAAATTTTTAATCCCAAAAAGACGAATGTTTAACAACAACATTGATTTTTAACCAAACGGTTGCATTGCCAATTAAATAGTTGAACTTTCAAGCAAATAGATAAAATATCAATGAGGAAGAAGGATTTTAAACTAAATAGTTGAATTTTCAGCTAAAAAGGATATTTATTGAGACAAAAATGGAATTTTTTAAATTTTTGGTTTGAAAAATTAATTTTAAAATAAACCGAAATTTCAACCTGTTGAATTAAACCAAAAGAGACGAATTTGTAACCAAGTAGTTTATTTTTCTACCACATTGTGTAAGTTTCAAGGCATCAAGAATAAATTTTCTAAAAAACGGATCAATTTTCAACTAGAATGACAAATCAATTGTAGCAATTTAAAAAAA
Organism: Andricus curvator; assembly: GCA_932195095.1. Classification (NCBI taxonomy): domain Eukaryota; kingdom Metazoa; phylum Arthropoda; class Insecta; order Hymenoptera; family Cynipidae; genus Andricus; species Andricus curvator. Next base: position 30,063 of record CAKNYM010050848.1, read on the forward strand.
ATTAGTTGAACTATAAACCAAGTAGTTGATTTTTCACCCCAAAAATTACGAATTATCAACAAAAACAGAATAATTTTCAACCGAACAGTTTAATTTTCTACCAAAAAGGATGACTTTTCAAATAATAAAAATGTCTTTTTCTACCTTTTTCTTCTTTTCAAAAAAATGAATTTTTAATCCCAAAAGAGCGAAATTTTGAAAAACTAGTTGAGTTTTCATCCAAAAAAGACGAATGTTTTTAGGAGACAAAACATTTGAATTTTCAACCAAAAACAATGACTTCTTGAAAAAATTGTTGAATTTTCATCAACATTATGAAAATTTCAACCAAATAATAAAATTTTTAACAAAAAAGTGGATACTCAACCAAGAAGTTGATTTTCAACCAAATACTTCAATTGTCAACCCAAACAGAAAAATTTTCAACAAAACATTTGAATTTTCAACCAAAAAATTCATTTCTTTCGCCAAAAATTTAACTACTTTGTTGAAAATTTGTTTGTTTTTTTCGTTGTTGAAAATTTAGCTATTTTATTTTTCGTGAAAAAATTTATCTTCTTCAGTTGAAAATTCAACCACTTGTCGAAAATTCGTTTTTCTTTTGTAGAAAGTTAATCCTCTTAGTTCAAAATTCAAGCATTTGGTTGTGTATTTATGTACTTTGTTGAAAATTCATCTGTTCTGGTAGAAATTAATTCTTTTTAGGTAAAACTGCAATGCTTTAATTAAAAACTAATCAGTTTTAATTGAGGATTAAACTGGTTTCTTGAAAATTCTTCTTTTTTAATTGAAATCACCTATTCAATTTTTTGTGAAAAATGCATTCTTCTGGTTGAAAATTAATGTTTTTCAACTGAAAATTTAATTATTCCATTTTTGTATAAAATTTATCTTCTTTAGTTGAAGCTTCGACTGCTTGATCGATAATTTATGTACATTGTTCAAAATTCTTTTTTTTTTCAGTAAGAAATCAATTTTTTGGTTAAAAATGTTTGGCTTTATTAATCTGTCTAAGTTGAGGATTCATGTTTGTATGTTGAAAATTGGTATTTTTTATCAAATTCAACTATTTTTTATTTAAAATTCAAATATTTTTTACTTGAAATATTAACTATTACATTTTTTGTTGAAAATTCATCTTTTTAGGTTGAAAATTAATTTTGTTGTCAATTCCTATTTTTGGGTTGAAAATTTAACTTTATTGTAGAAAACATGTCTTGTTGATTGAAAAATTCGTCAATTTATTAGAAAATTAAACTATTTTGTGAAAAATTCGTTTTTTTTTTTTGTGAAAATTAATTTTTGGTGAGAAAAATTTAACGATTTTATTTTTTGTGAAAGAAATAATCTTTTTTATTTTATAAATTCAACTATTTGGTTGAAAATTATGTAAATTATTAAAAATTCTTCTTTTTGGTAGAAAATTAATCTTCTTGGTTGAAAATTCAAGTATTTGGTTCAAAGTTGACGTATTTTGTTGAGAATTCGTCTTTTTGATAGAAAATTAATATTCTTGGTTGAAAATTCATTACTTTTGTTGAAAATGCAACTACTTCATTGAAACTTTAACTGTTTTATAGAAAGTTCATCTTTTTGGCTTGAAAATTTAGCATTTTATATGAATTTTTTTTTCTTTATTGACTAAAAAATCTTTTTTTGGTTGAAAGTTCAACTACTTGTTTGAAAGTTGAACTACTTCGTTAATTAATAAGAAACAGTAATAATTGAGAAAATCCACCTTCCCGTCAAATCGTCTTCCATAATTTTTGGACAACCTAGACCAGTGGAATTGGACATAAAAATCGAGTCAATTAACAAAAATTTCGAAGGTCTTCAAAAAAATTGTATAGTTGTTTTTTTTATATGTTGAACATAAAATAAAATTTTGGAAAACGTGATCAAGTCGGCAATTTGTTTACAAAAATTAATTTGCAAAATGTTCCCCCTATTGCTCCACGAAAATTCAAAACATTTTGCAAACTTGAGTAATTATAAACTCAGTCACTATCCTGTATTAAATTTGCAAACTTTGGTGACACGGCAACATTATTAATTATAAACAAATAATTATTTTATTAATCACTTCTCATGGAAAATACCGAAGGTTTTGCAAAATCTTGTTTCTGCTTTTTTCCATTCAGAAAAAACTATTATATGACTTGTAAACAAAATACATAACGCAAATTATCGTTTTTTAAATTATTGTTAAATTTTGTGCCAAGTTGTAAACAGTTTTCAAATGTTATATAACAATTGTAATAAGTTGTTTATCACTCAGTACGATTTGCAAAATGTTTGTAATTTTTGGCTAGTTTAGAAAAGTAACTAATTTGTTTAATTGCAATTTTAATATTATTGCCGGCCGAGCAACGTTTTGCAAATTTAATCATTTTCAGATCTCGACATATCCAACATTTGCTTCCCAATAACGGAACATTTTCAATTCTCGCAGGAATTTTATGAGTCGAATTGCAAAAAATTTAACAATAATTTAAAAAAACGATAATTTGCGTTATGTATTCAGGTTTGCAAATCATACAATAGTTTCTTCTCAACGGAAAAAAGCAGAAACAACACTTTGCAAAACCTTCGGTATTTTCGCTGGGAGTGATTAACAAAATAATAATTTGTTTATAATTAATAATGTTGCCGCATCATGAACGTTTTGCAAATTTAATACAGGATTCCGACTGAGTTTATAATTACTCACTCAAGTTTGTAGAATGTTTTGAATTTTCGTGGAGCAATGGAGGGCAAATTTTGCAAATTAATTTTGTTAAACAAATTGCCGACCCGATCACGTTTTGCAAAATTTGATTTCATGTTCCAGATATGAAAAAACAAATATACAATTTTTTTGAAGACCTTCGGAATTTTTGTTACTTGATTAGCTATTTCCACTGGTCTAGCCCCTAAATAAATTCAGGAGAAAATTTTCGTTGACAAAAATTACGTAGAATATGGGGGTGGTTCAAAATTTCAGAAAAAGTGTACGTAATTTATGCACTGCCCCCAAATAACGTCACAGGATTTTTGTTCGCGATTCCTGTGGGAATTCAAGACTAGCTCAACAATCTTCTCGAGTATTCCGATTTCTGGACGACACCTTACTTCTGCCTTTGAAATCTTATCGGCAGTGCTAATATCACCAGCTAGGTATTTATATTAAATACCAAGCGAACCTCGTAACCAAATTATAACCCCATTGACTCGAGTGCTACTGTCTAAAACGCGTCTCGTATGAACACTTGAGTAACATATATAGCCCACCTATAATATAGCCTCGAAAAGCATCTGCGATAGCAATTTTGTGGAGACTCAATTTCAGGTGAAAATCCGTGTATAGGAAGAGAGTGAAAGACGATATTGAAGGAGTGAATCTGAGATTTTCCAAGCTGAAAAATTTTGGACCAATATTTCAAATTAAAATAAAGGAAATCTAATCTCGACGATAGCCTACACGGAGAATATTTGTGTGTTAAATTTTACATAACTTAGTTCGGTAAACGGAGGACACTACGGCATTATATTAAAATTTCACTTTCAGTCATGTAAAATGAAATAGGGTAATATTTGATAAGAAAATATGAATTATTAATATAAATACATTATAATTTAATTCGCGATTCACTGAGAAATAATACAACTAGATGATAAAGATTACCTGACAGCTGGGTAAGATGGGACAGAAAAAACTGAGGGTTCAGTAATGTTGCGGTTCAAGTAAAACTTCGGATCATTTAGAACTTAGGCTCTAAAGGAACTTTTATTAAGGGTTCCTTTTTAGTTCGTTTATATCCGATAGATGGCCATCGGCGGATTCCGACTGTAGGGACTCGCCGCTAGGCGGCTACCGCTTGCTTGCGCAAGTCTTCTCGCAATCAAAGCGAGTTCTTGTGCCTTCAAGTAAGGTGTCCATTCCCTTCCTCCCCAGAGCGTCTGTGGCAGGGTCCGTCCACATTGCCATACTGATGAGTCCAGTGGCGGACCCGGGACGAAACGCACTCTACCTTTTTATTGGGCTGTGCGGGCAACCATATGCGTCTCATCGAGACGTGGTTGCCCTGCACCTCCGCCCTATTATATGTACATAGCGCAAGTCGCTATACGACGTTTTCAACTGCGCATGCGCCGAGAAGCGCGGGGCTATTTGAAATCAATAAATACTACGAGCAGTCATACAGACAAATATTAACAAACGTCTTTTATTCTTCTTTAAAACAAATTAAATTAAATTATATAAATACCTAGCTTCTTGAAAAAATTTAATATTAGCCTAATATTGCAAGTGTATATTATATCATTTTAAATAGTCCCGCGCTTCTTGTGCATGCGCAGTGGAAAACATCGGATTTTCAACATAACCTTAAAAACTGTCACATTTCATGTGCGATATCTTCCTTTCAAGAATGACTAATGTCTATGATTTTAATTTCTTCATTAAAATTTTCCCAGTGCAATATTATTTAATTCAAATTATGAAGCAAAATGTGCATCATTAACTTGTGAAATCTTTTAAGTGAGTCAAGGCAGAAGTGACAAAAAGGCTCTATTAGAACCATTTGAATCCACTCTTTGGGTTCATTTAGAAACCATTTATCATTTTGGGTTCCTTTTCAGCAAGACAGGTTCCTTTTTGTTGCAGCTCCTTTGGAACCAAAAATTGGTTCTAATAGAAACCCTAGTTTTTTCTGTGGATGTCGATTACCTACCAGTTAGGTAAAATGAGTCGAACTGTTAGGTTAAAACTTTAAATTATTTAATTTTCAATATTTTAAATTTTTGCATGGTCTACTTTAAAAAAATACAAGAACATTGTGCGTACTATGCGCGCACTAATTACCCTTTCTTTAGAAAAAGAACTCGGTTCATTTTCCAACATTTTGTTATAGATTTTACAGAAAATCTTATATTATTTGAGAACGTTGTACATGATTTACAGAATTTTCCTTATTATAGCGAGAAAATTCCAGTGAATTCGATATGAATGACAATTTTTTCCACTTACTTACAATTCTTTCTTTTGGTGTAAAATTTTTTTTTTTATTGAAAATAATTTTTTTAACTAAAAAGTCACCTAAATTTTGTTTTGAAAATTTTGTATAGACATTTAATCTTTTCGGTAGAGAATTCATTTGTTTCCTTGTAAATTTAAATGCTTTTACGAAAATTTAAGTTATTTGCTTAAAAACTTATTTCTCCATCTGAAAATTTAACTAATCTATTTTTTGTTGAAAATTTATCTTTTTTAGTTGAAAATGTATCTATTTTGTTGAAAGTTTGTCTTTTTTTGGTAGAAGATTAACCTTTTTAGTTAAAATTGATGTATTTATTTAATTTGTTTAGTTAAAAAATAGTTTTTTCTTATTAAAAATTAATTTTTCAAACTAAAAATTTAACTCAATTTCTTATTGAGATTCTTTTTCATACAAATTTAATCTTTTTGGTAAAAAATTCATTTTTTCAGTTGAAAATTCATTCTATTTTCTTAAAAACTTATTTCTCTAACTAAAAATTAAACTATTCTATACTTTGTTAAAAATTTATGTTTTTGAGTTGAAAATTCATCCATTTAGTTGAAAATTTATCTTTTTTTTTTGGTAGAAAATCAACCTTTTTGGTTGAAGATGCAACTATTGTGTTGAAAATTACATTAAAAATAAAAAATTTTGATGAAAAATTCATGTATTTTCTTAAAAATTATTATTTTTTGGTAGAAAATTAATCTTTTTGGTTGAAATTTTCATTTCTTTAGTTGAAAATTATTTTTTAAATTAGAAATTCATTTTTTAAATTAGAAATTCATTTTTTAAATAAAAATTTAATACTTAATTTTTTTAACTAAAAATTTAAATATATTCCATTTTTCGTCAAATTTTTTTGTATAGCCATTACATCTTTTCGGTTGAAAATTCATTTGTTTGGTTGAAAATTTTACTATTTTTTCGAAAATTCATTTTATTTGTTTATAAAATTATTTCTCTAACTGCAATTTAAACTATTCTATTCTTTGTTTAAAATGTATGTTTTTAGTTCAAATTTTGTCTTTTTTTGATAGAAAATTCATCTTTTTGGTTGAAAATTCACCTATTTGGTGAAATGCTTTTTTTGGTTTGGTTTGCAGATGCATTATTTTAGTTGCAAGTTAATTTCTTTTGTTGAAAATATGTTTTTTTTTTGCAGTAAAAAATAATTTTTTTCAACGAAAAATGTAGCTACTTCATTTTAGCTAGAAAATTGATCTTTTTAAGTTGAAAATTCACTTATTTTGTTAAAAACATTTTCTCTTTTATGAGAAATTTAATTATTTAGGTAGAAAATTCATATTTTTTGTTATAAATTCAACATTGTTTCTAAACATTAGTCTTCATGACCTAAACTCAACATTTTGGATGAGAATTTTTTAATAGTTCTGTTTTATATTAAATCCTAAAATAATTGTAAACTTTATCTAAATGCAGTAATGTCCTCTATTTACCGAACTAATTGAGTAAATTTTAATGAACAAATTTTCTCCGTGTAGTTTTATGCAGGGTGTCTAGTGTCCTGGAAATCCTTGAAAACCTGGAAAAGTCCTTGAATTCCTTTTTAACCTGGAAAAACCTGGAAAAGTCCTTTAATTTTGCTCATGCTGGATACATTTTACATACTTTTCACGTCTGTTTAGCAACCGCAAAATGCTAAATTCCCCACAAAATAAGTATTGCAGTGCATTAAAAGTTCGTTTCATAGATGTCCTCGATATTTTTTCACGCAAAAAATATATTTATTCACGCCAATCGACCCATTTCGCCATCTCTTGGTCTTAAAAAGAATCAGTAGAAACTCGGCGAAGCGACTTTTTCAACTGCGCATGTGCGAAAAGCGCGGGTCTATTTGAAATCAATAAATACTATCAATAATAATACAGATAGATATTTAAAACAAATTTTTACTTTTAAAAAATTAATTAAATTGAATCTAAGAAATAGCTAATTGCTTTAAATAATTTATTATTGGTGTAATATTACAAGTTCATACTTTGTAATTTTAAATGGAACCGCGCCGTGAACGTTGTAAATGAACCGTGAAACATAATTCAATAATTTTAAAGTATTTCAAACGGTTTTAAAGATTTTAGAATATTTTTAAAACATCCAAGGAATTTTCAAGATTTTTATAAACTTTCGAGGGATTTCAAAAGATTTCAAAGGATTTGGAATATTTTTAGGGCATTCAGAAAGATTCCAAGGAATTTTTAATAGATTCCAATAATTTGATGGTTTTCGAAAGGATCTTTAAGATTTTCGGGTATTTTTAAAACAGCCAAGGATATTTTCAAGAGCTTTAAAATGTTTCAAGAAATTTCAAAATATTTCTAAAGATTTAAAGATTTTAGGGTATCTAAAAAAAGTCCAATGAATTTTCAAGATTTTTATAAAGTTTCACGAGATTTCAAAAGATTTGAAGGGATTTAAAAAAAATTCAAGAATCGGAAATATTTTAAGATTTCTTAAAAGATTGCAAAACATTTTCTAGTGATTTAAGAATTTTCAAAATATTTCCCAGGATGTGAATGATTTCAAAGGATGTAAACAAATTTGTATTTTTTAAGGGATTCAAAAAACTCTCAAGGTTTGATATTAAATTTGCCAAGATTTTATGAAATATCAGATTTTATGTGATCTCAGAGGATTTTATAATATTTTATACACCGCAGGCATGATTCGCGCGTATTACGTGCCTGTTTTCAGGAACTTAAGGAGCCTGTTTTGGGTCAGTGGTGGGAGCAGTACAATAATGGCCTCATTATTGTACTGTACAATAATGGGGCCATTATTGTACTGCTCCCACCACTATCCACTATCCATTATTGTCCACGTATCATTGGAGCATTGAAGCAATACTTATCGTACATGATAAACCTACAGATAAAGGGACTACGACTTGTATTGCAAACCAGGGTGGCGACTTTACCGGGAAACCGGGAAATGACCTGGAATTTTATTGACCGGGAAAAAACCGGGAAATGACCGGGAATTTAATTTAAAAACCGGGAATTTACTTCTGATTATAGAAAAATTCAAGAAATATAATTTCACTTGGAACAGGGAATTTTTTACATGGAATGGGAATTTTTTAAAGGAATTATAATTCGGATTTAGAAGAAAGGAATTTTCAAAAATCCCTCTTCCAAGTCAGAATTCGTCACAATTTGAAAGTTCCCTCTTCTAAATTTTAGGTAATAAAAGTACTTCAAGCAGTTTTCAGAGTAGAAGTAGAATTTCAAAGAAGAGATATTTCTGAATTATAATAGAAATTTTTTTTTACATTGTTCGTTGCGAATTCATCGTTTTTTAGTTAGAAATTCAACTACTGGGTTAAAAGTTAAACTTTTGATAAAAATTAATTTATCTTTTTTTGATGAAAATTCAACTATTTGGTTGAAAATTGATATTTCTCATTTATTAATTAAACTATTTGTTTGAAAATGTATGTACTTTGTGGAAAATGCATCTATTTTTGTAGACAATTAAACTTTATGCTTGACAATTCATCTTTTTGGCATAAAATTAAACTATTCCAGTTAAAGATTCATCATTTCAGTTGAAGATTCATCATTTTATTTGAAAATTCACCAATTTGGTTGAAAATTAATTTCTTTAAACGAAAATTTAACTGTTCCATTCTGAGTTGAAAATTAAAATTTTCAAGTTCGGAATTCCACAATTTGGATAAAAATTTGTCTTTTTAAATGAAAATTTAACTATTCCGATGAAAATTCATGTATTTTGTTAAAAAATAGATTTTTTTGTTGGTAAAAAATTATCTTATTTTTCTTTGAAAGTTAATCTTCTTGTTTAAAAATTCTTCTTTTCGGTTAAAAATTCAAGTATTCCAGACAAATATTTATTATTTTAGTTGAAAATTCATCTTTTAGGTTTGAAATAAAATTATTTGGTTGAAAGTTAAACTCTTTTGTTAAAAATTAATTTTTTTTTTAGTTAAAGATCCATCGTTTTAATTAAAAATTCATTTCTGTGGTTGAAAAATGAGCTGTTTGATTGAAAATTTGTTTTTTCTTATGATGTTTTTTGGTTGAAAATTATTATTTTTATTAAACTGAAAATGTAACTATTATTCCAGTTGAATATTTCATAATTTTAGTTGAAAATTCATGTCTTTGGTTGAACATTCATTTTTGACTAAAAATTTAATTATTCAATTTTTGGTTGAAAAATTATCTTTGTTAGTTGAAAATTCGTCTTTTTTGGTAGAAATTAATCTTCTTGGTTGAAAATTAATCTTTTTGTTCAAAAATTCAATTATTCTAGTTAAAGATTCATCATTTCAGTTAGAAATTCATCTTTCTGGTTTGAAATTCAACCATTGCAGTTAAATATTTACAATTTTATTTGAAAATTCATCACTTTGTTTGAAAATGTAACTATTATTTTGAAAGTTAGTTTTTTTTGTTGTTAAAATTTAGTTTTTTTTTGTTGAAAGTAATTTTTTTAACTGAAAATTTAACTTATTCCAATTGAAAATTCCGTAGCTGTTGTTGAAAATTCATCTGTTTGGTTAAACATGAATTTTTTTAACTTGAAATTAAATTATTAAAGTTTTGGTTGACAATTTATCTTTTTTTAGTAAAAATTAATTTTTTGGTTTGAAAATTGAACTATTTCATTTTTTTTTCAAGATTTTTCAAGATTTTTTCAAGATCCATTGTTTTAGTTGAAAACTCTTATGTTTGGTTTACAAATAATTTTTTAAACTAAAAATGTTACTATTCCATTTTCGATTGAAAATTATTATTTTTTCAGTTCAAAATTTAACTATTTGGTTGAAAATTTGTCTTCTTTTATTAAAACTTCAAACCTTTCTTTAAAAGTTAATGTATTTGGTTGAAAAATTGTATTTTTGGGTAGAAAATTAATCTTTTTATTTAAAATGTAATCTTCTTTAAAAATTTGTCTTTTTGGTTGAAAATTCGAGTGTTCCAGTTAAATATTCATCATTTTAGTTGAAAATGTATCTTTTTGGTTTAAAATATAACTATTCCAGATGAAGATTCATAATTTGATTTGAAAATTCATCACTTTGGTTGAAAATTGAACTATTTTGTTGAAAATTGAACTATTATGTTGAAAATCCGTTTTTTTTTTGTTGAAAATTAATTTTTTCAACTGAAAGTTTAACTATTCAATTTTTTTGTAAAAAATTGATATTTTTTAGTGGAAAATTTAAGTATTTTTTTCAAAATTCATTTATTTTGCAACGTTTTGCTCTGTTATGTTAAAAGATGTTTAGAACGAACGTCATGAATTAAAATAAATGTTTGCGTTTTGCGGTAAATATAAATATGTTACTTTGAGTTGACCGGGAAAATTGAAAAACTTGACCGGGGAAAACCGGGAAATGACCGGGAATTTGAAATCGTCCGCCGAATCGCTACCCTGATAATGGTCAGGAAAATTGACAAATGAATTTTTTGTTGAAAGTAATTTTTACATTCTCATTCTAATGAGAAGGTATTGGTTTTATGTAAAATTTGACATAGTCGGTTTTCATCAAATCTCCACGTTTTGAGACCCCCTGAGCTAGAAAAAACGATTTTTACGAAGGTGTCTGTCTGTCTGTAGTCTGTCTGTCTGTCTGTAGCCACGATAACTTTCGAAAAAATGATCAGATTTGATTGAGCTTTGGCACACTTTTTTATGGCCGAAAAATAGAGAACGAGTTCGTTAACCAGCTATTTTGGATGAAAATCCAAAAAGTGAGCACATTTTGAAAATTTTTGAGACCACTTTTTTGGAAGATTTGAAAATTCTATGTACGGTTATTAGTAGTACGCAAAATGACGAACAAAATATTCTTATGACTTTCGTGATAAAAAAAAAATTACTGGAGTTATAGCATTTTCAAAATTCCAAAAAACAAACGAAAATGAACATTTTAAGCCGAAAAACGCACGATATGAAAAAAAGTCAAGAGGAGAAAAACGTTTATTCCTGAACACCTTATAATATTTTCATAACAACTTTTTGAATTTTTTGAAAAATAAAAAATTCAAATTTTGATCGCACAAAAAATTAATGAAAAATAAAAAAAGCCATTTTGCTGTAAAACTATGCAAGATACCAGAAAAGGTCATTCCACCAAAATTGTGCACCTAAAAAAGATCTACAAATTTCTTATCATTCACTTTTTGATATAACGCGTAGTTTTTGTTTTATTCGTAAAAAACAGCATTGAAAATAGAAAAATCAAATTTTCAGACGAATATTACCAGCTACGAAAAAATGACCGAAACAAAATTTGTTCATCCAAGGAAGAGGTACAAATTTTTCGTGACTCATGTTTCGATAGGATGCGTGGTTTTTGTTTTATTCGTGAAAATAACATTGACAGTAAACAAAATCAAATTTTTGAAAAAAAAATGCAAGGTACGAAAAAATATAAATGAACAAAAATTGTGCACTCAAAAAAGACTTACACACCCGTAATCAATTTTTGTGGTAAGAATATATTCAAAATGAAAAAATTAACTTTTTTGATAAACGGCACAAGGTAAAATAAAATGTTATCTAATAAAATTTGTCGCCTGAATTATATCATTACTTTTCATATGAAATCAAATACAAATTTAGTAATTTGTATATGAAGAACATATAACACGAAGCAGAAAGTGCGCGCTCAGTGTATTTACCAAATCGCACGCCGTAGGTGCTCTCAAACTTTTTTGTTTCTATCATACGGTTCAAATGATTTTCAAATCAAATATCGAGCGCGAAGCGCGAGTGTCTGGATGAGAATGTGTTCCTTAAGGTCGATAGAACCTTGAGTAAATAAAGTTCCTTTTCAGTCTAAAATAAAAATAAATTTAACAATCACTTAATATGTAGAGGTTTTGATAATTTTATAATATTTGCAAACAAACTTTTTCTTTTCATCGAAGTCGAACACGAAGTTCAAAAATCTAGAGGAACCGAGCGTAAAGCGCGATGTAGATACGCCCGAGCGCGTAGCGCGAGGTGAATACATAATCGAGCGCGAAGCGCGAGATAAATATATGATCGAGCGCGAAGCGCGAGATCCAACAGTCGCGCGCCCTAGGCGCGCTCAAACTTGCGAGCGAAGCGAGCCGCGCGCGAAGCGCGCCATGAGAATGTGCCCGCGAAGCGGGCAGATTTTTTTAACTGAAAATGTAACTTATTCCAATCGAAAATTCCATAGTCGTTGTTGAAAATTCATCTGTTTGGTTAAACATTAATTTTTTTAACTTGAAATTTAATTATCAAAGTTTTGGTAATTAATTAATTTGTTGGTTTGAAAATTTAACTATTTCAGTTAAAGATTCATTATTCTGGTTGAAAACTCTTATTTTTGGTTTAAAAATAATTTTTCAAACTAAAAATGTTACTATTCCATTTTTGATTGAAAATTATTATTTTTTCAGTTCAAAAGTTAACTATTTGGATGAAAATTTGTCTTCTTTTATTAAAAATTCAAACCTTTCTTTAAAAATTAATGTATTTGGTTGAAAAATTGTATTTTTGGGTAGAAAATTAATCTTTTTATTTAAAATGTAATTTTCTTTAAAAATTCGTCTTTTTGGTTGAAAATTCAAGTGTTCCAGTTAAATGTTCATCATTTTAGTTGAAAATTTATTTTTTTGGTTTCAAATTTAACTATTCCAGATAAAGATTCATAATTTTATTTGAAAATTCATCACTTTGGTTGAAAATGGAACTATTTTGTTGAAAATCCGTTTTTTTGTTGAAAATTAATTTTTTCAACTGAAAGTTTAACTATTCCATTTTTTGTGAAAAATTGATATTTTTTAGTGGAAAAAATTTAAGTATTTTTTTCAAGATTCATTTATTTTGCGATGTTTTGCTCTGTTGTGTTAAAAGATGTTTAGAACGAGCGTCATGAATTAAAATAAATGTTTGCGTTTTGCGGCAAATATAAATATGTTACTTTGAGTTGGCCGGGAAAATTGAAAAACTTGACCGGGGAAAACCGGGAAATGACCGGGAATTTTAAATCGTCCGCCGAATCGCCACCCTGCAAACTCACACGCGGCGTATGATGACTGACTTAAGTTCCTTGGCGCACAATGTGCTATCAATAGATTTCAAAGAATTTATTCTCAAGACTTGATTTTGACTGATTCAAATTTATAATCTAAAACATTTTTCTATTTTTTGTTTCAGCTTGCCATACAAACGAATTTAAGTGTAGAAATCAGCAATGCATAGACATTAGACAATATTGTAATGGTGTACCAGACTGCTCAGATGGCTCGGATGAAATAAAATGCCGTAAGTATATTTCAGCGGTCTTTAATCATTTTTTGATTAGCGGATGCTTATCGTTTTTGACAATGGTGCATTAATAAAAAACAGAAGATGTAACATAATCCCTCTCTTATTAAAAAAATGAGATTAAAAATTCTCATGTAAATAGTTTTTGTCCGCTTTCTATGGACTAGATTAAATTTATTAATCGAGTCGTTAAAAAAGTGTGGCGGAAGAGTTATTAAAATGAATATAAAAGGAAACGTTTAGAGGGCGTCAAAAACTTGCTTTTGTTCAGTAATGTTGATGCATGTTGACCTGCCGTAGCATTATGCACATCTTTTGTGGATATGCGCCATTGTCCTGAATGCAAAGAACGGCTTTATGGTTTTTTTATTTTTTTTATTATGTACCCACATGCACGGCATTTTCTGCGTCAATAGAGATCAATGTTATGCACCTTAGCTTTGACTTTTTCGTTATTGTTATGTTTATTGGTATTCCGGAAACAGCTATTTTTTATTAAATATGTCAACGGCCATACCACGCTGGAAACACCAGTTCCCGTTAGATCACTGAAGTTAAGCAGTGTTGGGCGCGGTTAGTACTTGGATGGGTGACCGTCTGATACTACTGCGTTGCTGTTGGCGGTCGTGGTTGTGGTGAGCCCACACTTGTAGTTATTTACTACAAGAAACTATCCACCTAGAAACACTACCCGAATCGGGTACTGTCACGCTTACCCCTAGAGGCTCGCCGAAAGGGAAATAGCTTAATGGTATGTCCATTTTTGGTATTTAACATTACATTTAGAGGGATCACAGATTGTCTTCTTTTTTACCTAATCCCTCTTTTTTCAGAAGATTAATTCTTCACAAAAAAGGACAATTTTTCAAAAAAATACATAAATTTTGCATGAAATAGTTGAATTTTTAACTAAAAAGACCAAAAATGGAATAGTCATATTTTCAATTCAAAAAACTAATTTTCAACCAAATTTATGAATTTTCAACTAAAATCATGAATCTTCAACTGGAATGGCTGAATTTTAAACAAAAAAGATGAATTTTCAACTAAAATGATGAATCTTCATCTAGAATTGTTAAGTTTTCAACCAAGAAGATTAACTTTACCAAATAAGGCACATTTTCAACAAAATACATGAATTTTCAACTAAAAAAGATAAATTGTCAACCAAAAATTAAATAGTTAAATTTTCAGTTTGAAAAATTAATATTCAACCAGAGAGATGAATTTTCAACTAAAGCGATGGAATATTCAATTGGAATAGTTACACTTTCAGTTAAAAAACCATCATTTTCAAAAAAGTAGTTAGATTTTCAAACAGTGATGAATTTGTAACTTGTAATCTTCACTAGAATAATTGAATTTTCAACCCAAAAAATTAATATTAAAAAAAGTGAGTAGTTAGTTTTTTCAAACAGAGTGATGCATTTTCAACTAAAATTATGAATCTTCAACTAGAATAGTTGAATTTTAAATCAAAAAGGTGAATTTTCAAATAAAATCATTAACCTGTACTAGAATAATTGAATTTTCAACCAAAAAAATTAATTTTCAAACAAGGAGATAATTTTCAAAACAAAAGATGGAATAGTTAAATTTTCAGTTACGAAAATTAATTTTCAATTAATAATATTCAAGAATATTAATTTTTACCAAAAAAGGCGGATTTTCAATAAAATATATGAATTTTCAACTAAAAAGATAAATTGTCAACCAAAGATATGGATTTTCAACTAAAATGATGGAATATTCAATTGTAATAGTTAATTTTTTAGATAAAAAAATAATTTTCAACAAAAAAAACTGCTTTTGAAAAAAAAGTTAATTTTTCAAACAAAGTGATAAATCTTTTACTAGAATAGTTTAATTAAAAAAAAAGAGGAATTTTCAACTAAAATAATGAATCTTTAAATAGAATAATTTAAATCTGAACCAAAAAGGTTCATTTTTAACCAGAAAGATTAATTTCTACCAAAAAAGACGAATTTTCAACTGAAAAAGAGCATTTTTAACCAAAAATTGCATAGTTAAATTTTTACTTAAGGCCATGTGACGAGTGGGTCACGTGACCGGATTCCTACCTTACCGACACTTTTTTTATTTGTAGAATTATTTTCACACGAATAGCCACATCGAGTTGAAAATTTGATATAATAAATAAAAAGGACTAAGAAAGGTGGGTCTGGTTCTAAATTTTAATAATCATGAAAAAAAAAACTTTTTTTATACTTATAAAAATTTAGGACCAGACCCGCCTTTCTTAGTGCTTCGCATTTATTATCCCAAATTTTCAACTCCATGTGGCTATTTGTGTGAAAATAAGTTTACAAATGAAAAAAGTTTCGGTAGGGTAGGAATCCGGTCACGTGACCCACTCGTCACATGGCCTTAAATTTAAAAAATCCACTAAAATGCCTGAAATCGAGAAATTTTGGTCCAATTTTTCCATTTTCCTCCATTTTTATAAAGTTCTGATCCATTTTTTTAATCATTAACATCAAATCTTCAGACTCTTTAATAAAGAGTCTTTGTAGAGTATTTATTATTTAGAATTTATTTATTCTTTTTTTTTTTAATTTTTATTTGTTTAGAATAAATATAATATTGGTTGTCATATTTAATTCGAATTATGATGCTTAAAATTCAAAATATTTTAATTAAGAATATTGAAAATTATAGTTGCAAACAAAATAGTTGAATTTTCAACCAAAAAGATTAATTTTCTACCAAAAAAGAAGAATTTTCAACAAAAAAAGACGAATTCTCAACAAAAAATGTAATAGTTTTTATTTCAACGGAAAAATATATTTAATTTAAGGCCATGTGATGAGTGGGTTACGTGACCAGATTCCTACCTTACCGGCACTTTTTTTATTTTTCAACTTATTTTCACACGAATAGCCACATCGAGTTGAAAATTTGGGATAATAAATAAGAAGCACTAAGAAACGCGGCTCTGGTCCTAAATTTTTATAAGTATAAAAAAATTTTGTTTATAACAAATTTTTTTTTGCTTTTTTCATAATTATAAAAATTTAGGTCCAGAGCCGCGTTTCTTAGTGCTTCTTATTTAGAATCCCAAATTTTCAACTCGATGAGGCGCTTCGTGTGAAAATAAGTTGACAAATAAAAAAAGTGCCGATAAGGTAGGAATCCGGTCACGTGACCCACTCGTCACATGGCCTTAAAATAAAAAACGTTGAAATCATTTTAAAAATATGACTTTGCAAAAAGGTCTTTTCATCCAAATTATTGGATTTCAATGAAAACAGCTCAATTTTCAATAAAAAAGTTCATTTTCAACCAAATAGTTCAATTTTCTACAAAAATAGTTTAATTTTTAACCTAAAATGACGAATTCTCAACAAAATTACGTTTTAAACCAAAGAAATTAATTTTAATTAAAATGAATTTTTAAACAAAAAAGGGATTTTTGAATAAAGCAGGTCAATTTTGAACCAAGTGGTTGAGTTGTCAACCAAAATATTTTTGAATATTAAATCAAAAACAGTTGAATTCATCCAAAAAATTCAAATTTCTACAAAAATAGTTTAATTTATAACCTAAAAAGACGAATTTTCAACAAAATAGTTACATTTTAAACCAAAGAAATGTATTTTCAACTAAAATAATGAATCTTCAACACAACACATTTTTTTCAATAATGTTGCTTAACTTTTAACCAAGTAGTTCAATTTTCAAACAAAAAAGATTATTTCTCAATTAAAAATTTAATAGTTGGTATTTCAACCAATTTTTTTAAATATTAAATCAAAAACAGTTCAAATCATTAAATAAATAAATTTTAATTTTTTAACGTTTCAACCAAATTGTTGAATTTTCAAAACAAAAAGACAAATTTTCAACAATAAAGATCATTTTTAACCAAATAGTTGAATTCTCCACAAAAAAGTTAATT
This sequence comes from Andricus curvator, assembly GCA_932195095.1. NCBI lineage: Eukaryota > Metazoa > Arthropoda > Insecta > Hymenoptera > Cynipidae > Andricus > Andricus curvator. The sequence continues at coordinate 47,295 of CAKNYM010050848.1, forward strand.
ATCAATCAAATATTTCAATTTTCTAGAAAAATAGTTTAATTTTCAACCTACACAGACAAATTTTCAACAAAATAGTTTCATTTTCAAAGAAAAAAATCAAATTTTAACTAAAATGGTGAATCTTAAAACAAATAAATTTGTAATAAAGTGGTTTAACTTTTGACCAAGTAGTTGAATTTTTAACCAAAAAAAAAATTCTCAACGAAAAATGTAGTGGTTAGTACTTCAACCAAAAAAGATTTTAAATTTTAAATCAAACACTTGAATTCGTATAAAAATACTATTTTTCAGTTATTAATTTTTCCACCAAATTGTTGAACTTTCAAACCAAAAAGACGAATTTTCCACAAAGCAGTTGGATTTTCAACAAAAAAGTTAATTTTTAATTAAATAGTTGAATTTTTAACCTAAACTGAGGAATTATTAACAAAATTATCACATTTTCAGTAAAAAAATGAATTTTCAACTAAAATCATGAATCTTCAACCAAAAAAAAATTAATTTTCAATATAGTATTTCAACTTTTAACCAGGTAGTTGAATTTTCATCCAAAAAAGATGACATCTCAATGAAAAATTTAATGGTTGTTGTGTCAACCAAAAAAGATGTTTAGTTTTAAATTAAAAACGGTTGGATTTATCAAAAAAGTACGACTTTTTAATTTTTTTTTTAACCAAAAACAGATTTTTCAGACAAGAAAGAAAAAAAAACTTTAGTCAAATTATTGAATTTTTGAGCCTAATAGATGAATTTTTTACAAAAAATTTGAATTTTGAACTAAGAAGGATGACTTTTCAACACAATTGTCGAAATCTCAACAGAATAATTACATTTTCTGCAAAATAATTGAATTTTGAACCAGAAAATAATAATTCTGAACCAAAAATATAATAGTAGACTTTTCAGCCAAAAAGAATAAACTTTCCACAAATAATAGTTGGATTTTTTTTTAATTAGATTTTATAGAGATGTATTATTCTTTAACTTTTGAGAACGGCAAAAGAACCAAGCCTTCTTGTGCAGTTTTGTTGCACAATTTTTTTTTTAATTTATGTTGGTTTAAAAAATGTACTTCCTTTAAAAACTAAAAATTTGGTCGAAAATTCATGTATTTCGTCTAAAAATCAATCTTTTTTGGTAGAAAATTAATCTTTTCAGTTGAAAATTCATTTCTTTAATTGAAAATTAGTTCTTTTTATCGACAATTAATATTTTTAACTACAAATTCAACAATTCCATTTTTTTTCGAAAATTTACCTTTTTTGATCAAAATTTAATCTTTTTGGTTGAAAATTCATCTTTTGGGTTGAAAATTTAACTTTTTAGTTAAAAATTTATTTTTTTCGTTGAAGATTCATTATTTTAGTTAAAACTTAATTTCTTTGCCTAAAAATTCAAATATTTTGCTTCAAAATTCTTTTTTTTCTACTGAACTTTTTAACAGAAAATTGAACTATTCCATGTTTGATTTAATATTTATCTTCTTCAGTTGAAAATTCAGCTCTTTGGTTGAAAATGTAACTGTTAGGTTGAAAATTAATCTTTTTTGGTAGAAAATTAATCTCTTTAGTTGAAAATTCATTTCGTTAATTTAAAATTAGATTTTTTATCGAAAATTAATTTTTTCACCGTAGATTTAATTAGGTCATTTTTCGTCTAAAATTTACCTTTTTTGATAGGTTTTTATAGACATTTGAGTGGAAAACCAAAAAAAAGGAAACGAGGGAAAAGACTGTTTTAAATCTGAAATAATTATTCAATAAAAAATTATTTAATTAAAATTAAAATTTTTTAAATAGCAGTTTCCGGATAAAAATGAGTTCTATTTGTTCGTGATAGTATTCATTATTCTAGATGTTCGCGTGACTTTGAAAAGTATCTATTACGCACCTGTCATTAGTTGAGTCTACGGAGAAAAATAATTAGTTAAGTGTAAAAATTAAAAAAGTACAAAAGTACTAGAAAAGTGCCATTTTATTTTTTTTCTAAATTTGTATGAATGCTAATGGGATTTATGTTCAAAAAAAGTACTCATTAAAGAGGACTAAAGTACAAAAACATTTCAAAATATGTCTAATTTCACGAGTCCCGAAAAAGTCCTACTAATTTTTTTTAGTTTTTAAAAGTCCTCAATAATTTTTGGGACAAAAGTGCTAGAAAATTCCCATTTTATTTTTATTCAACATTTTTACAAGTGGTCATGGGATTTATGTTCCAAAAAGGTTATGCTGAAATTGAACTAAAGTACCACTTAATTTTCTCTAAATTTTTACAAGTCCCAAATAAATGTTTTGGACAAAAGTATTCGAATAGTTCCTTTTTTTTCGGAATTTTTAAAAGTGTGAAAAACTTGTAAAAATTACGAAAACCGTAAAATGGAATATAGATTGTCCCCAAAATTATTTAAATTATACCCTTTAAAAATACAAGGATCTTCAATTGCAAATCTTCAAGATAGACCTATTTCAAAAAAGCTGTACAAAATTTTATGATTTTAAATTATAAGCGTTTAAAACTAATTTATATTTGAAGTTTCATCAATTTTGAAGATTTGAAATTGAAAACTTTTGAATTCTGATTTTAAAAAGTAAAGAATTCTAAGTTTTAAGTTTCACAGTTAAAAATTCTGTTCTTTTGATGTTTTACTTTCAAAACTTATTCAATTTGGAAGATTTGGAATTGAAAATTTGATTTCTGATTTCCAAAATTATCAAGATTCAAGAATTTCTATTTATAACTCTTTAAATTTCCAGGGGTTTCAATTGTAAATCTTTAAAATTGAAGAATTTTTATATTTGAAAATTTAATATAAAAAATTATTCAGAGTTTAAGTTTTACAGTTAAAAATTCTTTTTTTTTATGTTTTACTTTCAAAACTTCTTCAATTTGGAAGATTTGGAATTGAAAATTTGATTTCTGATTTCCAAAATTATCTAGATTAAAGAATTTCTATTTATAAATCTTTAAATTTCCAGGGGCTTCAATTGTAAATCTTTAAAATTATAGAATTTTTGTATTTGAAAATTTAATATAAAAAATTATGCAAAGTTCAAGTTTTACAATTGAAAATTCTTTTTTTTTTGATGTTTTACTTTCAAAACTTCATCAATTTGGAAGATTTGGAATTGAAAATTTTATTTCTGATTTCCAAAATTATCAAGATTCAAGAATTTCTATTTCCAAAATTATCAAGACTCAAGAATTTCTATTTATAAATCTTTAAATTTCCAGGGGTTTCAATTGTAAATCTTTAAAATTGAAGAATTTTTATATTTGAAAATTTAATATAAAAAATTATGCAAAGTTTAAGTTTTAGAATTAAAAATTCTTTTTTTTATGTTTTACTTTCAAAACTTCTTCAATTTGGAAGATTTGGAATTGAAAATTTGATTTCCAAAATTATCAAGATTCAAGAATTTCTATTTATAAATCTTTAAATTTCCAGGTGTTTCAATTGTAAATCTTCAAAATTGAAGAATTTTCATATTTGAAAATTTAATATGAAAAATTATACAAAGTTTGAGTTTTACAGTTAAAAATTCTGTTCCTTTGATGTTTTACTTTCCAAACTTCTTCAATTTGGAAGATTGGGAATTGAAAATTTGATTTCTGATTTCCAAAATTATCAAGATTCAAGAATTTCTATTTCCAAAATTATCAACATTCAAGAATTTCTATTTCCAAAATTATGGAGATTCAAGAATTTCTATTTCCAAAATTATCAAGATTCCGAAATTTCCATTTATAAATCTTTAAATTTCCAGGGGTTTCAATTGTAAATCTTTAAAATTGAAGAATTTTTATATTTGAAAATTTAATATAAAAAATTATGCAAAGTTTAAGTTTTACAATTAAAAATTCTTTTTTTTTTGTTGATGTTTTACCTTCAAAACTTCTTCAGTTTGGAAGATTTGGAATTGAAAATTTGATTTCTGATTTCCAAAATTATCAAGATTCAAGAATTTATATTTCCAAAATTATCAAGATTCAACAATTTCTATTTCCATAATTATCAAGACTCAAGAATTTCTATTTATAAATCTTCAAATTTCCAGGGTTTTCAATTCTAAATCTTTAAAATTGAAGAATTTTTATATTTGAAAATTGAATATAAAAAATTATGCAAAGTTTAAGTTTTGCAATTAAAAATTCTGTAATTTTGATGTTTTATTTTCGAAATTTCTTCAATTTCTAAGATTCGGAATTGAAAACTTGACTTTTGATTTCCCAAATTAATTAAAATCCTACAAATTTGATCATTTCTATTTATAATTCTTCAATATTCAAGAGTTTTCAATCGTAACTCTTCAAAATTGTAGAAATTTAAATTCTCAATCTTCAAATTTAAATAATTTGTAATTCTATATTTTCAAAATTTAAGAATTGCCCACTCTTCAAAATTGTAGAACTCGGAATTGTGAATTTTTTAAAATTAAAGTGTTTTTAATTTTGAGAATTTACAACTGAAAACTTTGTAATTTTAATTCTTTATATTCGAATTTTCTTGAATTGAGAAGATTCAGAATTGAAAACTTGACTTTTGATATGTAAAATCATGAAAGCTTAAGAATTTTTATTTTTACATCTTTAAAATTGAAGATTTTTTTATTTTTAATAATTTACAAGTGAAAATTATGCAAGTTTTAAGTTTTACAATAAAAAATCCTGTGATTTTAGTTCTTTATATTCGAAATTTCTTCAATTTGGAAGATTTAGAATTGAAAACTTGACTTCTGATCTCCAAAATCATCAAAGCTTGAGAATTTTTATTTATACATCTTTAAAATTGAAGAGTTTTTAATTTCGAAAATTTACAAGTAAAAATTATGCAAGTTTTAAGTTTCAAAATTAAAAGACTCTACTTTCGATGATTTAAATTTGAAATTTCTTTACATTGGAAGATCTAGATTTGGAAACTTGACTTTTGATTTTTGAAACCATGAAAATTTAACAATTTTAATTTTAAAAATTGGAAAATTGAAGAGTTCTCGAATATAAGTCTCAAAGATGGAACTATTTAAAAAACATTCAAAACTACATTATTTTAAATTATCCACACTAAATATTAAAGGAACTTAAATTGGAAATCTTCAAGATTTTCAAAGAGAACTTGGAAAAGATGTTCAAATTTTTATGATTCTAAACTATAAACGCTCAAAATATATTTAAATTTAAAGTTTCTTTAATTTTGAAATTTTAGGAGTGAAAACTTGAAATTTTATCTTCAAAAGAGCCCTAAAAAATTTCTGCTCAAAAATGAAGTGAGACTTTTCCGGTACTTTTCCCCTAAAAAAGTCCTGCTGAAACGGGACATATTTAAAACTTTTTTGGTACTTTCGTCCTATTTCCGCAGTACTTTTTTGGGACTTTTTTTACTCAGGATATTATGAAAATTATATTTTTTTTTTGTATAAATGTATAATTGTAAAATTTAAAAAAATATTTGAATTCTAGCAAAAGCTTGTTTTTTGTAGAATCTTGGACGTTGACTTATTATTTAACTATTTCTCTCCGTACTGTAGAAAATTGATTTCACAAACGTGTGCAAATAACTGTGAACGTGATTCTTTTACGTGGAAGTGAATAAAATTTTTTTACAGTTAATATTTTTTTAATGTATGTGGTTTGAGCGAATGGGTTATTTCGCACTATTGTAAACGTGTTAGTATTATTTCTAACACGCATGTTTTTTTAAGTATACCTGCACCTATATATGTCTGCTAAATAAGTGTATTAACTATAGATATGACCCCCCCCCCCCAATTTGTTTGTTTTCTGAAAAAATAAATTTCGTATTTTTTTCAAATCGGTCAATATTAACTCGTGCCCGCGGGCTTTCGATAGCTCGTTTTTCGAAAAAATTAAAAAGCAATTACTTTTTACTAACTTTTTGTGAATTAAAGTTTAGTCACCTCCTATTAAATGTCCGTGGAATAATTTTCACCCAATAGACTTTAGTTTTGACACCCGCGACTCGGTTGTATTGTGCCCGGAATATGCCCCAAAAAATTAAAAATAGCAATTTTATGTCAAATTCATGCTAAAGGCTATATTGTTTTAAATTTTATCAAAATTAATTATTTTTCCAATATTTGAAACTAAGTTTTGTTTTTAAACAAACTATCGGTTAGACTGGTTTAATATGATAGAAATCTTTTTGGAGGCCTAATACCACTATTTTTGATGTTAGATTCAACAGAGGTCTCTGTTATAGAATCGTTGATAAGTAGATAATCTACTGTATCAAAATTAATTTTTATTATGCGAAATTAAAACGCGAGAAATTAAGTTCTAAAAAATGCACTGTGAACTGTATTTGAACCAGCAACCAACTCATTACATGTGAGGTGCTCTACCAATTGAGCTATCGCAGTTCACGAGTGAAAATTTCAGAACTTGTATTTCCTTAATTTCGATCGAAATTATTATTTTAGAGATGTTATTATTTTAAGGCCAGTTATTAATTCAATATTTGAAACTAAGTTGTTTTTTTTAACAAAGTTTCGGTTAGACTGGTTTAATATGATAGAAATATTTTTGGAGGCCTAATACCAGTATTTTTTATGTTAGATTCAACAGAGGTCTCTGTTATAGAATCTTTGATAAGTAGATAATCTACTATATCAAAATTAATTTTTATTATGCGAAATTAAAACGCAAAAAATTAAGTTCTAAAAAATGCACTGCGAACTGGATTTGAACCAGCAACCAACTCATTACATCATTACATGTGAGGTGCTCTACCAATTGAGCTATCGCAGTTCATCAGTGAAAATTTCAGAACTTTTTTTTCCTTAATTTCGATCGAAATTATTATTTTAGAAATGTTATTATGTTAAGGCCAGTTATTAATTCAATATTTGAAACTAAGTTGTTTTTTTTTAACAAAGTTTCGGTTAGACTGGTTTAATATGATAGAAATCTTGTTGGAGGCCTAATACCACTATTTTTGATGTTAGATTCAACAGAGGTCTCTGTTCTAGAACGTTGATAAGTAGATCATATACTATATCAAAATTAATTTTTATTATGCGAAATTAAATTAAAACGCGAGAAATTAGGTTCTAAACAATTCACTGCGAACTGGATTTGAACTAGCAACCAACTCATTACATGTTTAGTGCTCTACCAATTGAGCTATCGCAGTTCACCAGTGAAAATTTTAGAACTTGTATTTCCTTAATTTCGATCGAAATTATTATTTTAGAGATTTTATTATTTTAAGGCCAGTTATTAATTCAATATTTGAAACTAAGTTTTTTTTAAACAAAGTTTAGGTTAGACTGGTTTAATATGATAGAAATCTTTTTGGAGGCCTAATACCAGTATTTTTGATGTTAGATTCAACAGAGGTCTCTGTTATACAATCGTTGATAAGTAGATAATCTACTATATAAAAATTAATTTTTATTATGCGAAATTAAATTGAAACGCGAGAAATTAAGTTCTAAAAAATTCACTGCGAACTGGATTTGAACCAGCAACCAACTCATTACATGTGAGGTGCGATAGCTCAATTGGTTAAATTCATTACTAAACCAGTCTGACCGAAACTTTGTTAAAAAAACAACTTAGTTTCAAATATTGAATTAATAACTGGCCTTAAAATAATAACATCTCTAAAATAATAATTTCCATCTAAATTAAGGTAATAAAAGTTCTGAAATTTTCACTGGTGAACTGCGATAGCTCAATTGGTAGAGCACCTCACATGTAATGAGTTGGTTGCTGGTTCAAATCCAGTTCGCAGTGAATTTTTTAGTACTTAATTTTTCGCGTTTTAATTTAATTTCGCATAATAAAAATTAATTTTGTTATAGTAGATTATCTACTTATCATCGATTCTATAACAGAGATCTCTGTTGAATCTAACATCAAAAATACTGGTATTAGGCCTCCAAAAAGATTTCTATTGATTATTTTTATTCGATAAATCGTAAGTTTTCAAGTATTTTATTGACTGATTTTCAATTGTGCAAACAATCATTATTTGTTTAAACAATTTTTCCTTGCCTGTAAATTCTGAAAAATTATTATTTTCGGGATGAATTATACAGTTTTTGAATTTCAAGAATATTATTCCTTCTTCAACATATTTGGTAATTACTTGAACAATTTTAATTTGTTTAAATACTTTTTCCCCAGTGAATCGTAGAAAGTTATTATTTTCTGTAGTTAATTACATAATTAACGAATGTTGAGAGTAATATATTTTTAACGCTATTTGGCAATTATCTAAACAATTGGTTTCTGTGAATCTTGTAAAGTTACAAATTTTTGTTCCTTATAAATCTTGAAAAATTAACGAATGTTAAGAGTGATATTTTCTTATTTCAGAACTTATACACTATTTTTCAAAACAATAATCTTACAACATGTGTAAGAGATTCGAAAAAACTAGAATTTTTTCCATCTTCCTGTGAAGAGGAGCAAGTGGTGTTAATTGTTTAAATAATTTCAAACTGTCTTCAACAAAAAATGTCACTGTTAACTTTAAACAATTGCTAAGCATCTTAAACATAAAAATAGAGAAATGAGGGGAAAAATGTTTAAACAAAAATCAAATTCTTTAAATAATAATGAAATATGTTAAACAAGAATTATCGTTCTTGAAATTCATCAACTCTATCATTTACCCAAAAAAATAATAACTTCTAACGATTTATGGGCGACAACCAATTTTACAAATAATAATTATTCGAACAATTTAAAAGTAGTTAAAAAATATTCGGAAACTTGTGACATATCGAATACAAATATTTAATTTTCAGAAATTAAAAAAAATAGAGTCTTGAGCATGAATTTTACATTAAAATGCCATTTTTTATTTTGTTGGGGCATTTTCCGGGCAAAATACAAGGGAGTTGCGAGTACCAAAACTAAATTTTATTGGGTTAAAATTATTTCTTGACCATTCCTTGAGAGGAGACTAAACTTTATTGTACAGAAAATTAGTAACAAGTACTTTATTTTTAATTTAAAAAAAAAACGAGAAACGGGAATTTTTTTCTGGAAAACGATCAAACTTTGGACCACCCTAATATACATTTTTGTGACATATGACTTGGTCTCGTAATATTTTTGTGATTGTATTTCAGTGTTTTTAGTTTATAATTGACATTAGGAAGCGACAATAACAGAAATTATCTTTTTTTATATAAAATTTGACACTGCTGTACACAGACGGGTGCTTGAGCTTAAAGGGACTCATAAATGGAAAAGAAATTAGCAATGAATCAAGAAAATATTGGTCTAAATACGTTCGATATAAAATATTTTCTTGATCCAAGAAAATTCTTCTTGTGTCAAGAAAATGTACTTTATTAGAAAAAATTTGGTTTACATGCAAATCATCAAAATTACAGCTTTTTTAATTGTAAAACTTAAGGCTTGCATAATTTTTAATTGTAAATTTGCAAAATTGGAAGCTCTTCAATTTTAAAGACGTATAAATAAAATGTCTTAAATTTGGATGATTTTGGATACCAAAAGGCAAGTTTTCAATTCTAATTCTTCAAAATTTAAGAAGTTTTGAATGTAAATTATCAAAATTGCAGAACCTTCAATTGTAAATCTTCAAACATGCATCATTGAATTGTAAATTTTCACAATTAAAAACTCTTCAGTTTTAAAGATTGAAAATTGTAAGTTCTATAATTTCGAAGATTTCTAATTGAAAATTCATTAATGCTAAGGATTTCAGGTTTTAAATTCTTGAATTTTGAATATGTATAAATACAAATTTTTTACTAATTTTCATCTAGTTGAATTCAACAAAAAAGACGGTGTTGAATCCTCAATCAAAAAAATAAATTTTCAACAAACAAGATTAGTTTTCTAAGAAAAAAGATAAAATTCAAATTTAAATTAATTTTTAATCAAAAAAGTTGCGTTTTTAACCAAAAAGACATAAGATTTTCACTAAAAGAGATGAATTCCAAACCCAAAAAGGCGAATTCCCTAGAAGAAAGTTGAATCTCCTACCCGAAAATATTAATTTTCTACAAAAAAAGTTTCAACCATATAGTGGAATTTTCTACAAAAATGAAAGAATTTGAAACCCAAATAGATGAATTTTCAACAAAATAGTTGAATTTTTGAACCAAAAAAAAAAAAAATTCTACAAAACAGTTGAATTTTCAACCCGAAAATATGAATGCTTAATGAGAGTTTTTTTATACCAAAGAGATGGATCTTTAAATTAAAAAAGGAATTTTTTACACAGTAATTCGACTTTCAACCAAATAATTGAATTTTCAAAAAAGACGAATATACAACAAAATACTTATAGTTTCAACCAAACTGTTGAATTTCCCACTAAAAACGATCAATTTTTAACCAATAATGGAATAAATCAATTTTCAGTTTAAAAAATTAATTTTCGGCCAAAAAACGAATGTTCAAAAAAATAGTTAAATTTTCAACCAAAGAGACATATCTTCCATAAAATTATTTTTTGAAATAGAGAGATTTTCAGATAAAAAAATTAATTTATAACAAAAAAGTTCATTTTCAATCTAAGAGTTTAATTTTCTACCCAATTGTTGAATTTTAAAGCCAAAAAGATAAAATTTCTACAAAATAGTTCATTTTCGACCCGAAAATATGAATTTCCAAAAAAATGAATCCTAAAAAAATGGAATAGTTACATCTGCAGTTAAAAAAATTAATGCTCAATTTAAAAAAATAATATTTTTAACAAAATAGTTCATTTTCAAACAAAGCGATGAATTTTAAACTGAAATAATGAATCTTAAAAAAAATGAATTTTCAGCAAAAGAGTTTAACCCAAAAAATGATTTTGTAACAAAGAAAATTAATTTTCTAAAAAAGGGTTAGATGTATTTTCAACCAAAAACATGAATCTTTAACCAAAAAAATAAATTGTCAACAAAGTAGTTTAACTTTCAACCAAATAGCTGAATTTTTAACAAAAAGAAGGATTTTTTAACAAAATAGTTGTATTTTCAACAAAATAATAAAATTTTAAACTAATGAACTATAAGGATGAAGAAATTTCTTCTTGTCATTATTATTGTTAATATTGTAAACAAATTTAATAAACAAATGTAACAATCAGCCATTTTTCGATGGAAAAATTCATTTTTTTTCTATGTCAATTTTTTTAATTAGGAACCTTATGATAATTTTAGCACAAATAATGATTTTTTGATTATTCTAATGATTTTTTTAAACAAATTTAATTTAAAAAATTCATTATTTGGGCATTTGTCGGCAGAAAAATTTGTTTTTTTCAATGCCAGTTTTTTCAGTTGGGAACTTTATGACAATTTCAGCAACATTTATAAGAAGTTGGTGAATTTTATGATTTTTGAAAACAAATTTAATAAACAAATGGATTAATCAGGCATTTTTCGAGAGAAAAATTAGTTTTTTTTCAATTTCAACTTTTTTAATTAGGAACTTCATGATAATTTTAGCAAAATTCAAAATTTTTTGATCATTTTTGTGATTTGTTTTAACAAATTAATTAAACAAATGCACTATTGGGGCATCTATCGGAGAGAATTTTTTTTTATATCATACTTTTTAATTGGGACTTTCATAATAAATTCAGCAACATTTATCATTAGTTGATAAATTTTATGATTTTTTTAAACAAATTTAACAAACAAATGCATTATTCGGGTAACTGTGGACGGAAAAATTCGTTTTTTTCGATGTCAGTCTTTTTAATAGGGAACTTCATTATAATTTCAGTAAAATTCGTAATTGGTTGTTAAATTTTATATTTTTTTGAAACAAATGCATTATTCGGGCATCTTTCGATGGAAAAATTGTTTTTTTTTCGATATCAGTTTTTTTAATTGGGAACTCAATGATAATTTCATTAAGACTAATACTTAGTTGATAAATTCTATAAAGTTTAAAAAAAAAATTAATAAACATATGCATGTGTTTATTGCATTTGTATGAAGAAATCATCAAATTTATCAAATAATTATGAATTTTGCTGCAATTATCATTAGGTTCCCAATTAAAAAGAATTACATCGAAAAAAAAAACAATTTTTCCCTCGATAGATGCCCCAATAATGCTATTTGTTTAAAAAAATCATATAATGTATCAACTAATTACGAATGTTGCTGAAATTGTCATGAAGTTTCAAACTGAAAGGACTGGCTTTGAAAAAACTAATTTTTCTGCCGACAAATGCCCAAATAATGAATTTGTTTATTAAATTTGTTTAAAAAAATCATAAGAATAATCAAAAATTATTAGTTGTGCCAAAATTATCATAAAGTTCCTAATTAAAAAAATTGACATAGAAAAAAACGAATTTTTCTGTCGAAAAATGCCTCATTGATGCATTTGTTTATTAAATTTGTTTACAATATTAACAATAATAATCTCAAGAAGAAATTTTTTAATCGTTATATTGTTTTCATCCAAATTCCTTGCAAAATAACTTTTAAAAAAACTTAAAATTATGGAAAATCGTAGAAAACATTCTTTCAACAAATAATTTGTTTAATAATTTTTTTTGTTCATTATTTAATATTGGAACATCTTCAACTAATGTTACTCTATAAAACTTAGGCGATTTCAACAATTTTCCTGTTATTGACGAGCACCAGGAACGTCAAATAGAAAAAATGGCAATTTTTCTCGTCATATTTGTTTAGTTATAAAAAAATTGAAAGCCTAATTTGAAAATCAGGCTCGACAACTCTCTTAAAAATCTTATCAGCTTTCTCTCAAATTTTTTTTTGTCCGAATCGGTCAATATTTGTGAGCTGTACCCAGTGCTTCCAATCCGGCTCCCCAACTGCAATGCGCATGCGTGGCATCGGCAGTCTCATTGGCTCTAAATGGCGCGCTTTTTTGAAACTATTACATATGTAAATCAACTTTTTATAATAAATCATCATTATGGAAATACTGACAATTAATTTCCAGATCACAAAATAGTCTTTGAGAGGGCAAGGTGAAATAATTATTTGATTTTACTTCTTATAAATAAATTATTCATTTGAAATTCAAAGAAAGGAGTACCTTCCTTCACCAATGGAAATTAGAAATCATTAGTAATATTTTTTTATACTTGATGATTATTACTTATTGTGAAAAATTGATTTGCATATTTAATCATTTCAAATAAGCGTGCGATCAACATCCAATGAGGCTGCGGGTCCGGCGCATGCGCAGTGCGGTTGGGGAGCCAAATTGGGAGCACTGGCGCGGACGCACGCTTACTGCTGGCCTATCAGGGATCTCCGCATGTGAGAGCCGAGTTACATTCATCAGCTAACTTCACAGTGGCTCTGATCCGCTCCCTGATTTTTTTATTCAAGAACATTTTTTTTTTTAGAAAAAAATGGTCTTGGTCAAACAAAAAATGTACCGTCCGTTTTCAGACCAATATTTTTTTGATTCATATGCTAATTTCTTTTTCGTGTACATAACGGTACATTACGCACGTGCCGATATGCATGTTTCCTATATAGGCGCCACTGCTAATGTTACCTTTACTCGGTTATTATTTATTACGGTCAGCATTGCACGTCACCCTGGGCTCGCATGTGAATGCCCTGCAACTAATAATGAATAAGCCTTCGCATATTACGATGAGCTCAATAATTATAATAGCTGTGACGATAATAATAGCGTGCATCAGGAAGAAAGGCAAGGACGTTGCACTCGATCCTTCATTTTTACCCCGATGACCAAGCCTTAAAAAAAAGCACCCTCTTTCCAATATATTTGCAGGTCTCGGACTCACGAGACTATTGCCACTTTTTCAAACTTTTTTTAACAATGGACTACTTTGAACAAATAATTTTTGAAGTGCAAGAAAAAATCTGCCTTAGCCCGGATTTGAACCGGGAACGCCACTATCCGTGAGTGGAGCGTTGACCAATTTACGCCACCGAAGCCTCAGCAGATCTTTTCTTGTTTTTCATAGCTACCTTTTTACAGGGGAATACTATAAGATTTTCTTCACT
>CAKNYM010050848.1:68558-81825 GCA_932195095.1 Andricus curvator
GAATTTTCATGCATATTACCCCCAAGTTTGTTCGAATCCACACAAAACATGATATTTAGAGATTCCAAAATAGGGTTGTTCAAAAAGTGCATTGGAATTTTTTTCTCGAATTTTCATGCATATCGCCCTCAAATTTGTTCCAATCCACAAAAATATAAATGCGTTTTTTTAATGACATTTCGAGGTTCCGCAATAGGGTGGTCCAAAATTGCATTTGAATTTTTTTCGAATTTTCGTGCATATTACCCCCAAATTTGTTCGAATTCACAAAAAATAAATGCGTTTTTTGTTGTTGAAAAAAATGACATTCAGAGGTTCCGCAATAGGGTGGTCGAAAAATGCATTGGATTTTTTTTTTAGAATTTTCATGCATATCACCCCCAAGTTTGTTCGAATCCAAACAAAAAATGATATTTAGAGATTCCGCAACAGGGTGGTCCAAAAAGTGCATTGGGATTTTTTTTCTCGAATTTTTATGCATATCGCCCTCAAATTTGTTCGAATCCACAAAAATATAAATGCCTTTTTTTAATGACCTATCGAGGTTCCGCAATAGGATGGTCCAGAAATTCATTTGAATTTTTTCTCGAATTTTCATACATATTAATTCCCAATTTGTTCGAATTCACAAAAAGTAAATGCGTTTTTTGTTGTATAAAAATTGAATATGTTTAAGGCGCCTAAAGAACTCCTTCTTTAGTTCAATGAAATCTATTTTTTGAAAGGGATAAATATGTTTTAAAATTAGATAATCCATACATCATTGGAGTAATTAATTTTTTTTTTTTTGAGTCAATAAAATATTCACTCAAGATAAATGAATTTTTATTCAATTGAAGAAATATTTATTCCATGCTAAGAACTGTCAAAATCATAACAATAAAACCATTACCTAAATTTTAAAAATATTTTTTTACCATAAATCGATATTCGTTCAATTGAAAAAAATAATTATTAGACACTATAAGTTGATTTGATTGTTGCAACGAAATAATGACTTAAATTGAAAAAATATTTATTCAAGATAAATGAATATTCATTCAGTTAAACAAATATTTATTGCATTCTGACAATTATCAAATTATCATAATCAACGCAATGAAAAAATTGTTTAAATTTAAAAAATATACTTCCAATACAAATGTATATTCATTAAATTGAAAAAAAAGATTTATTGCATGCTAGAAGTTGACATAATCATTGCAACGAAATAATTACTTAAATTGAAGAAATATTAATTAAAGATAAATGAATATTCATTCAATTAAATAAATATTCATTGCATTCTAACAATTATTGTAATCAACACAATGCAAACATTTAAATTTAACAAATATTTTTTTAATATAGATGTATATTCATTAAACTGAAAAAATATTTATTCCATGCCAGAAATCGAGATAATGATCGCGATAAAATAATTATTTTTGTTTGAAAAATGTTTAAAAAAATAAAACGTTGATTCATTTGAATGAAAGAAATCTTCGTTTGAATAAGTAATTTTCTATTAATCAATTTTACAGAAAAAATAATTATCCGATTCCTACCTTACTGACATTTTGTTGCGAACTCTTATCAACAGGAAATAAGACGAGTTGAACTTTGGAAAATTAAATAATAGCCAGTAAGGGACATCTTGCCCTAAATCTTTATTTTGAATTATAAAGATTTAAGACAATTTTAAAAGTCCATAAAAAAATATTTAAATAGCTTTTAGTAAATATTGTTATCACAGAAAATTTAAGTTTGCATTTTGAGTTCAGTTAGGAGAAATTAAATCTTTCTCATGAATAAAATTAAATTCAAAAACTACGTTTTTCATCATGAAAATTTTCACTATAGAGTGACTACAATATTTTATAAATTATGTAAAATTTTACAGTTCGCATTATGAAACAACTGTTTCAGTGTTCCAACCATTTTTTGCATAAATCTGTCAATGTAAACTGAAAAAATTGATATTTGTTAATAATAATTTTTCTGAAATTTATTTGTATGTTCTTTGAAATGTTGAATTTGAAGAATAGTAATTTTGTCCTAAAATGATATTTCTTTCTCTCAAAGAAATATTTTATTAAGTGATAGTAGACCTACACGGAAAAAATATGTACTTGAGGAATTGAGAAAAATTCGGTGAGTTAAGGATAACTTCTCTGTAAATCATCTCGAACTGTTCAGTCATAATTACCGAACTGATAATAAATATTAAAAGTCGGTGCCGCAAAAGTTCAAAATGATTATGACGAATGAGTTGAAATTACAGAACTATTCAATGGAATAATTTTAAATGAAATGACATATAAATCCACTTTTCATTTTTCATGCTCTAAATGGAAGAATGAATCAATACATTTACAAATTTTGAAAATTATATAACTTTGAAGCAATTTTAGGTTAGAACCATTTAAACTCAAATATTTTTCAAATGATCGTTTAAAATAAAACACTTTTTAAATTAGAGGGTACATTTTTTTAATATAAAGTCGTTTGCAATCAATAATTGTTCATTCGTCATGTATAAATTAAAATTAACAAATTTCACTTGCAATTTCAAAGTTTAACAAAATGAAACAATTAAGCTTCTGACATTAAAAGGTTAAACTTTGCACTCTGAAATGTTATCGATTCAAGACATTCTATTTGAAACAATTCACTTTCAAATTTTTCAGTTTTGAATATTTGGCTTCAAAATTTCTTTATGGATCATAATAAATGTAAATTTTCTTTGAATTATTCATGCAGAGCTTTTCTGTTTAAATTAATATTAATATTTAACATTTCTTCCTAACTAAAAAGTCAAAGAAAAGCTGAAAATTTCAGAAAAACCTGCAACTTTTTAGCATCTCTCTTAAAGAAGTTAGTTATAAACCATATTTAAATTGTTTGAATAATTTTTTTTTTTACTTGAAATAATTAACTCCTCACTCTAATTCAAAAGTGCATTAAAGGTGGAAACTTTTAGAAGAAACTACAACTTTCTAGCATTATTCTAAGAGAATATTATTATAAATATTAATAAATACTTTAAATAATTATTTCTGTCAAATTCAGTTCATTATTTCCTCCTTCTAACTGAAAAATTCGGGAAAAAATCGCAACTTTCCCAATTGTTTAAAAAATTAATTTTGATATATATTTATCAGTTGAAAATAGTATCTTGTGTATTGGAAACAATTTTTATTCAAAAAAACGCAAAAAATTAATTATTATTCATTTGGCTTCCAGAGCCTCTAAGTATAACTTTTTAAAGAATATTTCGTAATATTAGAAAAATGAGCAATTTAAAAACTTATATTAAAAAATTTTCAAATATTAGCTGTTAACCATTTTTTTAAAAGATTTAAACTGATTTTCTTAAATAACATATGATATTATTTATAGCAGTAATTGCAGGCGCGCATTCACGTATTTGCATTTTTATTTCCTAACATTAAAAATATAAACAATTTAAAAATCCACTATGAAACCAATTTTCAAATTTCAACTTTTTGACGTATTTTAGAACGATTTGAACCAATTTTTTAAAATAAAATGTGAGAGAATGTCGGAAAAGGATATTGAAAATATATGGATTCATCGTTGCTTATTTTGGTCGAGAATTTTATTTTGTCACTTGTGAAATTGATCGAGCAGTTCTGGATTAATTATTATTCAAATGACTAGACTCCCCATTTAAGAGTATGCATTCTAAGAATAGATTTTAATCATTTTATAAATAAACTGGCTGCAAATGCCATCCTGCATTTTTTATTTCCTAATATTAGAAACATAAACAAATTAAAAACCTATAATAACAAGTATTTTATTATTCACTGTTTTAAATTTTTTAAAGCGATTTAAAATATTTAAAAAAAATATATGATAGAATATCGAAAAAGAAGATCGAAATTTTTAAAATCCATTATTAAACCAGTTTTTAAATATTAACTATTTATTATTTTTGGTTTACAATTTAAACCGATTTTGAAAAAAATGTGGTAGAATGTCGGAAAATGATTTTTCCTCTTATATTATGCATGTTCATTTCTCAGCATTAAAAATATTAACAATTTAAAAATCCATTATTAAACCAATTTTTAAATATTAAATGTTTAAACATTTTTAAACGATTTAAACTGACGTCTTCATATAAAATATGATATAATATCGTAAAAGAACTTGTATCACTTTTAAATAAAAGCTTTTAAAATTGGATAATTAAAAATTGAATTTGTTCGAAATTGAACAATTTTGAAACAAAACCTCTCAAAATTGAAAAATTTCAGGCTGAAATTGTCAAAATTGCACAATTTCATTAGAAAGGAGTTGAAATTGTATAATTTATAATCCAAAGCTTAACATTGAACAATTTTATTTTAGACTGAAGAATCTTGAAATTGAATGATTTCAGATTAAACTTTCGAAAATAGAACAATTCCAAAACTATTTTTAATTTAAAATTGAATTATTTTTGTATTACTAAATTGAAAATTGGATCATTTAAAATTGAAAGGAATCAAAATTGTATTATTTCTAATTAATAGTGTTTCAAATCGAAGGATTTAAAATTGAAAACTTTTGAATTTAAATAATTTTGAATTCGAAGCAATTAAAATTTGAAATTGAAAACTGAATTGAATGCTTCAAAGTCGAAACTGCTGAAATTCTGGAATGTTAAATTTTTGTTATACTGAGAAAAATTAAAATGTATTCGACAATTTTTTCTGAAATAAAACAATTAATTCACCGTCATTTCCACTCTTCAAAATGGAAAAATTTTCAATTACATACCTTTAAATCTGAATTATACTGAAAAACCTTCAGAGCAAAAAGTAATTTTAAAAAGGAAGATTAAAAATGAAAAACTTATTTCTTTAGAACGTTTAAACGTGTATGAATCCGCACTTCATTT
Source organism: Andricus curvator (assembly GCA_932195095.1). NCBI lineage: Eukaryota > Metazoa > Arthropoda > Insecta > Hymenoptera > Cynipidae > Andricus > Andricus curvator. The sequence goes on from CAKNYM010050848.1 coordinate 73,450, forward strand.
ACAACTCAAAAAATTTTACTTGACAAAAAAGTGTTCTTAAATCAGGATCTATGAATGAAAAAAGAACATGTGAAAAATTAAAAAATTTAATATTTCAAAATTTAATTTAAAAAAAACTAAAAAATTGATCATATATAAGAATGATGGAAAATTTCACAATATTTAAAATCGAAAACTTCCCCATTAGAGGATTAAAATTTTAAATAAATTCAAATGTTTTTTGTGAATGTAAAATTGAAATTCGAACTGTGCGTAAATTTTAACTATAGATAAAAATATTACGTGATACAAAATCTTTTTTCTGATTCGTTATCTCACATTTCTTCTGTAACATATTCCAACATTTTTATTCCTGAGTGATTGGACCAAAAACAAAACTACAGTTTAAAAATACTATATTTTTGATTCAAAATAAAAATTTCGAATAACTATTTTTTAGGTTCATTTCTTTATTTGTTTCTAAAGTTATACCAATATAATTTTCCTAAGATTCTTGAGAAATTTCAAAAAGATTTTTGAAAATTTCAGATACCCTAAATCAAAATTCCAAAAAAAGTTAATCTTCAACAAAATTTCAATTCAAAAAGATTTCTATTTTTAATCAGAAACAGTTGAATGCATCTAAAAAGACAAAACGGATTTTCAAAAAAATAGTTGAATCCTTAACCAAAAAATATTAATTATTATCGACCCGTTGTATTTTTATCAAAAAAAGCGCATTTTCTACAAAACAGTTTAATTTTTTAACCCGAAAATATGAATTTCCAAAAAAATACATTAATTTTCTACCAAAAAGATTAATTTTCTACGAAAAAAGATGAATTTTTAACTAAATTAATGAATCTTCAACCAAAAAAATGAATTTTTAACAAAGTAGTTCAACTTTTAAGCAAGTAGTTGAATTTTCAACCAAAAAGATGAATTCTCAATGAATAAAGTAATATTTGGTAATTAAACCAAAAAGATTTTGATTTTTTTTAAATTAACAAAATAGTTTAATTCTCAACAAAAAAGGTCATTTTTCAACCAAGAATATTAATTTCCTGTCAAAAAAGAAAAATTTCAACAAAAAGGTTACATTTTCAACCGAAGAGATGAATTTTGAACTAAAATTATGAATCTTCAACCAAATAAGTGGATTTTTTACAGTACAACTTTTAACCAAGTAGTTGAATTTTTAACCAAAAAGATGAGTTCTCACCGAAAAATATAATAGTTGGTCAAGAACAGACATTTACAGTTTTAATAAAAAAATATAAAATTTCTACCCAAAGAGGTGAATTTTCAACAAAATTATTGAATTTTCAACCAAAAAATATTTTTCAGTCAAGAAAGAAAATTTTAGGTAAATTATAATTTCGAAGTAAAAATAATTTTTAATACAAAATAAAAATTTCTAATAACTATTTATTTTTGGCTTGTTTTATTTTTAAGATAAATAAATAATATTCATCTAGGTTTCTCTAACAAATTTAATAAGATTTTTTGACGCTTCAGATATGTCGAAACAGTATCTAGAAATTTCTAACGAAAAATTTGAGTTTCAAAGATATTTAGAACTTGAAAAAAAATTAACAATAGTTTATAAATTTGTGCAAAGTTTAAAAATATTTTTAATCTCTCCAAAACTTCAAAAATTCTTAAATATCTCTTAAAATGACTCGAATTATTTTAAAAAATGTCTTGAAATCTTGCGGATTCCCTTTTGATAATTTTGGAAATCTTTCAAAAAATTCTGCAAAATTAAAAAAAATATTCTGAAAATTTTCTAGATTATTTTTTGACAATGTTCGAAATAGTTTGGAATTTTTTTAAATAAATTGTGTAAAATAAAAAATTATTTAAAATTTTTCCAGCAATTTAAAAAAAAATTGAATTCGAAACTTTTTCAAATTCTTAAAAAGCTTGTAAGTTTTTTGTTCCAAAAGTTTGCTTTAAAGTCTTCGTCATTCATTTTCGAAATTTTAGGAAATCATTTGAAATGTTTCCGATTTTAAAATGTTTCTTTTTAAATATTTCAGGGTATTTTTAAAGATTCCGATATTTTTTTAATAGATCTTAACAATTTGAAAGGATTTTTAAGATTTTAAACTATTTTTTAAACTTCTAAGGCATTTTCAAGAGCTTTTATTTTTAAATATTTTAGGGAATTTTAAAAGATTAGAACATTGCGCACTAATTACCCTTTATTTAGAATAGAATCTAAATTAACTACTTTGTTACAATTTAGCGATTTTGTAACATTTTTAAAATTATTTTTGAACTGAAAATTTAACTATTCTATGTTTAGTTAAAAATTTATCTTCTTTGGTTGAAAATTCAACCATTTGTTTAAAAACTTCTGTATTTTGTTGAAGCTTTATCTTTTGTGACAGAATATTAATTTTCTTGGTGACTAATTCACCTTTTTGGTTGAAAATTCAACTATTAGATTAAAAATTCCATTAAAAATTAAAATATTTGTTTGAAAATTCATGTATTTTGCTAGAAATATAGTTTTGTATTGAAGCTTAATTTTTCTTTTATTAAAAATTAGTGTTTTTATTGAAAATTAATTTTTTTTAACTAAAAAGTTAATTAAATTTTTTGTCGATTTTTTTTTTTTTTTTGATAGATAATCTTTTTGATAGAAAATTTAACTATTTCGTTTAAAACTTATTTTATTTGCTTAAAACCTCATTTCTCTAACTTAAAATTAAATTATTCTATTTTCTGTTGAAAAAGGATCTTCTTTATTTGAAAATTTCATTAAAAATTAAGTATAAAATTAGATGTTTTTTAAAATTGAAAATTAATTTTTTCAACTAAAAATGTAACTATTCTATTTTTCGTCTACATTTTTTTTGATAGACATTTAATCTTTTTGGTTGAAAATTTATCTTTTTTAGTTGAAAGTTCATCTGTTTTGTAGAAAAGTTGTCTTTTTTTGTTAACAATATAACCTTTTTGGTTGAAAATTCAATTATTAGATTGAAAACTCCATTAAAAATTAAAATATTTTGTTTAAAATTCATGTATTTTGCTAAAAATTATTCTTTTTTGGTCGAAAATTAATTTTTTTGGTTGAAATTTAATTTCTTTGCTTGAAAATTAGTTTTTTTTTTTTTATTGAAAATTAATTTGTTTAACTATTCAATTTTTCGTCGACATTTTTTTTATGGACATTTAATCTTTTTAGTTGAAAATTCATCTGTTTGGTTCAAAATTTAACTATTTCGTGGGAAATTTATTTTATTTGTTTAAAAACTTATTTCTCTAACTTAAAATTAAACTGTTATATTTTTTGTTGAAAAATGATCTTTTTTAGTTGAAAATTCATCTATTTTGTTAAAATTTTGTCTTTTTTGGTAGCAATATAACCTTTTTGGTGGAAAATTGAACTATTTGATTAAAAAGTTATTTTTATGATTGAAACTGCATCATTTTAGTTAAAAGTTCACTTCTTTGGTAAAAAATTTAACAAATTTTGTTGAAAATTTTTTTTTTTTTTGTTGACAATTAATTTTTGATTAATAATGTAGCTATTTTATTTTTGCTAGAAAATTGATCTTTTTCAGTTGAAAATTCACTTGTTTTGTTGAAAACTCGTAATTCCCAGAAATTTGTTATTTATTTCAATAGTTTGAAGGGATTTCAAAGACTTTGAAATATTTTAGGGTATTTTAAGATTCCAAGGCATTTTTAAGAGATTTAAATAATTTCAAGGGATTTCCAAGGATTTTAATAATTTTAAGGGATTTTAATATTTCATAATTTATATTATTTTTTTTGGAATTAATTTGGAATTCGCCCTGAATTCTTATTAATTAATCCTGAATTCTTTTGAATTCTTCTAAATTCACTCAATTTTTATCAATTCAGTGGATTCTTGAAAAGTTTTTGTTTAATTCATCCTGAAGTCTCTAAAACTCACCTTAAATCCTCTTTAATTTTTTGAATTCACTTGATTGCTTTCTATATTCAGCTTGATTTTTTATAAATTTCATCGAATTCTTATCATTTCCCTTAAATTCTACTTAATTCGCTCAAATTTTACTGTATTCAATGGCATTTTTTCGATTTTAAAAATTATTTCCAATTCATTTGAATTGGTTTGCGGTCATTAGTCACTTTTTTGGTTATAAATTAATAGAGTTTTCAAGATTTACAGAGATTTGAAATTATTTTTTGGAATTCACCCTGAATTCTTTTAAATTCTTTGGAATTCTCTTTTTTTTTAGTTCACTTGAATTCTACTAAATGAACTCAATTCAACTTAATTCAATGGATTTTTTTTTAATTTTTAAAAGTTTTTATTTAATTGATCTTGAACTATTTTAACCTCACCTAGAATTCTTAGCCATTTCATCATATTCTTTGGAATTCCCTTGAATTTTTCTAAGCTTATTTCAAGGTTACTGAATTCACCCGTGGAGAAATTACCCAATTTGAGCCTGATTCCCGACGTGGCCCCGATCGGGTTAGCCCAATGCGGCCCTGATCATGGCTACTGTTGTGGTCCTGGTCGGGGCCACATCGGGCTTCGCTCTGTTAATTCATAGTTAGTTTAAAAATTAGGATTAATTAAATTTAAAATTACTCACTGTCTGAATTAGTGAATATTCAACCAATTTTCATTTCAGTGACTTGCCTAAAGTTATTAGTTGAATTTAACTTCTCATATGCAAAGAATATAAGAAACGAGAAAAAACTAAAAAAAGCTTAAATTCATTTGAACAAAATGTCTGAAAATGTATGTTTACGGACGCGTTAAATTATTTAATAAGTATACAATTATCAAGTTAGTGTTAATTATTGTAGGTATTTTTTAAATCTGTTTAGAGTTTATACTTATTTAGATTTGAATTTGCCGCGCTAATCTCGAATGTATTCGATTAGTCTTCCGTTCGATTATTTGGCAACGAACGGACGAAAGGAAGACAACTTTGTAAAAGTGACGAACAGTAAACAGATAAACCGGTAAAGTCATGTGGATGATTTGCTTTAAATAATTCTCAATTCACCTCGCTAATCATTTACGCAAAGTTTTTAGACCGGGGTGAGGTGTTTATATCAAACTAGAATTATCCAGCTCTCTAAGATTTCCGACAGTGATCTTTGAGAAAGCGTCGACAACTTTTTGGCATTATAACCTCACTTTTTTATACTTTGCTCCACGTGCCAAAAAACTTTTCAATCAAATTGTGGAATTTTCAAACAAAAAAGATTGAATTTCAATCAAATATTAGAATTTTCAAGAAGAAAAAAAATTTTTTTAGAAAGCAGTTGATTCTTGATCCAAAAAGTTTATTTACATCCAAAAAAGAAATTTTTTCTACAATGAAAGCTGATTTTTCAACAGAACAGTAAAGTTTTCAAGCTGAAAAGTCTAATATTATAGAAAACAGTGACTTTAAAATAAATAATTAAATAAATTTTCAACAGAAAATATCATTTTTAATGAAGAAGATAAATTTTTAACAAGCTAGTTGTATTATCAACCCAAAAGTTGAACTTTCAACAAACAAGAATAATTTTCTACCCAGAAAGACGACTTTTTAACAAAAAATATGAATTTTCTACCAAATCATTGAATTTTCAACCAATAAGTTAAATTTTCAACAAACAAGATCAATTTTCTACCAAAAAAGACGACTTTTCAACCAAATTCTTAAATTTCCTACCAAATAGTCGAATTTTTATCTCATAAACTGACAATAGAATAGTTAAATTTTCAGATAAAAACTCTGATAAAAAATTAACTTTGAGCAAAAATACCAATTTTTAACAAAATTCTTATATTTTTAACCAAAAATGATAAATTTTCGACCAAGAAGATTAATGTTCTATAAAAAAAGATGAATTTTCAACAAAATACATGAATCTAACGACAAGTTTCAGAATATTTTTCAAAATATTTATATAATGTTTAATATTCTTGATTAATTGCTTACTTCTTTATTAGATAAATTATATTTTAATAATATTCTTATAAATAAAAATTAGAAGGGGCCTGTTTAGAGCCAGATCGGGCCTTCCTTATGGATACTCCAGTCAGGCCCTGATCGGATTAGGCGTTTCATTTCGAGTCTGGCCCTAACTGGGATACCTGATTGGGGCCAGATCTGGCCCCAAGTAGGGCCACTCTGAAATTCCTGCACAGGCCATGAAGTTTTTTTCGTATTTTTAAATTGTTTTCAATTCACTTGAATTTTTTTCAAATTCACCTTGCATTTTTATGAGTTTTATCGAATTTTTCTCATTTACCTTAAATTCCCCTAAATTAATTCTAATTTCACGGAAAACAATGGAATTTTTTGGATTTCTTAAATTTTGTCAATTAATTTGGATTCTTTTGAATTTAACTTGAATTGTTTTGAAATCTGATGAATTAATCCTGAGATTGTAACCCTTTGAGCGTGAAAAAAGTACCTATTTTTTATATAGGATCGGGAAACCATTCTGCAGAATTGAATGGAATGTAAAAAATTAATTTCTAGGATAGGCAGTACTCATTCATCAAAAAATGGAACATTTCATTTGAGTTTTTAGAGAGGTGATAAACGATCTTTATTGCAGATAGGCTAGTCACGTTTCTATTATACTGCTTCGATCAAAGAATCAATCCATTTCTTTAACATCCTTTTAATCTACCTGAAATTTTATTGGAACGTCCACTTTTATTAGATTTTTATCGCATTTATTTTTAATTTATAATTATGTTAGTTTTAATTTTCTAATTAATTTTGTTTTACCTAATTGCTTTGTTTTATTAGAGGCTTATAATTTGCTCTAGGTAAGAATCTGATGTTTATAAGATAAGAGTTTGATGCATATTCATGAATTAATTATGGATAATGGTTATTACGAAAGGAATTGACGTAATTATAATTCCATCTTTGCAAAAAAAAAGAGTTTAATTTTTATCGAGGGAATGGTAGAATATTACAACCTAATTTAAGTAATTATGTAATTTGTGCATGATCGAATTTAATGAAAATAATATTTTCATCAAATACATTTTTATTTTATTCGCAGGGTTGCATGGTATATGTACAATAAACAAATATGTGTTTAATTATTTCGTTGGGTATTAATTATGGTGGAGGATTAAATTTATATTAATTAACATCGAATTGAATCTGCACAACACTTTTGAGTGTTCGTTTGATTGTTTATAATTAATTGTGTTCTCTTCTGTGTCTTAATGTCCGATTGAATAAATTAATCGTACTCGTTTAATTTCTATATTTTCTCAAGTTGCTATTCGTGATTCTTTGCATTGTGATTTACAACAAATTTCCTGTCTTCGTGAATCTACTTTCATCATTGCAAATTAGGATAGTAATAAACAAAATTTATAATAATTTATTTTGTATTCAAATTTTTAATAGAATTTGCTTAAGTTTTAGTCAACTTGTCAGACTGTCGTTTGATTCCATTTTCGATTAGGGAAGCTCACTTCTTCCGACTTCTTCGCCTTTATATAATGCTTCGGGATTTTTTTTGTGCTTTTCTGACACCTAAATTTATTTATCATTCAAGAAAATTATAATTTAAAAAAAGTAATATTATAATTATAACTTTATTCAACCATATACACTTGATTCCCTCGGATCCAGGATTCTAAATTTTAGATTTAGATTTTTTTATGTAATGCGAAATTTCATATTTCTCTCTACTATGAATTTATTTCTTCGAAGGCGTCACACTGATCTGCTTTCGCTTATGAGTTAATTACGAATTGATTACATCGCAAAGTCAGAGTGTAATTAATTTATAAACGAAAGCAGCTTTGTAGCCTTTCAAGCAAAACTTTTTGTGTGAACTTACTTGAACAGAGGGATCGAAAATTTATGTTATACAAGAGTCGATAATTTTATTCTTGAAAAGAAAAAAAAATATTGATGCCTACGAGGTTTTTTCTTGAAGGATCACTGAAAAAATTTTACGTTTGAGCTAACGATATTTGTCCTTGATATGACAACAAATATCGCGAAAGTGTTTGAACTCCCGCTTAGACCAGGCAGTAGCGCTGGGAGTTTGTAACCGATAGTCCGGGTTCGATTCCTCCTGCCGACATTTTTTTGCATCTGACTTTTTGTGTAATTGTAATTTACTAATAATTTTCTTTAAATCAAGACGAAATATTCATTTTAACCATTTTTCCATATGAAAAAATTCATTTCTTCAACCTTTACCACTGTTACTCCAAGAAAAGTTTTTTTTTATAGGAAATTCTCATTTTTTTCATTGAACTGAACATTTTAATTTCAGTTATTATTTTCATATGAGACAAAATATATCAAAATATTTTAAAGAATAAAATAAATATTTAAATATAAAGAATTAGTAAAATAAAAAGGTTTGAAAATAGAACATAAATAAAACACAGTT
>CAKNYM010050848.1:81835-99124 GCA_932195095.1 Andricus curvator
CAGTTTCTATTATAATTATTATATCCATATTTCGAAATTAGAGTAATCAGTGATGTTTTTTAACAAAAAATTTCATAAGAAATCAGAATTTTTTAAGGATATTGTGGTACTGACTTATTCTTGAAATATTCGTTACCATCCGTGGTGGAAATTTTTTTAAAAAAATGTATAAAAAATAAAAACTATTTTTACAGTCTACAAATAAATTCAATACAGTACAATAAAAATTACATAAAAGTACAACTTTTATCTATTAGTGCGTCGAATTTTGTACTTTTTTAAACATTGTTTTATTTTATTGTAGTTTTTATTTCCTACAAGAATGTACAAAAAAGCCCAACTACAAGAATTCGGTTTTGCACTCAAAAAGTTTTTCTTTTTAGACCTAGGATACTAAACATTTAGAATATTTCTCTTTGTAAAATATATATTTACAAAAAGGCTCAAAACATAAGTTTTTTTCTTAATGTTTAAATTCCTGTAGATTCTTAAAATTTTTCTTTTTTTGTAAAGTACAAAATTCGTCCGAAAAATAAACAAAAGTTGTACGTTCCTGTAATTTGTATTGTATTTTATTGTATTTATTTCTAGGTTCCTGTAAAATTGGTTTTAGTTTTTTGTACTTTTTTCTAAAAATCTCTTCCTCTGCTTTAAAATTTCGTTTGTATATTTCTTCTATAAAATACAAGAAGTCACAACATTTCTAATTTTGCACAATAATTTACATAAAATTAAAAGGTTTTTTTTTGACGTCAAACGTCTAAATTTAAAAAATGTAAAATACAATAGTTTTTTGTAAAGCCTTGTAACATTTCTATAAGAAAATACAAGTAAAAGTATCTTTTTGTACTTCATTGCATTTTTTTGTTAAATTTTATACATTTTTTCACAAGTTTTAACAAAAAATTACAATTACGAAAATATTGTACTTTCTTGTCAAAAAGGGAAGTGATAAATGCTGAAAAAATGGTTTAAAATGAATAGTTTGGCTTGATATAAATAAATTTGATAGTCAATAGCAATAAAAAAATTGAATAAAAAAAATGCAAAAATGTTCGGCACAGGAAACGAGCCCGGACTTTTAGGTTACAAATGCGGAGCGCTACCTGATCTAACCGAAAGTTGAAAGATTCTCGTAACGCGGTCCATGTAACTTGCGTGGATTTTTTAAGCCGTTCTTCTCGATAATGTCTGTGCAATCAAAATTTTGGAAGTCTGAATATGGCTAGAAATTTATAATTGATTTCACAGTTAAAATTAAAATTCTTAAGATTAAAAACCCTCAATAATATTTAAATAAGAAAATTCACAGCAAAACGTTTTTCTAAATTTGTATTCTTTTCCAAAACTTGGATACGAACCTATATCATTCCTTCGTATTGTTTACTAACCAGAAAATTCCACGTGACGTGAAAAACAAGAATAAAATTTAAAAATTACTTTATACAAATGTATTTTAGTTGATTTTTCGGTATTTTTCTGTTTGAACTATACATTTTTTCCGTTGTGAATGAGAATTTACAAAATTGGGTATAAAAATATATGTTTTCCCGCAGGACCAGGGTTTTCAAGTTTCTCATTACTGTTTTTGTAAAATCTTAGTAATTTTCTGAATTTATTTTTCTTATTTTATTAATTAATTCAACCCATCCTACGAGAATTTGCACGCGTGACTTATTTTCAAAGCAAGTGTTGATGGTCTTTAAATGAAGATAACTATCACATCTAAAGATTTACTGTTCAATTCTTTTACATGTTTATAATTTTAATCATTATTTACGTTTCATTTTTTTTCTAAAAACCCTATCTTAGTGTCGCTTTCAATTTTGCATTCTAGGGCTCAGATTCGTTACAGATTATCTGCTGAATGTTGTCACTAAATTAATCTCGAAATTAATTCTCTACTTCCTGTTTGAAACCTCCTTGCTATTCTCCATTACGTCCAATTCACACCTAAATCGGTTATTGGTTGCAACAATTTTTCGCTGGAAAAACATATTGATCCATCAATATTTAATAGATTTGTTACGGTCCAAGCTCGGTGAGCGGTCCATCTGCGGTTCGGCTGGACGCTCCGCAATTGGACCAACACTCCTTGGCCCAAGCCCGAAATAAAGTAAAAAGTAACTTTTCAACAATACTGAAACCGATTTGATGAAAAAAATATACTCAGTGAAAAATAATAAAATTGAATTATTTTATGATTTAGTTTATAATAATCATTTTCCTCTAATAAAATATTAAAAGTTCACTGAAAACGGATTTTTCTAAGACTGAAAACCCAGTAGTAAAATGTTTTCTGACAATTTGTTTGTTTGCAATCAGACAAGATATTTAATCAATTGTTAACGTCCCACAAATTTTTATTTGAAGAATTAATTATATTATAATGTGTTTTTTCAATACGTTATTTAGCGTTAAAATATGAGAGAGAGTTGGCAAATGTCTTATCAGACGTTCACAATGATCCACTGAGTACATTCAATAATTTTCATACTTTTAATTAAAATCAGTACGAAGAGAAATCAGAACAGGAAAATTTCGGACTTCGACCAATGTCGGTCGGACGCTCCGCAGTTGGACCAAGAAGTGTTGGTCAAACTGCGGAGCGGCCGTGTGATCCGCGGATGGAACGCTCACCGGACTTGGACCATAACAAATATAGTGTTGTATACTCAGGAAAAAAATGTTCTTGAACCAAAAAAGCTGTTTTCTTGGATATACATCGAAATTTTGTTGAATCAAACAAATTTTGGTTGATTCCACAAAATATTTGATTAACTCAACCAAATTTCTTTGTTGAATCAATCAAATTCTCCATCTACCAAAAGATTTGGTTGAAACAACCAAAAAATTTAGTTGGATCAACCAAAAATGTTGTTGATTTAACCAATTCTGAGTGAAATCTGGCAATGAATTCTATTTTTCGTTTAATTTTTGTGTCTGAGTCTTTTCCAAAAATCTTCCACAATTGTGTCGCTTGTGTCAATTCGAGCTTTTTCTCTTCTTCGTCTGCTGGATCAATCCTCGTGAAAAGTAGTGGATCAGAAAAAATAATATCGCCAGAATCGATTAGCTTGAATTCAATTCTTGCAGAAAGGAAAATATGTACCGAAGACGAATTCGAATGCACGCCAGGGTACTGCGTGTCAAGTTCCAGACGTTGCGATGGAGTCAATGACTGTCAAAATAGAAAGGACGAGTTAAACTGTGGAGTATACAACAGTACGAAATATAATTTTATTTTTAATTGCACAAAAGTTGAACCAAATTCAGAGGACACCTAAGTATTTCACATTTCATTCCCGGCGGTTTACAAAAACTAGTTGATAGGCAATTATATTGTTAATAGGTGGATTTCATGCCGCACAGTGGGTCAAAAAAAGTTTTTCTGGACAAATTAGTCTAGAGCTTTCAATTTTAATCTATAATATCATATAAAAATAAATAAAAATCCTTACAAGTTGAGAGAATTTGAAAATTGAGATTGCTTAGCTCGGTTTCAATCTAATTTCCTTTTAAAAAAATAACCTTCATGCTTATTTTGTTATGTTTCTAAACGAAAAATTCTGATTTTCTTTAAAAACTCGGGACGACTGAAAAATCCCTAAAAATAAAATTTCGGACCCTGTACAATTTCCGAATTGGAAAATTCGTGAATGATAAAATTCCCGAACCGTGTGTAATATTACCAAATTTAAAAATTCCCGAATAATAAAATACCTGACATAAAATTGCCGAATTACAAAATATCCGAACTAGCAAATTCCCGAATTATAAAATTCCCGAATTTAAACAATTAAAAAATTGTTTTTCAATAAATATAATTTCTTTATTAAAAATAGTCAAATATTTTTCTTAAAGAAATTTTTTTAAATGTTTAAAGTTCTTAAAAATTATTAGTAATAACATTTTCCAAACAAACTTTGCAGGATTCAATTCAGCACTGATTTATCTCGAAGTTTATTTTTAATGTTTTTCACATAAAAACGTGTTACATAAAAATAAACAAACTTTTAAAATAATATAAATTGCTGGATAAATATAAGTAATTGCAAAAAATGAGATCGTTTATAAAAATAAAAACTTGAAAAAATGTCAACTTTGTTTTTACATCAAGAATTAATAGAAAAGTTTTTAAAAATATGCTCTAACAAATCTCTTTGAAATTTAGTTAAGTTTTATTTTAAAAAAAGTTCTCCAATCGGATCAAAATGATAAGCTCTACACTTTATCCAGATAGACTTTTTTCCCCACACAGTGCGCCTGACTCACAAAAATTAGACCTTTACATTATCGATTTTTTTAAATTTTGGTTACATATTTGTTTAGTAGAGAAAATGTAGATTGCCAAAGATTACACTTCGAAAAATTTTATTTTTAAGTTATTGCATTTTTTTCTATTTTGGATAATTTTTGAGTCTCTAAAACACAAATCGATCCTTTATGTTTCTTTTTTTAAACAAAAAATTTTGATTTTTCTAAAAATTCAATTCTTTATACTTCCTTATTTTATACATACTTCAAAATGTCCTTCTAGAGAAAAAATAATAACACTTATATGCTTTACATAAATTCTTTGAAAAATAATTTATTGAGAAATTTTCTTAAAATTTTTTGTTCAAATATTATTTTGTTTACTATGTAATTCAATATTTTTTCTTTAAGTTACAGAAATAAGTTTTCAAAATCTTTCTATTGCAAAAAGTAAATTTTTTAATTGATTATATTGGTCTTATAGATTTTATAGATTTATAGGTTAGCATCCGAAAAAAGAAAAAAAAACTTTTGAAATCGGTTTAATATATTCTCTTTGATTTTTAAATTTTAAACTTCAAACAAATTTTCTATTTGTTAAAAAATTAGATGTCAAAACGTATGGACACTTTTTGCAAGTGAAGAAATTAAAAAAAATGTTCAGTTTAGAATTTTTTGAAAATGTGCAAAAAGCATGTTTTTTTTCATCGAGTTAAATGCACACTTTTCTGGAAAAAGTTGAACATGTCGAACCTGAAATTTTTTTCAGCTTGAATTGAAGAATTTTTTCGTGATTTTTGAATTTTGAGACATTGGATCTTCTTTTGTGATATTGTAACGCTTTAAACAACACGAAACCAAATTTTTCCATGAAAGCATAATAATAGCAGTTTCCTTTGGTTCAAGTTGAAGAAATTTTAGGTACGACATATTGAACTTTTTCCAAAAAAGTGTGCATTTAACTCAATCCAAAATTGATTTTTTTTCACTTTTTCAAAAAAAATGTTGATTGAACAAATTTTTTTTAATTTCTCATTTTTTATTACTTTTCACTAGCAAAAACTGTACGAAGATCAAGTACAAGGTTCATTTTTTAATATTCTTATTTATAAGTAATTTTACTCGATGGTGAATTATCAAATAACTGGTTTTTCTCATTTTTACATGATATAAATATTTAATAAATAACCTGGCAAAATAAACAAAAAATTTTCATCAATATCGTGGAGCCTAAAACATAAAATGTTATTTTACAAAGGAAAGATTTCAAAATTTTATTTTTGTTACTTAAAGAAAAAAATTACATTTTAGGCAAGAAGTAGAAAAAAAAGTATTTTTCACAAACATTTTTTTAAAGAATTTATGTAAAGTACATAGGTTTATCATTTTTTTCTTTCCAAAAGGACATTTTTAAAATAAAATAATGAAGTATGAAAGAAATCAGAATAGGCATTTTTCGAAAATCAAGTTTTAAAAAATCAAAATTTTTTGTTTGGTAACATGAAAAATAAGGAAGAAGGTTATTTTTTATAAAGGAAATTAGATTAAAACGGAGATAAGTAATAAAGCAATAACTTTAAAAAAAAAATCGAAGTTAAATCTTCAGCAATTTATATTTTCTTTACTAAACCAATAAGTAGCCAAAATTAAAAAAAAAACGATTATGTAAAAAGGTCTGGTTTGTGTGAGTCCGGCCTTAAAGACATGTGCTAAAATTTTTTAATTTTTCCAACTGGTAAGGATTTGCATTCAATTTTATATATTATAAATTAAATAAAATTTGATTAGGTGGTGGAAATTACAGCACGAATTTTGATTTGATATTTGCCTGAGCATGTGAATGAAATAATATTTTTAATAAACAAAAGTAATAAACAAAGGACCCGATGTTGATAATAGTGAAGATAAAGCGCACTTATTTTAAGGCAGATTTCAGAAATTACATGTTTTTTTAATCTGCGATCACAAGTCAGAAGTTAGTCTATCGTTTTAGATAAATCTTCGTTGAATTTTTTTGTTATTTACACATTTTAGTTAATTTTTCTGTTTCGTTTAATTTATTTAAGTTTCATTTTCTTTTTAAATCGACACAGAAACACGAAATTGTGAACAGGACCAGTTCGAGTGTGATAATGGTCGTTGCATCAACATAAATTTAAGGTGTGATGGTCGCCCGGATTGCCAAGATTATACTGACGAGAACAATTGCAATGGTAGATATTATAATTTTTATTTTATTTTATTATCTTTATTTAATTTTGCATGCTTTCTCTTTTTATTTTTATTTTGTATTTAACAGGACTTTTTATCGAACTGGAATTTTAATTTCTTGATTATAAAATAATTTACTTATTGTATACCACAATTAAATACAATAATGTGAAAATTGTAATTTCGTACGATTTTTAATGATTTAACAAATGGGAAAATAAACTATAAACTACCATTTTTAACTATCAGGACATATTCAAAACATTTTACAAAAAATTGCAATTTTCTTTTTCCTCATTCCTTTTTCTGATAATGCTCAAGGTTTTTTATTTAAACATCGAAACTGTTATCTGCTATCGACAAATTGAAATTTTCCATTTCTGTGTTCATATAAATTATTTAAGAATTTTATAAATACATACAAAAAGTCGATCGTAAGTATTGTAATGAGAATGTGTTTCTGATGGTCGATAGAGCCTTAAGTAAATTAATTTTCCTTTCAATATAAAATTAAAACAAAAACAATCTCTTTGAACGTAGACTGAGAGCACCCTGGGCGCGCTGAAACCTGCGAGCTGCGCGGAACCTCATGATATTGATTGATCAATTTTAAATTTTACACTGGTTATGAGGGACCGGAAATGAAACTTTTTAGTGCTAGCCTGTTTTTGATTTCCAATTTTTTTTCTTTTCGACACCACCATAATAAGCGGATGGAGTATAGCGATATGAGCCTTCTAAAATCAAAGCGCGGCCAAAAGTCCTATTTATTAATGTACCATATAAATCTAAAAAACTTAAAATAATGTTTTAATATAACCAGTCAATCATGGAGTACAACATTTTTAATTAGCATTAGCATTTAACATGCTTTTGCTAAAAAAAGAAGGTCCTATAAATAGGTATTCACAGTTTTTCTATATTCAGTATCAATAGCTTGACATTAAATATTAACAAATGTATTTTTCCGGTATGTTAGTTAATAAATTTGGTTGAGGCCTATCCCGTTTTTTATGTTGAAAAGTTTTAGTAAAAAATTGCCAACATGTTTCGACTTGACATCAAGTCTTTAGCAGGACATCTCATCTGAAAACATATTATAGAGGTTAGACTATCAATTTTAATTACCTTTTTTAATTAATATTAATCAAGATTAATATTAGAAACAAGTATATTCTATATATTGCTGAGACCTTGAATATCCGTTCTAAAATTAATAGTAGTATTATCACGTTGAATGAGTATCATTTCCAAAAGTAGGCGCTTGCCTAAATTTGGTTCAAATTCAAGAATAGGAACGTTGTTAATGTCAAAATAAAAATTATGCAAGTGTTTATAAGCATGTTTCGCTAAAGCTGTGATTGCTAAATTTGTATAAATTGATTTTTTATGTTCTTTATTTCTTACATGTAATGCTCTATTAGTATGTCCGATGTTTTCTTTGAAATTTTTACATATTCGCATCTATACACAGTTGCATTCGTTTTCTTTTTTATTTTATCCTAAAATATATGGTAAAAATATTAATTTGTTCTTTTTCGAATTTAAGTTTTAATCGTTATTAATTTGTTTAATTTTATTTGCTGTTCTGATTTTCTCATAATGTGCAGAGATTTTAATTGTGAACAGTTCTACTAAATCAAGATTTTCTTCATGGTATCAGTGGACCAATCACATCTTTCCCATGTTCACCTTTCTATAATCTTTCAAAATCTTTTTTAAAATCTTTACAGAAAATTGTTGAAGACACTAATAAATACATAAAAAATAGTTGGGACTTTAAAAATAAAATAGACAAAATTATAATTTCAAACAATTGTACCATTGTCTCTCTCGATATCATTTCAACTTACACTAACCTTTTCTGGAATTTAAATAGAAGAACCATTAAAAAAAGATGGGAAGATCTTGAACAGCATACTTTTCTAACAAAGAATGACTTTGACATAACTCTAATACCATATCTACACTGTTAGAAAAATCTCTACTAAATTTAGTATACATGTAATGGAAGCAAAAATGCATAACATGAAATTAAACTTAGTATACCAGCGTACAGTAAATTTAGTATATTTATACTGAATTTAGTATACACCTATATCAAATTTAGTATACGCGTGTACTAAATTCAGTATAAATATACTAAATTTACTGTACGCTGGTATACTAAATTTAATTTCATGTTGTGCATTTTTGCTTCCATTACATGTATACTAAATTTAGTAGAGATTTTTCTAACAGTGTACAATCCTTTTGCTCCCAATTCAATGATAAATTCTTTTAAAAAATGTTCGGCTCACCAATGGATCATCCATATCAGCAGCATTAGCTAATATACTTATGGAAAATATCGAACAAAAAGTGTTCAAATTTATTACCCCATCTGTTATCCCATCATGTTTTATTTCAAGTATATATGGCACTCTCTTATGTATTCCAAAATACAAAGTTAATGACATTTTACTAAATTGAACCAAGCTGATAGTAAATTAAAATCGAGATTAAAATTTACCATGGAACTGGAAAACGACTGCAAAATTAATTTTCTTGATTTAAGTCTTATAATGGAAAACAACAAAATTGTAACCAATTTGTTCCGCAAATCAATATGGTCAGGTCGTTTTTTGACTATGATTCATGTGATCCTATCTATCATAAAATCGGCGTCATATATGAATTAGTCGACAGAGCAATCAAATTAGCTGATTTTAAACACCATAAGGAAATTCTTGATTTAGTAAAAAATACAGTTATGAAAACCAACTATCCAGTAGAATCAAAAAATCAAATTATACAAACTAATAACAATTACCTTAATGCATAAAAGAAACAAATAATAGTTTTACCGTGTATTCAAGGTCATGACGAATGCTTTTTTAGAATTAAAAAAATGTAATGTCCAATTAGTTTTTTCAGTCGAGCATAAATTCAAAAAAACATTAATTTAAAGCACTCAAGATAAAATAAAAAAAGGAAACTAATTGAACTGTGTATATATGCATACATGTAGAAATTGTAAAAAACATACACCGGACATACTAGTGGACAATTGATAATAATAATAAATTGATGATAATCTGTTGCTAACAATTCAACAAACACAGCTTTAGCGAAAACTGCTTATAAATACTCGCTGAGTTTCGAATTTCACATTAATAACGTTCCTATTATTGAATTTGAACCAAATTTTAGAAATGATACTCATTCACATTCCAAAGGAACACCGTAGTTCCAACTTAATTTAAATTTTGCATGGTCTTTCTTCAATTTGTAAATATCAAAGGCTTGACGTAACAAATTTGATCAACAATTGTGACATAATCTCTAGGAAATTTTTCTGTAAATTGTAAAAATACTTTTAACTATTTATTAAAATATCAAACACAAAATTAAAATTAACAGTTTAACCCTTCCTAATATGTTTTCAGATTAGATCATTTTCGTAGGTTCTCTCAATCGTTATTGTTATGTTACAATGTCTTTAACTACTTACACTTATGAAACAATAGTAACATGTTATTTTTTAATACAAGAATGGTTCCAATTGGAATATTTTTTTAACAATTTAAGCAAATGGAGTATGCTCTAACAACAAACTTCATATAAACTTCACCGGTTCCTTTTTCCATATTAGATGAATAATAAATTATATTATCCATATAGACTATTCGATTAATCTGTATCCTCTGTAATTTCCTTTCACAAAACATAATGCCTTGATAACTTGATGTCAAGACACAACATGTTGGCAATTTTTAAATAAAATTTGATAACATCAAAAAACGATATAGACCTCAACAAAATTTATGAAATCAAATATATAACATAAAGCAAATTATTAAATTTTGTTGGATTAGTAGAAGTCAAAATACTTCTGTAAGACGAATCTATCTTTCTAAAATTTTATGCAGAATTGGTGGAAAAAGGATCATTTAAAAATGAGTCTGAAAGTCATGCAGCGAGAATATACATATAATGTGAGCTTTTAGTAAAAGTTTAAAAAAGGTCAATGATTTTTCAGAAATTATTTCCTTATGGTATCTATTTTAAACCCTGAAAAAATATTTTGCGTTTTGGTTGCTATACCGAATTTTTAATTTTTAATAGAAAATTCAGAAATTTTCGACTTTTGACCGCATTTGAGGATTCTGTCTCCTGTGCTGCAACTTTCACTTCATGAGACCTCAAATTCAAAATAATTTTTTCTAAATTTAATTTCAGTAACGACGTGTCCTGGGGATCAATTCCGTTGCTTAGATGGCAACTGTCTGAGTATCAGCAAGAGATGTGATGGAGTCCCAGACTGTCGCAACGGCGACGACGAGAACCAGTGCGGTAAGTTTCCAGGTTACATGTTAATTGATGCCTACGTCTCTCAGTTCATCTAAACTGATTTTCTCCTGCGATCGAGCCCCAAGGAACTTCCGAGAAATCGATTTAGAATGCACTTAATTACCATTTTCTGGATACGCGAAGGTAGCCACTGCACAGGCAATAATATCCCCGATAATGATCTACAGATTCGAGTTTCAAACAAAAAATTATATATTTTACTCCTAAGGGATTAGTCGATTAGCTTATGAGGCTGCAAAGACTTATTACACAAGGCGTGGCATTTTCTTCAGGCAAACGATATATTTATCCTTGATGTACTTTGCATTCGAGGCGGGTGCAATACTTAATAGATAACTTTTGATTTTTCATTCATCTTACAAAGTAGCTCGCTTCGATATAAGGATTTTTATTGAAACGATTAGATACGTAGTATGAACTTAGAAAATGATTATAATAGTGTATAAAAAAGCCAAACATGACCGGTATGTTTTCGTAGTTTAGACTTATCGTTGGTCGATTAATTTGGGCGGTCCACGACTCGTCCTCATAACTGTTTTAAGAAGAGATCATACGTACAATCTGACTCTTGTGCACCTTCAGGACAGATGACAATTCCACCTAGTGATGCCAATGTTGGCGCCTTTTGCTACTGCGCTTGCGTTCTGGCCGCGCACTGGTTGGCCGCAGGTGGCGCGCGATTCAAAATTGGAATTAAAAACAAATTCTTGTAATTTAAAGAAATAATCATAGAAAATTGCACAAGAATGGATATAAATTGTACAACTTCTGATTTTAGACAAGACACAAATTTATAACACATATATTTTTTAAATAACAGTTTATTTCCTTTGACTTCCAAAGAATAACTTATATTTCACAAAACATTTTATTTCAGAAGTCTAAAATCAGGAGTTGTACAATTTTTATACATTCCTGTGCATTTTTTCAATAATTATTTATTTAAATTACAAGAATTGTTTTTAATACCAATTTTGATTTGCGCGCCAAGTGCGGCCAACCAGTGCGCGGCCCGAACGCAAGCGCAGTAGCAAAAGGCGCCAACATTGGCATTTCCACCCCAGCTATATCTTTGCCTGCGTACGGTTCTCCCACTACACGGCTTCCCCTCACTCAGCCGAACTGCTGCCGCCGAGCCTGGTCAGCGGGAGTCCTTTGTACCTAATATGAAGACTAAAATGCATTCCAACGATATGTTATTTGACTTGAAAAGTTCAAAATTAAAGAATACATGTTCGAGTTTTTGTGAAATTTTATGGACAATTTTTCAGTATAATTCACTCAAATCAACTGCAGTAGCTTTAACTTATTCGTGCAATATTTTACTTAACTTGGGGAAATTCCGGGAGCTAAAATACGGCCAGATTTGAAAACTTATTAACTAAGATCATAATCATAAATTTTGTTTATTTATTAAGCAATCGTATTTCTTAAAGTCATCCTTAAATAATTGTATACTCCCAGTGAAAAAGTATGAATAGTCTCATTCCTAGCCTAGTTTGGAAACTCATCAACAAACATCATACATCTTTTGTTTGTTTTTGTTTTATACAAAAATTGAATACAAAAATTAAAAATATATTTAATATTTCCCACAGTTACCAGTACCTGAAATTTAAGTTACATTTGTAATTTAGAAGTGCTTCAATGTTAAAAAATAAATGAATCCGACCAGAGCATGAAAAAAATTCACAAATCAAAATCAGATTTCCAAACTGCAGGTATGAATTCTATGAAGTTGTGCTAACTAAAATTCACAATTAAAAGAATAATTTTTAACGATGTGATTGGTTAAGCATTCAACAACATTTATGATGTTTGTTAATGAGTTTTCCAATCAGGCCCAATTTTAGCCTCCGGAATTTTGTCAAGTTAAGTAATCAACAAATCATATCCTATGAATTATTATAAAATTCGCAGATTTCGAATATTATATTTGTAAAGTGCCAATTGCTAAATTTCAAAAATCTTATATTCGGCATGTGAGTTGACATCCTGAGAAATTTCAAAGGAAAATTGTTCCCGAGCAATTCATAATTTCATAAGGTAGTAAATGTTCCAGCATTACCTTTCTCCAATCCACCAGTCTAGTATCAATCACTTCATGGATAAACATTTTCGGAAGTAAGAAAAATACTAGAAAGGTAACAGAGCGCTGGTGGTGGTGTGCCTGTCGTCACCGCGGGGGGTTCCTGAAGGCCTAAACGTGCGTACGATCTCGTCCTGTAGCCGGCGTGAGGACGAGTCGTGGATTGCCCATTAATTGGTCTTCCATTCGTTACGATTCAAGAAAATTTTTACAAATTATGATGTCTTAAATGAAAAAAAGAATTTTACTTTTATAATATTTTTTCTTGAAACGTAAATGTAGTCTGTGTACAGTTTAGAAAAAGTAACAAAGCTGAAAAAGTCGTCGTGCTTTTCGTAACTAACTTGGCCAACTTTACTAATAATCGTAGCAGATTCTAATATTTCCAGACTCAATTATCCGATAATTTGCCTAATCGTCTAATAATAACTAGTCTTCAGAAATCTGTCATTTGCACATTCTAGAATTTTCCATCATTTACTCGGTAGAAGGTCAGCCTCATTCTTCTCTCTCCTCATCATCACAGCGTAGAAAGCAAATATTTATGTATGCAATATGCAGATTCGGCGTCGTAAATGTTTTTTTTTTCGTTCTTATCGATTCCCATACCACCTTCGTCGCGCCATACCACCTCGTCCGAGTAAATGCATACCTAACTTAATTTATCCGCCATCACGCACGACAGAGCTTTTCAATTTTCCAGTACTTTACGCTGACCAAACTTTCAGCCATCGTTTCTCATTGAGAATAGGGTTTTCCTAAATTTTTTGCCACTTGTATACCTCCGAAGGCTGACCTTTATTTTGAGCATTTTTTGCCAAGTTAAAAAAAACTAGATCTCTTATGCAAGCACTTCTCGTTCATCCAGACAAGTTTTTGTTTATTTTAAAACCGACAAAGGGAAGCTACACCCTTCGGAATTTTTTTTGGGTTCGTACTCCTCCCAGTAATTGTTCATTCCCAAATTTTTAACATGAAAAAGTAATAAAATGCGCTTTTCAGACATTCTTGAGAAAAATGGATTTCAAAAAATCCATACGGGTCACATGGTCCGCGATGCAAACGTCTTTCGACCCCCGGTGGTAGCGCTCCGGATTTGCAAGTGGTAAATCTGAGCTCGACTCTTGCTGCTTACATTTTTTACCAATTTTTTTTCCATTAATTTTTTTTATTGCAATGGATTATTATATATAAATAAATAGTGCAATAGAATGATATAGAAATAGAATATGGATAAAGCACAATGGAAGTTTTATTGGTCTGAGAAAATTTGGGACAAGTAAGGAATTTTTAAAAAAATCTTGCATCTTGGTGTTGAAAATTCAACTTTTTTTTTAATTAGTCTTTTTGGTTTAAAAACTCATCCGTTTTAGTTGAAATTTCATCTTTTTTGGATAAAAATGCAACTGCCTGGTTGAAAATTAATCTTTTTTGGTTGGTGATTCAACTTTTTTGTTGAAAATTCGTCTTTTTTGTTTGAGTTCAACTGTTTCTGGTTTCAAATTAATTTTTTTTTGCTTGAAATATCTACTATTATATTATTCGTTAAATATTTATATTTTTTGGTTGAAATTTGAACTACTTGGTTTAAAGTTGAACCACTTAGTTACAAATCATTTCTTTGTTGTATATTCATCATTTTAGTTGAAAATTCACCTCTTTGTTTGAAAATTGATTTTTTTCTTTTGGTTGAAAATTAATTTTTTTAACTACAAATTTAACTGTTCCAGTTGAAGATTCATAATTTTAGTTAAAATTCATCTATTTGGTTGAAAGTTAAATATTTTCTTGAAAATTGATATTTTTAAATTGAAAATTCAATTACTTGGGTAAAAGTTAAACTACTTACTTAAAAATCAAACTATTTTCTTGAAAATTCTTCTTTTTTTCCTGGTTCATAATTAATATTTTCAACTGGAAATGTAATTATTCCTGTTTCGGTTGAAAATTGATATTTTTCAGTTGAAAATTCGTCGTTTTTGGTAGAAAACTAATCTTCTTGGTTTGAAATTTTCTCTGGTTTGGTTAAAAACGCAACTGTTATGTTGAAAATTAATTTTTTGTTGGAAATTCTATTGCTTTGTAGAAAATTCGTCCTTAGGCTTGAAAGTTAAAACAATTTTGTTCTTTTCTACAAAATCTTTATTTGTAGAAAATTTGTCTTTTTGGTTGGGAAATTGATTATTATAGTTGAAAAATGATCTGTCTAGTTGAACTTTTGGCTATTTTGTTGAAAATTCGATTTTTTGTTTTTGAAAATCAATTTTAATTATTGAAAATTTAGCTTTTCCGGTTAACGTTGAAAATTTATCTTTTTAGTTGAAAATTCAACAATTAGCTTAAAAATGCATGTATTTGGTTAAAAATTCGTCTTTTTAGGCTGAAAATTCAACTAATTATATAAAAACTCAAGTATTTTCTTGAAAAATTATTTATTTTGTTCAAAATTCAACTCCCTGGCGGAAAATTTAATAATTTTGTTGAAAATTAAATTGTTTATGGTCTCCTAAAAATGTCGTCTTTAAAGTTTAAAAATTTGACTATTTGGTTGATAATCCAACATCATCTTTAGTCGAAAATTCAACTATTTTATTGAACATTCATCTTTTTGGAAGAAAAATTCTTCCTCTTGGAATGAAAATTTATCTTCTTTTGCTGGAAATTCAAATGTCTTTTAAAAAATGCAATTATTTCCTGAAAATTCATTATTCGAGGACGAAAATCCAACAATTTGGTTAAAAATTCAATTATTTGGTTGAAAATCTAAGTAATTTTTGAAAGTTTGCTAATTTTGCTCAAAAGTTATATTTTTGTTTAAAATTTCGTTCTTTTGAATTGAAAATTCATTTTTCATGGTAGAAAAATCAACTTTTTTGGTTGAAATAAATGAATAAATTTTAATCTAAAATTGTTTCATTACACTTATAAAATATTATATGGTAAAAATGTTACCAGAAGAAATGCTGGTCTTTGAATATTAATGGACAGGGAAATTGAACAATTGGTCAGGGAAAAATCAGGAAAAAGTCAAGGAATTTTAAAAATGAAATTTTTCGGCTACCCTGATGAAAGCCATTTTCTATTATTATTATTATTATATTCATATTTTTAAATTAGAGTAATACGTGGTGTTTTTCATATAAAATTACATAAGAAGAAGGATATAACCTTTTTAGACGTAAACGTTGAAAAATAATTATTTGCATATAAAAAGAATTCTTAAAAATTAATATTTCAGCTCAATTTAAATAAATTTAATATTCAATCACAATAAAAAAATAGAATATAAGAAACAATTGGCAAAATGCAGGCAGCAAGAATCGAGCTCAGACTTTCCACTTACAAATCCGGGGCGCAACCGCCTGATCTAACCGGCGGTCAAAAGACGTTTGCTCTTACTGGAAGAAGCATGATTCCAAACAAAATTCCTGTAGTTTCCCCTTGTCAGTATCGATTTAAAAGAATCCCTTCGGAAAATCTTTTTTGCATTAAGCAAATGTTGTTTCCGAATATGTATCTCTTTGAATGTGTTGAGATTTGATTCTTGTACGCTGCGTGTCTCTCCAGTTTCGTAGTGGGTGGTGGGTTTTAGGTAGAAAATATTAATTATAAAAAAACGCGGTGGAGGGAATTTGGGTTAGAAAAAAAACATAAAAACGAAAAAGCATGAGTATGGTGTGTGGAGCAGGTTGCAAAGCTGCGGAATTTAGCTGCGCGGACGGAACTTGCATCGACTACGGGTTGCAGTGCAATGGCTTCGAGGACTGTCAGGATGGCTCTGACGAGAAAGATTGTGGTAACTATGCCATCACCAGTCACTACACTTTTTCCTTCTTTTCCCACCTCAAAGACTCACCCTCACACACACACAAACACACTGCACCCTTTCTCAATAGGTTAAAAAAATGCTTTTCTGAAAAGAAAAACTCTCGTTAGGTCACCCGGAGAAATATTTTTTTTGCTTTATAAATTATTGCAAAGTTAATATTGAAACATCAAATCAATATTGGAATTTGATTAATTTTTACCATTCATTTTTTTAAATTGTATAATTTACAAATTGAAAGTACTTGCATTTTTCAAAAAACACCAAAACGTCTACAAATTCTGAAAGCAGGAGTTGAAACTTAAGTTCTCAATTCAATTCCTCTCTCCGAGCTCGTAGGTAAAATACGTTTTTTAATGAAAAATAAATGGAAACTTGTTTTTTTAAAGCATTGCAGATTCATATTTAGATTTTGATTTGTGTGGTAAATGTATAGAATTCCTGAAAATAGAACAAGAATTCAACGATCAAATTTGGACAAACACCACAAAATGCTCCTATTGCAATTCCTAAAAACAAAAAAATTTGTTTCTTTGCCCAAAAATAAAAAAGA
>CAKNYM010050849.1:0-36089 GCA_932195095.1 Andricus curvator
TGATAAACATTTTCTTGTTGATAATCATTCCCTTGTTGATGATCATTTCTTTGTGGATTATCATTATCAATTTGAAGATTTTTCGGATTTCAATCGCGTGCGAAACTATAAATATTGCCGACGTTTCGCACACGATTGAAACCCGAAAAATCTTTAAATTTTAAATTAAAATTTATTATAATGAATCATCGTGAAATTATTAAATCTATTATTTCCTCGTTGTTGATCATTTCCGCGTTGATAAACATTCTCTTGTTGATAATCATTCCCTTGTTGATGATCATTCCTCCGTGGATTATCATTCGCCTGTCAATGATTATTCCTTCGTTGTTGATCATTTTCGCGTTGATAAACGTTTTCTTGTTGATAATCATTCCCATTGTTTCGAAGAAATTTAGTTTAGTCGCTGCAATGGATTTCCGTTAACTTTTATCTGCCAGTAAAAAATGCATGCGAACTAAAGAATGTTTCTTAATCTTTTCTGGTGTTATTAAAAAGTTTCGATAATCTTTTTTCTTTTAATTATTCCATATACTAAGATTTCAAATAGTATATTAAAAAAAAAAGATACTTTTAATTTAAGAAAATTCCCAATCTCTACTGATGGCGTGAATTTGATTGTACTTTATTTGCTGCGTCGAGATTTAGCCCAATTTTACGATAAAATTTACCCTACCATGAAACTACGCAGATGTAAACATGTATCCGTACAGAAAAATGTTTCCTAATCCCTACGTATTATGAAATGTTTCCTAATCGTCATACGAGATTACGAAGATATAAAATATGTATGGACTTATTTAAAAAAAATGCCCAATCGCTGCTGAAAACTTGAGATATAGAATATTCAAATTGCTACTTTTTATTGGCAATATTTTTCTTTCAAATATTTTCTTTTTCTGAATTTTTAAATTCAAGTTCTTAAATTTTAATTCCTAATCTCACCCAAAGTTGTGAGTTTCCTAATCTCTTTAAATACTGCTTCGTAGATCTGTATATTTTTCTGATAAAATTTATAATACAATGAAAGTATAAATATGCCCCTCGAAAATGTATGCAAACTGAAAATAATTTCCTAATCTCTTCTGGCGTAATTGAAAAGTTTTATAAATCTTGTTATTACGTTTTCCTTATTGGACATGTGTACGAGGTTTCAAAAACAATAAAATATTTATGAAATTGTTTTTAGAATATTCCCAATCTCTACCGTAGTCATGAAATTTAAAATTTTTTAATTTGCTTCTTTTTAAAATAAAATTTATGTTTTGAAAATATGAAAAACTAAGAAACATATTTTTACAGAATTCCTAATCTTTACCGATTTTGTGATTTTGATAATAATTTCGCTTGTTGCATATTGCGAAAAAATTTAATGTACAATAAAGATACGCATTTGCAAAAAATGTATCCGCACTAAAAAATATTTCCTAATCTCTTCCAGCGCTATAAAAAAGTTGCAACATGCGAGATTTAAAAAACATACAAACTTTATGTACATATTTTTCCGAAAATTCCTAATGTTTTCCGAAGTCATGAGTTTGATGATAATAATTTTAAAAACTGCTGTCTCGGGGTTCAGTGCATCTTTTTGATAAAATGTATTATATAATGAAACTATATACCTCTGAAGAGATATTAGGAAATCCATCGAATAACAAAAAGAGATCTGGAATCCTAAATCGATAATTCCGATCTTTGAAGAATTACGGATCGCGGGATTCAAATGCTTTCAGAAAAACCTCTCGAAAAGGGAGAAATTATTTTTAAAATAGGAAAAATGGGATAGCGTCTGAAAGTCTGAATTTTTGAAAGGTTCAAATATAGAATGCAGGAGGCCTCTCTGTCTATTTGAAAATTTTTTTATTGAAAATTTTCTTGGTTCTTATTATTCGACATGTGGAGATTAAAGATATAAAAAAATTATTAACTTGTGATAAAAAAATTCCCAATCTCTACCGAAGGCAAAGTTTGACCATTTTTGAATTTAATGCGTCGCAATTTATCGCGTCTTTACTTTCACTATCTTTTTCCTGAATTTCTGAGTCTTTGAAAAAAAATTGTTTTGCAAACTAGAAAAATTTACAAATTATTCATAACGCATTCTGAATTGCAGTATATCTATTTCCTCTTAAACGTTCTTCAAATTAAAAAAAAACACTTAGCATCCCACATTAAATTCGCAATCTCTACAGTAGTCATGAAATTGATAATTTTCAAATTTATGTGAACAAAAATGTAATTCTCAATCTCTTCCAGTGTTATCCACAAATTTCAATAATTTTTAATTATTTTTACGTTATTTGATATATGTACAAGTTTTCGAAATTTTTTAGATTGACAATGGTAATGGTATCATCAAGCTTTCGTTTGCTAATTTTTTAGCTTGCTGCGTTCGATTTATACAAATCTTTACGATAAATAAAAAAAAATTTGATCTCTTTGGGACTTATTGAAATATTTTAAAAATATATTTTTTTTATTATTCGACATATAAAGTTCAAAGATATAACAATGTTATGAATTTCCAATAAAAAATTCCCAGTCTCTACTGTAGTCGTGAGATTGATAATTTCTCAAACTGCGGTTTTTACTGATCGGACTTTGTATGCAATAAAACTATATACCTATAAAAGGAATATCCGATAAAAAAAGGGTTCAAAACTATATTTTTTATTTTCTGCTCATGAAAAATCGTGATCGAAAAATACGACCGAATTCAGCTTATCCAGTACTGTCAGTTTTGTCGACTGTGAAACCAACCAAAACATCGGCTGGTAATTTGTTTGTTTTTTAAACCTAATTTTTTAACTAAAACCAAAAATATTCCATTTTTGGTTGAAACTTGATCTTTTTTAGTTAATAATTCGACCAATTGGTTGAAAACTTAACCATTGTGTTTAAAAATACATACGTATTATTTGAAAAATTTCTTATTAAAAACATTATTATCATATAGGGAAAACCTAATTATGTAAAAAAGTATTCAGAAGCTTTAGAAGTTTTTGTATAGATTTGAAAATAATTTCAATCTTGAGCAGATTTTTAAAACTTCCAAACAAAAGGTAGATTTTTGAACATTTCGAAAAAAAGAAGCTTTCGAAGAATTAAAGAATTTTGAAATGTTTCAAGGAAAAAAATTCTTAGGATTCTTGTGAAAATTAACAATGCCTCATTACTTTGAAAAAAATAATTTTAAAAGGATATGTAAGAATATTTTTTAACATTTAAAAATATTTCTATAATTCTAAAAAAAAATCTTAAAGACATTACACAAATTTCTTAGCTTTTTAAAAATTTTGAAAGGACTAAAAAAAACGTTTCCTAAGATTCCAATTTGGTTGAAAATTAATCTGTTTTGGTTGATAACTCAGCTATTTTGATGAAAATTTGTGTTTTCCGGAACAACACAACTGTTTTTAATTTAAAATTCCAATAATTTTTTATTGCAATATCAATTATTACTATATATATCGAAAAAATTGATGTGAACTAAAATTTTATTTATTATCTCTTTCCTGCTGCATTGAAAAGTTTCAGTTTTTCTATTATACTTCTGGCATTGGAACCATATACGAGATTTTAAAAATGAAAAATATTGATAAAATTGTTTGAAAAATTCCCAACCTCTTTAAATTTATATAATAATTTTAAGTTCACAATAAAATTATGTGTATACCTTAAAACAACGTATGCGAACTGAAAAGTATTTTTCAATCTTCTCTAGCGCGTTTAAAAATTTCTGACATACGAAGTTTTAAAAATAAAAATATGTGTGGACTTGTTTTTACCAAATTCCTAATCTCTACGGAAATTGTGTAAGATAGAGAATATTCAAATTGCTGCTTTTTATCAAGAATTTTCAAATTCGGTAACATTATAAACTATAGGAATAGGTAATATATTTGTTTCAAATATTTTCTTTTTTTGAATTTAATTTCTTGAATTTTGATTCCTGATCTCACCTAAATTTGGGAGTTTTTTAATTTCTTCAAATGCTGCGACGTGGATCTGTGTATTTTTCTGATAAAATTCATAATACATAAAAGTATAAATATACCTATCGAAAATGTATGCAAACTGAAAATAATTTCCTAATCTCTTCTGGGGTAATTGAAGAGTTTCATAAATCTTGTTATTACGTTCACGTTATTGGACATGTGTACGAGGTTTCAAAAACAATAAAATATTTATGAAATTATTTTTAGAATATTCCTAATCTCTACCGTAGTCCTATGATTTATAATTTTAAAATTTGCTGCTTTTTAAAATAAAATTGAGGTTTTGAGAATATGAAAAACTTAGAAACATATTTTTACGGAATTCCTAATCTCTACCGATTTCGTGAGTTTGATAATAATTTTTAAAACTTCTGTCTCGGGGATCTGTGCATTCTTCTGATGAAATTTATCATATCATAAAACTGTATACATCTAAAGGAAATACGGAACTGAATAAATATTTTGATAATTTCAAAGACTTCTGCGTCGGATTCATGTGCATGTTGCGAAAAAATTTAATGTACAATAAAGATATGCACTTGCAAAAATGTATCCGTACTACAAAATATTTCCTAATCTCTTGCAGCATATTTTTCAAAACTGCTGTCTCAGGGTTCTATGCATCTTTTTGATAAAATTTATTATATAATAAAACTATATAAATCTGAAAGAAATACCGGAGAAAAACAATGGCCAATAGCACAATTTCGAAACAGGCAATAAAATGAAAAATAATTCGAAAAAAAGATGAATTTTCAACTAAAAATAACGAATTTTCAATAAAAATGTTTGAATATTTGACTTTCGAATCTTCGGAAATCTTCGCGAATCTTGAAAAGATCCTGGAGAGATATTATGAAATTCATCGGGTGACAAAAAGACATTTGGGAATCCTAAATCGATGATTCCGATCTTTGAAGAATTAGGGATCGTGGGATTCATATGATTTCAGAAGAACCTCTCGAAAAAGGAGAAATTATTTTGAAAATAGGAAAAATATGATAGGCTTGTGAAGTCTCAATTTTCAACTGATTCAAATATAGAAGGTAGGATGCCTCTCTCTCTATTTAATCAAGGTCCTTTACTGCTTAAGCCTTCTTCAAAACAATCTTCACAAATCCAAAAGCGATGCTTTTTTCTCTGATCAAATGCACTCTTCTGTACTCATCAGGACGGGCCTCAATGTGGATATGATTGTAAAACTGCTTCGTGACATGGATAGCTTCAGGACATCCATGTACAGAAGATGCTTCAATTGATGATCATCATTATTATGTATTTCGAACCCATGGAAGATGCTATTTTGTGTATTCTCCAGTGAGTTCAACACTAAACAGAATCATAATGAATGAAGCATGATCAAAATACTTGATTCTTGTACCCCAAAGAATCATCGCACGATTGAAAAAGTCGATGATGTGCGGGAAGATTTTGGAAATTTCTAAGATTTCAAGCAAACATTTATGTGGTACAAAAGGAAACGCTAGCCTCTAGTCAATGTATTCCATGTGCGAATTTCTTTGATGCTTACGTCTGTGAAGAAGCACTTGATAGGTTCTTGTATGTAGCAGAGACATTTTCTATCTTTTTAAAAGCGTTATAGTTTTTATTTCGGATACTAAGACCTTTTACGTCAAGGAGTCCAAAAGTAGAGAAAACAAATTTCATCTGAATGTTGACATCATCTTTTCAAACCATTAATCAATCAGAAAGTCTGCAAGGACAGCTGGAGGGCACTCATACATTTTTGGAAGACAGGGTGCTGGTCAAATTCAGATGAATTTGTAGCGTTTGGTAGTTTAGGAAACATATGCGTGTTACCTTTGAGCATGAAGTTTAGCGTTTGATTTGGATGTTCAATGATATTTTGACAACACTTCGCCAACGCAGGATGCACACAAGGTAATTGTTCAGGTTACTTGCCCTTCTTAAAACCATTGGAAGATCTAAATCTTTGATGCTAGTATGTTGCAATTCAGGGTTGTTTCTTGCCTTCTTCAGTTAAGACTACGCAGAGCCTAAATTGTTTCTATTTATATTTCTCCAAACACCCCACCAGTAGTCGCTGAAGTTTTCCTATCGAGGGACTTTGTTGCCTTCTCTCACCTTATTGTACCGACGTAATCTAGCAGTAAGAATGTCAAGTCGATGCTATCAAAAGTCCACAATTTCATCCAGTTTTGCTGGTGTCAATGTCTCGATGTACCGGGGGTGGATGATTATAGCAACATGATGTGTCAGCTTTTTAGTTTTATTGTTTTTTCTTATATACAGACAATCGACTCAACTTGCTCCTCACTTTGCTGAAATCCATATTCAACCTGATTTTCAAGTGCATAGGTAAAATATTGTTGTTTAGGTGTTCTGTTAGTGCACGCAGATCCTTTATGATGTACATCTTTGGCAAAGAATGCTTTCGTGTTGGTTTCAAATCTCTGAACTCTAGTGAAGCACGACGAAAATTTCTTTCAAGGTGCTGCAGTTTTTCTGAGATTTAGCTGTTTACATCAGCAGAAACAATAATGTCCGGATGTGGTGCGAATGGATCCGGTGCTTGATCTTCATAATTCTTAGCACCTTTGCCTTCCGCTTCAATCATCTCTTTGTTATCCTATTTGGCTACTCCAACTGCCAAAAGCAATCTGTTTACAGATATTGAGTGTTTTTGGTCTGCTAGATTCTGCTTATTAATTCTTATGACTAGCATCACATTTCTGTTTATATGTTGCCATTTCAATCGCCTTATTGGTTGCTTCTGCTTGTGCCTCTGGTCAAATCTGGCCATCGGTCTCTGGAAGCTGTAGTGGTTTTTGATTATCATGAGGTTGCACAGAAACATCAATAGCATGATTTCTGTAGCTGATGTTCATTATCGACGTTTTTCCATGCCAAATCGTATGCATGTATGACGTCACCTTATGTCAATGGAGGTCGTTTTTCTCTCGTTGATTAAATAAATTGAGAAATATTTTACAATCTTTCACTCGCATTCATAAATCTTTCCATAAACAAAATTGCATTTGTCATGACTATGCAAACTGGAAAAATTGCTCAATAACTAAGACGCCGAATGAGACAGCGAATAGTATATATGAACCGAAAAAATTTTGTCAGTACTCATTCATGACACTCATCTTGGCGATTCTTTCTAAACATGCTTGTGAGTATAATAATATATCTATAATATAGAGCGCATTTTTATTTGCAGAATATTCTTTTTCACATTCAAAATATTCATATCAAGACAACACTTTATCTCCCAAATTGAATTCCCAATCTATATTGTAGTCATGAAATTAATGCTTTTTCAAATCGCTGCTTTTTCCGAAAAAAAAGTATGCAATGAAAATATACACAATACATATAAAAAATCTATGTATTGTGTATTTTTCTAGTTAAAAATTATACAAATTAGGACGAAACTTTATCTTTCACCGCATATTGTTCTCTAAATCAACACAGACAGTAATTATTTTTTCATAAAATCTTTTTCTTAAAAATCTATAATCACGATGGCTCGCATACATTTTTGTCGAAAACATGATTGCTTGCTACATTGTGTAAATATGAGGATTAGTCCCTGTTTTTACTTTGTTTGCCTATTATTACAAATTACGGATTTTCTACAGAACAGTTTAATTTTGTAACAAATAGTTTAATTCTCCAACAATGTGTTAATTTTTCTGGTGAAAAAGACAAATTTTCTATAAATCAGTTAAATTTTCTACTCCAGATTGTGAATTTTCTACAAAAAGTTAATTTTTAACCAATCAATCAAATGATTAATAGAATAGTTAATATTTCAATTGGACAAATAATTTGGAACAAAAAAAATATTTTTCAACTAAAATTATAAATCTTCTACCAAAAAAATTAATTTTCAAGCAAGAATTCTAATTTTCATCAAGTAGTGGAGTTTTCAACCTAAAAAGATAAATTTTTAACGCAAAGTGTAATGGTTGATATTTTTACAAAAAAAAAGATTTTAATTTGAAAAAAGAAACATTTGGATTCAGCCACAAAAAACAAACCTCTATCAGAATACTGGAATCATCAACTAAAAAAAGATTAATTTTCAACCAAACATTTGAATTTTTAACCAAAAAAATGATTTTATAACAAAAAAGATGAATTTTCAAATGAATAGTTATATTTTCTACCAGATTAAAAAATTTGGTAGGAAAATTTGAAAACTGAAAAAAAATCTAAAAAATTGAAAGCTATATGAAAGCTTTAGAACTTTTTTAAAGATTTAAAAATAATTTCACTCTTAATAAGAGTTCAAGAAATTCAAAACAAAATGTAGATTTTTAAATATTTCGAATCAAAGGAGCTTTTGAAGAATTTTGAAAGGTTTCACGAAAAGAAACAATTCTCTCAATCAATGATTCTTATTTTTTTTTTTATTTCAATTCTTCAATAATAATTTTACAAATAATTAAACATTTTGGAATATTTCAAAACAAATTTCAACACAAGGTAGATTTTTAGAGATTTTGAAATGGAAATGTGAAGCTTTTTAAGGATTTTGTTGTGACTAGTACTAGTGTATCAGAAAAAAATTTTCTGGAGATTCCTGGGAAAATTTACAATGATTTTTTATTTGGAAAAATTAATTTTAAAAGGATATTAAGAATGGTTTTTAAACATTTGAAAAGATTTCCGTTATTATAAGAAAATAACCTAATTCTACCTTAAATTTATTTCACGAAACTTTCGAATTATTCTCCAAGATATTCAGAAGGTTTGGAAAGTATCAAAAGAGTTTGCAATAATTAAAAAATTGATGACGTTTTAAATGAATTTTTCAAATTTTTACTTTTTCTGATAAGATTTAGTATATAATAAAAAAAGATGTCGTGAGTTTGATAATTTTCTTAATCGCTACATATACAGTTCCTACATAGGAGGTTTTATAAAGTATAAAAAATTTACGAAATAGCTTGAAAAAATTATCATTTTTACAAAAGTCGTGAGTTTAATAATAACTGAGACAAAATGTTTATAAAAATGTTTAGTACGCTATAAAACTATCCATGTACCTCAAAAGGTTATAAAAATACAAAAAATGTATTAAATTATTTTTGCAAAATTCCTAATCTCTACCGAAGACGTGAATTTTATTAGAATTTGAAAAACTACTGCCTCGGAGTTCTGTGAATCTTTCCGCGATTCCAAAAATGTAAAAATCTTAGGCTAATATTTTCGAAAAATTCCTAATCTCTACTAAAGCCCTGAGTTTAGTAATAATTTTTCAAAATTTTGTGTCAACAGTCAATAATCTCATGAAATCCATCGGTTTACAGGGAGAGATCTGGAATCTGAAATCGGTAATTCTAATTTTTAAGGATTAAGGGCTCGCGGGAATTAAATGATTTGAGAACTGAGTATTTTCTTGAAAAATGAGGAATTCTTTGGCAATCATGTTCAAAGTTACTACAGAATAAAAAAAAGCAAAGATTCAGAATCATGAAAATCAGATAAAGATTTGCAAGATTTCTGTATTTTCAAGATTCAGCATTTAAAAAGCAGTCGAAAAACAATTGCAGAATATCACTGGGGAAATCAGGGATCTTTTAACTCTTCAAAAAATCTGCCCGAGTTTTGAAAAGATGTTTGAGAGATCATTAAAAATCATTGGGTCACAGGGAGAGATCTGGAATCTTGAATCGGTAATTTCAATTTTCAGAGATTAAGCGGTCGCGGGATTCAAATGATTTGAGAAATGAGTATCCCCGCGGAAAGAGAGGAATTATTCGGAAATATTGTTCAAAGTCACAACAGAATAAAAAAAAAGAAAAAATTCAGAATCATGAAAATCAGATCAGGATTTGAAAGATTTCTATATTTTCAAGATTCATCAGCTGAAAAGCAGTCAAAAAACAATTACAAAATATCATTGAGGAACTCGGGAATCTTTCAACTCTTTGAAAAATCTGTGCGAGTTTTAAAAAAACTGTTGAAAGATCATTAAAAATCATGAGTCACAGAGAGATCTGGAATCTTGAATCTGTCATTCCAATTTTCAAAGATTAAGGGGTCGCGGGATTCAAATGATTTGAGAAGTATCCTTTTGAAGAAAGAGGAATTGTTTGGCAGTCATGTTCAAAGTTACTGTTGAATAAAATAAATTAAAGTTTTAGACTCACTAAAATCAGTTCAAGATTTGGAGATTTCGGTAATCCTGAGATTCAGCAACTAGAAAACAGTTGCAAAATCTCCACAGCGATTTTAAAAATCTTTTAAATTTCCCATAATAAAGTTGAGAAATCTTATGAAATTCATTGTTTCATAGGGAGAGATCTGGAATCTTGATTCGGTAATTCCAATTAAAGATTAAAGCCTCGCGGGATTTAAATGCTTTGAGAAGTGAGTATTCCCTTGAAAAATAAGGAATTCTTTGACAATCATGTTCCAAGTTGCTATAGAATAAAATAAATCAAAGTTTTAGACTCACGAAAATCAGATCACGATTTGGAGATTCCGGTAATCCTGAGATTCAGCGACAGAAAACAGTTGCAAAATCTCCACAGCGATTTTAGAAATCTTTTAAATTTACAATAATAAAGTTGAGAAATCTTATGAAATTCATCGTTTCATAGGGAGAGATATAGAATTTTGATTCGGTAATTCCAATTAAAGATTAAAGGGTCGCGGGATTCAAATGATTTGAGAAGTGAGTATTTTCTTGAAAGAGGAATTTTTTGGCAATCATGTTCAAAGTCACTATAGAATGAAAAAAATCAAAGATTCAGAATCATGAAAATCAGATCAACATTTGCAATATTTCTGTATTTTCAAGATTCAGCTTCTAAAAAGCAGTCGAAAAACAATTGCAGAATATCACTGGGAAACTCAGGAATCTTTTGACTCTTCAAAAAAACTGCGCGAGTTTTAAAAATATGTTTGAGAGATCATTAAAAATCATTGGGTCACAGGGAGAGATCTGGAATCGGTAATTTCAATTTTTAGAGAATAAGAGGTCGCGGGATTCAAATGATTTGAGAAATGAGTATCCCCGCGAAAAAAGAGGAATTTTTCGGAAATCTTGTTCAAAGTCACTATAGGACGAAAAAAAATCTAGGTTTTGGAATCACGAACTTCTGATCAAAATTTTGAAGATTTTGGTAATTCTGAAATTTAGCGAATGAAAAACAGTTAAAAAACAGTTGCAAAATCATAACAGCGATTTTGGAAACCTTTCAACTCTCCGAAAAATTTCATGAACCTTGAAAAGATCGTTGAGAGATCTTATGACATCCATTCGGTCACGAAAAGAGATCTGGAATCTGAAATCAATCATTTCAATTTATAAAGATTTAGGAGTCGCGAAATTCAAATGATCTGAGAAATGAGTATTCCCTCGAAGAAAGAGAGAAATTGCTCTGGAATCTTGTTCAAAGTCACTATAGAATGAAAAATTAAAGATTTAGAATCATGAAACTCAGATGAAGGTTTGCAAGATTTCAGTAATTCCAAAATTCAGGGACAAGAAAAAAATTCGAAAAACAGTTGCAAAATCTCACCAGGGGTCTCGGAAATCTTTCAATTTTCCGAAAATCTTCGCAAATCTCAAAAAAATCGTTGAAAAATCTTATGAAATCCATTGAATCACAGGGAGAGATCCGTAATCTAAAATCGATAATTCCAATTCTTAAAGATTATGTATCGCGGAATTTAAGTGATTTGAGAAGTGAGTATCCGCGCGAAAAAGGTTTAAATAATTTCAAAATTGCATAAACTCAAAGTTAAACTCATGTGTTTTTATTTTTGTTTCAGTAACCGAAAATGTCACCCGTAAAATGGTTGCTAACCATACTGGTGGGATTGGTACTAATTTATAGTGCAATGGGAAGACCACCACGATGTTCAGAAATCACAGGCTGCAAACCCGTTAGCTGTCCTTGCACACCAGCAAAGGGTATGGATCTAGACAATTGTTGTCTAACAGATGGTCTATTTTGTGAGCCTGGGCCCAAACAGTGTAAACAAAAATGAAGTCTTGTAATGTTGTACACAATTAATCATTAAACTGCAGACCCCAATTATGATTTTTTTTTATCCCTCTAACAAATGGTTATTATTCTTTTCATTATTATCTTTTTTTCAAATTATTTCTTGTTTCCATATTATTTCATTTATATTATTATTCTCGAAATCAATTATTACTATATATTTATATCGAAAAAATTGATGTGCACTACAATCTTCTTCCTAATCTCTTTCCTGTAGCATCAAAAAGTTTCTGAAATTTTTCTATTATCCTTCCGGTATTGGAACCATGTAAGAGGTTTTAAAAATAAAAAATATTTATAAAATTGTTCAAAAAATTTCCAATCTGTACAAATTTATATAATAATTTTAAGTTTACAATAAAATTTAGTAATTTGAAATACAGTAATTTGTTTTGACACAATTCCTAATTTCTAACAAAATTCTGAGTTTTATTATTTTCAAACATTCTACTTCAGAGTTCCAGGCTTTCAACAGAATGTTGTATGAAATTAAACTAAATTCATCTGAAAAATGTATGCAAAATTGAAAATAATTTCTCAATCTCTCCCAGCGTTATTCAAAAGTTTTGGTAATATTTTTGTATGTTTGCGCTATACAAAATCTGCACGAGTTTTCAAAAATATAAAATATTCATGAACTTATTTTTCGAAAATTCTTAATCTCTACCGTAGCCGTGAGATCGATGATAAAACAATACTGGTTTTCCTGATAAAATTTATTATGCAATAAGAGTAGTATTTTTTTTATTATGTTTGCATTCAACAACATACGAGGTTTCGGAAATTTAAATATTCATGCAAATCAAAAATTTTCAAATTCGGTGATATTATAAACTATAGGAATAGGTAATATTTTTGTTTCAAATATTTTCTTTTTTCTGAATCGAAAAGTTTCATAAATCTTGTTATTACGTTCACGTTATTGGACATGTGTACGAGGTTTCAAACACAATAAAATATTTATGTTTTTTTTTTTAAATATTCCCAATCTCTACTGTAGTCATAAAATTTATAATTTTTCAAATTTGCTGCTTTTTGAAAAAAAATTTCGGTTTTGAATATATGAAAAACTTAGAAACATATTTTTACGGAATTCCTAATCTCTACCGGTTTTGTGAGTTTGATACTAATTTAATAAAAGTTTTGAATTTTCAACCAAAAAAGATTTTTCAATCAATAAAGCAAAAAAAATGCATTTTCTTCCTAAATGATTGAATTTTTGACTGAAAAAGAAGATTTTTCAATTAAATAAGTGAATTTTCAACTGAAAAAGATCAATATTATAGAAAAAATGAAATAGCTACATTTTTAGTAAAAAAAATTAATTTTAAATAAAAAGAAATCAAATTTTCAACAAAATGGATAAATTTTCAATTAAAAA
This sequence comes from Andricus curvator, assembly GCA_932195095.1. Classification (NCBI taxonomy): domain Eukaryota; kingdom Metazoa; phylum Arthropoda; class Insecta; order Hymenoptera; family Cynipidae; genus Andricus; species Andricus curvator. Next base: position 13,395 of record CAKNYM010050849.1, read on the forward strand.
AGATAAATTTTCAACAAAAAATAAAATAATTCAGTAAGTTAGAGAAATATGTTTTTAACCAAATAAAATAAATTTTCAACTAAATAGTTGAGTCTTCAGCCAAAAAGATTAAAAGTCTATAAAAAAAGAATTTTCCACGAAAAATGGATTAGTTAAATTTTTAGTAGAAAAATTAATTTTCCATTAAGAAAACTAATTCTCAACCAATGAGATGAAACTTCAACCAACATTATTAATTTTCTACCAAGAAAGAAACATTTTTAACAAAATACAGGAATTTGCAACCAAATATTTCAGTTTTTAATGGAATTTTTAACGTAATAGTTTAATGTTTAACCAAAAAGATTAATTTTCTACCAAAAGAAGATAAATTCATAACCAAATAAATCAATTTCAATTTTTATTTCAGAAAATTAATTTTCAATAAAAAAAACTAATTTTCAAATAAAAAAATGAATTCTCAACCAAAAAGATTAATTTTCTACCAAAAAAGAATAATTTTTAACAAAATACACGAATCTTCAACCAAATATTTTAATTTTCAATGAAATTTTCAAACTAATAGTTGAATTTTCAACTAAAGAATATTGATGTTTAACAAAATATGAAATATTTAAATTTTCAGTTAAAACAACTTATTTTAAATTTAAAAAAACTAATTTTCAATCGAAAAAAAATCAATTTTGAACCAAAATGTATTATTTTCTGCCAAAAAAGATGAATTCTTGAGAAAACGTGAATTTTTAATCAAAAGGTAAATTAGTCACTAAGAATATTAATTTGTTACCACAAAAGACGAAGTTGAAAGAAAATGCAGAAACTTCTAACCAAATAGTTGAATTTTCAACTGAAGAAAATTAATCTTCAAGCAAACAGGAATAGTTAAATTTTCAGTTAAAAAAAAGGTTAATTGAATTGTTAAATTCTGAACAACATAAAAAGAAGATTTTTCAACTACAATGATGAATCATCAACAAAATGAATTTTTAACAAAGTAGTTCCACTTTCAACTAACATAAGTAGTTAACTTGAAACCAAAAGAGATTTTTCAGTTATTGCTATTCACGATTAGCACAAATTTTGAAAATTCAATGAAATATTTATATTAAAAGCAAGAATTATCTGTTTGTGCTAAATTTCATCATAAACATAAATGTCACATTTGTCATTATATTATTATACATATTATTATATAATATTCTCTTCTATTGGTTTCCCGACCTATAATTTAGCTTCTCTTTTATCTAAAATCTTGAAACCAGTATCAGGAAAAACAGATTTTTTTGCTGAAGATACCTGGAACTTCAAAAATTGTCTAGGAAACCGAAAAATTCAATGTACCCACTCCATGATTTCACTAGATGTTTCCATGTTCGACAATATACCTCTGGATTTGGCTATGGGTGTTTTTGAAGAAAAATTAAATCTCTATGAAAATTTTGGAAAGTTCCAAAAAATTCTAGTAGCAATAAAAACGGCTTTTGATAATAAAGTTTTTGCATTCAATAATAAATATTATGAACAAGTTTTTGGTTATCATGTGGGTTCTCCTTTGTCTCCGATCAGTCTCAATCTAGTATTAGAAGATGTCGAAAATCGAGCCTTGAGAAATTTAAACATTTGAAACAATTAACAATATATAAGACTCTTCGAATTTTACACATGAAATTGAAAATAATAACACTATACAATTTTTTAGATATTTTCATTAAAAAAAAAAACACATGAAGCATCATTACAGATTGGTTTAGAAAACAAACATCGTCTGGCCAATATCTTAACTATAATTCACATCAATAATTTTATTTACAGTTTATTCGAAGTAATAAGTAAATTTGTATGTAAATATTTCCCAATTGTCTAATTCATAATATTTCAGTAACATGTCGTACCTTGAGGTCGTCAGACCATGGTTTATCTGCAAAATGATTTCTCTCAAAAGAGAGTTGGACCAGAACCAAATTTTTACAATTTTACTTATTCATTTACATTTGACCGTAGTTGTTAAAAATACTTTTTAAAAATAGCGTTTTTATTGCGAAATAATATTTTTGATTAAAAAATGGAAAAACAACACCTACACAGACATGGATTTAATTGTCAACAAATTTTATAGTGGTTAAATTGTAAGTACATACAGCACTTGAGAAAATTTTGATTGCTTTGAAATTTGACATTGAAATATCATTTACTTTTTAATAATACTACTGTTAGATCCATTTTAACCCAAAAAAGGCACGAAAATGTTGCCTAAACGTTGTTGTCAACACATAGTTGTAACATTTATATTAAATTTACTAGAATTTTCTCGCTATAATGAAGAAACTTTCGTAAATCACATACAACGTTCTCAAATCATATAAGATTTATTTTTATTTATTTATGGTGCCGGCGATACAATATGATGAAGATAAAAGTCTATAGTACTTATTTGTTCATATAATCTTTGTCTTAAAAATGACTGGTCACATCTCGCATAAATTTTTGTCGAAAACATGAATGCTTGTGACACTGCGCAAATATGAGGTTTAGTCGCTGTTTTCATTTTATTGTCTATTAATGAATATGTTGATTAATAAACAGTTTAAAGAAAAAAAAAGTGTTTGCTCGATCTTGCGGTGCAGCTTTCTGTAGCCGACTTCCTTTATATTTCCTTTATACTTTTCAGCAAACTTTATCCTAAAGTATCACTTTTCATTGCAGTAATTTTTTTCTCATTTTTACACATGGAAAGATTTAAAATGTAAGAAATTCATATTTTTGTGTATAAGAAACTCCCTTTTTCTGCTGATGGCGTGAGCCTACTAATTTTTCAATTTGCTGTCTGTTTTCTTTTGTATTATTGTGAAGAACACGAAGACCGCGAGATTGTTCAAATATTTTTTTGTTTCGAAATTGTAGTCTTGAAGGACTTACTTGTTTGAGATGTTATTTGTATCGTAAATAAAGTAAGCGAAGATGGATATTGTGGAAATTTTTCTAATTTTTCTCTTTCGAGCAATTACTTGTACCTTATGTACATAGGTTGAGGTGACAATATTCTTATCTCGCTGTTTAAATAAAGTTAAAAATGTTTCACAATTTTCGGCTCGCATCTCTAAATCTTTAAGTAAACGCAATTGTTTTTGTCATGACTTTGGAAACTGGAAAAAGTGCTTCATAATTAAGATGCCAAATGAGATAGCGAATGGTATATATAGACCGAAACATGTTTGTCAGTACTCATTAGTGACACTCATCTTGGCGATTTTTTCAAAACATACTTGTAAGTATAATGATATATCTATAATATAAAGTACATTTTCAGTTGTAGTATATTGATTTCCACATTAAAATTATTCAAACTTAATCACTTTATCTCCCAAATTGAATTCCCAATATATATTGTAGTCATGAAATTAATACTTTTTCAAATCGTTGTTTTTTTCCGAAAAAATTAGTATACAATAAGAATATACAGTACATTTAAAAAATCTATGTAATATGTATATTTCCTCTCAAAAATGTACTCCGATTTCTCTCAAATTTGTACAGTACTAAATAATGGTTCCTAATCTCTTCTGGTGTTAATAAAAAGATTCAGAATTTTTTTTAATGTTCGACATATGAAAATTCAAAATATAAAAACATGATGAATTTTAATCAAAATAATTCCCAATCTCTATCAAAGGCGTGAATTTGATCATTTCTTTAATTGCTGCATTTTTACTGTTCTGTTGAATAAGAAATAAATAATGGAAAAAATTCATTGTTCCAAATCAACATTTTTAATGTCTTCCCATAAACAATAATTAATAAGACACTTTGGTAAGAAACCACAAATTCTAGTGAATTACAAAACACTCACGCTATGCGCGCGATTGTTTTTTTATGCTATCAATAAATTAAAATATAAAACATATTTAGTAGTTGAAAATTAAACTATGTAGCTGAAAATGTTTTTCCTTTGTGGTTAAAAATAAAGTTTTTATTGAAACCTTATATATTCCGTTCTTGGTTCAAAGTTTTTTTTTAGTTGAAAATTCGACTAATTCCTTGAAAGTTAAACTATTTTGTTTAAAATAAAAACATATCTTATCCGAACGAATTTATTACGAAAAATATTGATTTCTGGTGTGAAACGCTAACGTATTCCAAAATTTTTTTAAAGTTTTGAATCTTCTGTGAAATATAATTTCATTTAATCATAATCCCAATTTTCGACGAAAAATACTGACATAATCAAAAATTAATAAAGAGATTTTAAATCTTGTTCAAATTATAATAATTTCAGTTTGAAAATACCAATTTCCGGTGTGAAATGCTAACTTGGAATAAAACTGTTCGCATTTTTTCAACTTGTCCAATTTTTTGAATAAGAAATTTTTTCTTGTTTATTTAATTTCGAAAAACATGCAAACCTGGAGTTTTTCGAAATTTTGTAATTAAATGAGTTAAATAATAATTTCTCTTAATTTTTATTCAATAATATTGCCTGCGATACGATATGACGAAAACGAAAGTCTACAGTAATTATTTGTTCACATAATCTTTCTCTTAAAAATGTCTTATCACGATGTCTCGCATAAATTTTTGTCGAAAACATAATTGCTTGTGACACTGCGTAAATGAGGTTTAGTCACTGTTTTTAATTTGTTTGTCTATTAATAAAACGAAATTTCTACAAAGCAGTTTAATTTACGAATATAATACAGAACTAATACGATTTTTTATCAAAAAAGTTAATTTAAAACAAATTAGTAGAATTTGCAGTTTGAAAAATTAATTTTTATCGAAAAGAAAACGAATTTTCAAAAAAGAATTTTTTTTTTGCTCGGTGAGATTTTGAAACTTTTTTTTAGTCGCTAAATCTCGGGATTACAGAAATCTTACAAATCTTGATCTGGTCTTCGTGATTTGCAAATGTTTTCTTGGCGCTGAATTTTGGAATAATCGAAATCTTGCAAACCTTGATCTGAGTTTTGTGATTCTAAATCTTCAATTTTTTATTCCATTGTGACTTTGAACAAGATTTTCGAAAAATTCCTCCTTTTTTGCAAGGATACTCACTTCTCAGATCACTTGAATCCCGCGATCCCTTAATATTTAAAAATTGGAATGATCGATATCAGATTCCACATCTCTCTCTGTAACCCAATGAATTTCATCAGCTTTCTCAACGATCTTTTCAAAACTCGCGCAGATTTTTGAAGAGTTAAAATGTTCTCGAGATCCTTCGTAATATTTCCAACTGTTTTTCAGTCGATGAATTTTAGGATTATCATAATGTTGCAAACCTTGATCTTAGTTTCGTGATTCTAAGCCTCTTACTTTTTTATTCTATAGTGACTTTGAACAAGATTTTCGAAAAATTCCTCCATTTTCGCGGGGATACTCACTTATCAAATCACTTAAATTCCGCGATCCCTTATTCTTCAAAAATTGGAATTATCGAAATAAAGATTCCACATCTCTCGAAGATCTTTTAAGAACTCGCGCAGATTTTTGAAAACTTGATCTGAGTTTCGTGATTCTAAATCTTTATTTTTTTTTTATTCTGTAGTGACTTTGAACAAGATTTCCGAAAAATTCCTCCTTTTTCGCGAGGATACTCACTTCTCAAATCACTTAAATCTCGCGATCCCCTAATATTTACAAATTGTAATTATCGAAATGAAGATTCCAGATCTCTGAAGAATTCCTTTTTTTCGAGGGGATACTCACTTCTCAAATCACAAAATCCCTTCATCTTCAAAAATTATAATGATTGATTAAGGATTCCACATCTCTCCATGTAAGCCGACGGGTTCAGCAGTTTTATAAATTATAAAGAAATTCACGACTTCGACAAAGATTAGGAATTTTGTGAAAATAAGTTTATCAATTTTTCTTATTTTTAAAAGCTTTTCAGTTACATTTGTAGTTTTATCGCATACTAAAAATTATTAAATACATTTTCTAACAATTATTATTGAACTCACAACTTTTCTAGATATGATAAAACAAATTCATAAATATTTGATATTTTTGAAACCTTTTAAGTTGAATATTTTAATACTCATTTTAAAAAAAGGTAAACTAAATATTTCAATAACCATTTTTTGTGTTATATTCAACATTTTATTTGAGAAAGCATTAATTTGAAAAATTTATTTGAAATCTTTTCAATTTTCAAATAATTCAAAATTTTCGTAAAGTAATTTTGAGATTCTAAGAAATGAAATAAAAAATTTTTTAAATCTTCAAGTTATTTTCTGACAATAACGAAAATCTTTTTAAATGCTTAAAACTGATTTTTAATGTCCTTGCAAAACTGATTTTTTAAAATAAAAAATCATTCTAAATTTTATCAATAATCTCAAGAAATCTTTTTTTTAATTACACTACAAAATTCTTAAAACAAAAAAAATAGTCTGTCAATTTTATAGAAGTGTAAGTAAATGGAAAAAAATGTCATTCATATTGAATTTCCTGAAGTTTTGTCGCTATAATAAGCAAACTTCTGTGAACGATATGTGACGTGGAACGAAGAAACCAGTCTGAGGACCCAAAAATCGATTTTCCGGTTATAATTGATTCTAAATAATGAATATTTCCCCTATCGAATGAAAAATACAGAAAATATTATATGTGACGTGGAACGAAGAAACCATCCTTATGACCAAATATCGATGTTTCGGTTTTGATTGATTCTGAATAATAAAGATTGGCCTTATGGAATGAAAAATACAGAAAATATTATATGTGACGTGTAACGAAGAAACCAGCCTTAGAACCAAATATCGATTTTCAGGTTTTCATTGATTCTGAATAATAAATACTTCCCTTTTTGAAGAAAAAGTAAAAAAAAAAGTATATGTGTCGTGGAACGAAGAAACCAGCCTTCGGACCAAAAATCGATTTTTCGGTTTTTATTAATTTTGAAAAATAAAGATTTTCTTTATGGAATAAAAAATACAGAAAATATTATATGTGACGTGGAACGAAGAAACCAGCCTTAGGACCAAATATCGATTTTCCGGTTTTCATTGATTCTGAATAATAAATATTTCCCTTTTTGAAGGAAAAGTAAAAAAAATAGTATATGTGACGTGGAACGAAGAAACCAGCCTTCGGACCAAAAATCGATTTTTCGGTTTTTATTAATTTTGAAAAATAAAGATTTTCTTTATGGAATCAAAAATACAGAAAATATTATATGTGACGTGGAACGAAGAAACCAGCCTCAGGACCAAAAAATCGATTTCCTGATTCTTATTGATTCGGAATAATGAAGGTCTCCCCTATCGAATAAAAAAATCCCCATTGCTTCACTATCAATATTGAATTTTCTGGAGCTTAAAGTGGGGAGGTGCTTTTTTCGCATCGCGCTCGACTCTTGTTTTTCCTGATATTTTTTCCAGGCATTTTTTAATAATTTTTTCATAAGTCGTAGACCAAATTGAAAAAGAGCTTGGAGCTCAAGAAAATTCAATATTGATCGTGGAGCAATGGACAATTTTTTGGTCCTATGGCTGGATTATTCGTTCCACGTCACACATAATATCTTCTCTATTTTTTATTCAATAAGGGAAATCTTCATTATTCAGAATCAATAAGACGCGGAAAATCGATTGTTGGTCCTAAGTCTGGTTTCTTCGTTCCACGTCACATGTAATATTTTCTGTGAAATCGATAACAAAATGTTGGAAAATAAACACCATTTTTGGTTAATAATTGGTCTTTTTTAGTATAAAAGTAATCTTCTTGTTTGAAAATCTAATCATTTGGTGAAAGATTTATATATTTTGTCAAAAAATCGTCTTCTTTGGTAAAAAAATAATCTTTTGTGTTGGAAATTCGTTTTCTTTTTGATAAAAATTAATTTTTTAAATTAAAAATTGCACTATTTTGTTAAAAATTCAATTGAATGGTTCAAAATGAACTTTTTTGTAGAAAATTTATAATTGTGGGTTGAAAATTCAACTGGTTTGTAAAAAAGTGTTCTTTTTCTGACTGACCAAGAAGCTGAGTTTTTCACCACAAAAGACAAAAATTCAACAAAATGCAAAAATTTGCAGCCAAATAGTTGAATTTTCAACTGATGAAGATAAATGTTTAGCCAAACATGAAATAATAACATTTTCAGTTAGAGAGTATAATTTAAAAAAATGTTGATCAAATAGTTAAAATTTGAACAGAAAGAAAGATTTTTCAACTAAAATAATAACTGATCAACCAAAAACAAATGAATTTTTAATAAAGTAGTTCCACTTTCAAGTGAGTAGTTGAATTTTGAACCAAAAAAGGTCTTTGGTCGCTATTTACGATTGGCAAAAATCTTGAAAATTCAATCAAATATTCATATGTGACGTGGGGCGAAGAAACCAGCCTTAAGAATAATAATCATATTATGTATTGTAATTGAATGAGAATTGATTAATCAAAATTAATTAAATTAACTCATTACCCTTTCTTTAAAAAAAACTCGGTTTATTCTCCAATATTTGTTATCGATTTTACAAAAAATATTACATGTGACGTGGAACGAAGAAACCAGCCTTACGACCAAAAATCGATTTTCCCCGTTTTATTGATTCTGAATAATGAGGATTTCCCTTATTGAATAAAAAATGGTGAAGATATTATGTGTGACGTGGAACGAATAATCCAGCCGTAGGACCAAAAAATTGCCCATTGCTCCACGATCAAAATTGAATTTTCTTGAGCTCAAAGCTCTTTTTCAATTTGGTTTACGACTTATGAAAAAATATTGAAAAATGCGTGGAAAAACTATCAGGAAAAACAAGAATCGAGCGCGATGCGAAAAAAATCACCTCCCTACTTTAAGCTCCAGAAAATTCAATATTCATCGTGAAGCAATGGGGATTTTTTTATTCGATAAAGGAGATCTTCATTATTCCGAATCAATAAGAATCAGGAAATCGATTTTTTGGCCCTGAGTCTGGTTTCTTCGTTCCACGTCACATATAACATTTTCTGTATTTTGTATTCCGTAAAGGAAATCTTTATTATTCAGAATCAATAAAAATCGAAAAATCGATTTTTGGTCCGAAAGCTAGTTTCTTCGTTCCACGTCACATATACTATTTTTCTTTTTTACTTTTTCTTCAAAAAGGGAAATATTTATTATTTAGAATCAATGAAAACCGAAAAAACGATATTTGGTCCTAAGGCTGGTTTCTTCGTTCCACGTCACATATAATATTTTCTGTATTTTGTATTCCATAAAGGAAATCTTTATTATTCAGAATCAATAAGCACCGAAAAATCGATTTTTGGTCCGAAGGCTGGTTTCTTCATTCCACGTCACATATACTATTTTTTCACTTTTTCTCCAAAAAGGGAAATATTTATTACTTAGAATCAATGAAAACCGGAAAATCGAGATTTGGTCCTAAGGCTGGTTTCTTCGTTCCACGTCACATATAATATTTTCTGTATTTTTTATTCCATAAGGCAAATCTTTATTATTCAGAATCAATCAAAACCCAAACATTGATATTTGGTCATAAGGATGGTTTCTTCGTTCCACGTCACATATAGTTCAGAGAAGTTTGCTTATTATAGCGAGAAAATTTCAGGAAATTCAATAAGAAGGACATCATTTTTTTTCCATTTACTTACAATTCTATAAAATTAGCAGACTATTTTTTTGTTTTGAGAATTTTGTACCGTATTTAAAAAAAAAAGATTTCTTCAGATTATTGATAAAATTTAGAATGATTTTTTATTTTAAAAAATCAGTTTTAAGAATTTAAAAAGATTTTCGTTATTGTCAGATAATAACTTAAACATTAAAAAAAAATTTTATTTCATTTCACAGAATCTCAAAATTACTTTACGAAAATGTCTAATTATTTGAAAATTGAAAAGATTTCAAATCAATGCTTTCTCAAATAAAATGTTGAATATAACAGAAAAAATGGTTATTGAAATACGTAATTTACCTTTTTTTTAAAATTATTTTTAAAATATTCAAATTAAAAGGTTTAAAAATTTCAAATATTTATGAATTGTTTTTCTTATCTCTAGAAAAGTTGTGAGTTCAATAATAATTGTTAAAAAATGTATTTAATAATTTTTAGTATGCGATGAAACTGTAAATGTAACTGAAAAGCTTTTAAAAATGCAAAAAATGTATAAACTTTGACGAAGTCGTGAATTTCTTTATAATTTATAAAATTGCTGAACTCGACGGCTCACATGGAGAGATCTGGAATCCTTAATGATTATAATTTTTAAAGATGAAGGGATTGTGCGATTTGAATGATTTGAGAAGTGAGTATCCCCTCGAAAAAAAGGATTTCTTCATAAATCTTGTTCGAACTGATTATAGAATAAAAAAATCAAAGATTTAGAATCACAAAAATCAGATCTAGATTTGCAAGATTCCAAGTAATCCAAAGATTGAGCGACCAAAAAACAGTTTCAAAATCTCACTGAGGATTTCGGAAATTTTTAAATTTAAAAAAATCTTCACGAATCTCAAAAAGATCGTTGAGAGATCTTATAAAATCCATTGGGTCAAGGGGAGAGATCTGGAATCTTTATTTCGATAATTCCAATTTTTAAAGAATAAGGGATCGCGGAATTTAAGTGATTTGGGAAGTGAGTATCCCCGCGAAAAAGGAGGAATTTTTCGGAAATTTTTTTATTCTTCAAAAATCTTGGCGAATCTTAAAAAGATCTTTGAGAGATCTTATGAAATCCATTGGGCCAAGAGGAGAGATCTGGAATCTGAAATAGATAATTCCAATTTTTTAACATTATGGTTCGCGGGATTTAAGTGATTTGAGAAGTAAGTATCTTCGCGCAAAAAAAGGAATTTTTTGAAAATCTTGTTTAAAGTCATTATAGAATGTAAAAACAATAAAGATTTAGAATCAAGAAACTAAGATCATGTTTTGCAAGATTTCAATAATCCTAACATTCCGCGACTGAAAAATAGTTTTAAATTTCACGAGGGATCTCAAGAATATTTTCACTCTTCAAAAATCTGCGCGAGTTTTGAAAAGATCGTCGAAAGATCTTATGAAATTCATTGGGTTACAGGGAGAGGTCTGGAATCTGATATCGATAATTCCAGTTTTGAAAGATTGAGGGATTTAAGTGATTTGAGAAGTGAGTATGCCCGCGGAAAAGGAGGAATTTTTCGGAAATATTGTTTAAAGTCACTATAAAATTAAAAAAATGAAAGATTGAGAAGCACGAAACTCAGATCAAGGTTTGCAAGATTTCGATTATTCCAAAATTCGGCGACCGAAAACAGTTGCAAATCTTACGAGGGATTTTGGGAATCTTTCAACTCTTTAAAAATCTGCGCGAGTTTTGAAAAGATCGTTGAGAGATCATATAAAATCCATTGAGTGACAGGGAGAGATCTGAAATCTGATATCGATTCCAATTTTTAAAGATGAAGGGAGCGCGGGATTTAAATGACTTGAGAAGTGAGTATCCCCTCGAAAAAAGAGGAATTCTTCAGAAATCTTGTTCGAAGCCATTGTAGAATAAACAAATCTAAGATTTAGGATCATAAAAAGGAGATCTTGATTTGCAAGATTTCAAGTAATGCCAAGATTCAGCGACCAAAATACAGTTGAAAATCTTACGAAGGATCTAGGGAATATTTTAAATTTTTAAAAATCTTCGCGAATCTTAAAAAGATCGTCGAGAGATCTAATGAAATTTATTTGGTTAAAGGGAGAGATCTGGAATCCGATATCGATAATTCCAATTTTCAAAGATTGAGGGATCGCGGGATTAAGTAATTTGAGATGTGAGTATCCCCGCGAAAAAGGAGGAATTTTTCGAAAATCTTGTTCAAACACACTATAGATAAAAAAAAATCAAAGATTTACAAGCACGAAACTCAGATCAAGGTTTGCAAGATTTCGATTATTCCAAAATTCGGCGACTGGAAACAGTTGCGAATCTTACGAGGGATTTCGAGAATCTTTCAACTCTTTGAAAATCTGCGGGAGTTTTGAAAAGATCGTTGAGAGATCTTATAGAATCCATTCAGTCACAGGGAGAGATCTGGCATCTGATATCGATAATACCAATTTTTAAAGATTAAGAAATCGCGGGCTTTAAATGATTTGAGAAGTGAGTATCCCCTCGAGAAAAGAGGAATTCTTCAAAAATCTTGTTCGAAGTCATTATAGAATAAAAAAATCAAAGATTTAGAATCACAAAAATCAGATCTTGATTTGCAAGATATCGAATAATCCCAAGTTTCAGCTGCTAAAAAACAGTTGAAAATCTTACGAAGGATCTCGAGAATATTTCAACTTTTTCAAAATCTGAACGAGTTTTGAAAAGGAAGTTGAGAAATCTTATGAAATTTATTGTGTCACAGGAAGAGGTCTGGAATCTTTATTTTAATAATTCGAATTTTTGAAGAATAAGTGATCGCGGGATTGAAGTGATTTGAGAAGTGAGTATCCCCGCGAAAAAGGAGGAATTTTTCGGAAATCTTGTTCAAACTCACTATAGAATCTAAAAATCAAAGATTCAGAAGCACTAAACTCAGATCAAGGTTTGCAAGATTTCGATTATTTCGAAATTCGGCGACAAAAAAATAGTACCAAATCTTACGAGGAATCTCGTAAATCTTTTGAATCTTCAAAAATCTGCGCGAGTTTTAAAAAGATCGTCGAGAGATGTCATGAAATTCGTTGGGTTATAGGGAGAGATCTGGAATCTGATCTCGATAATTCCAATTTTTAAAGAGTGAGGGATCGCGGGATTCAAATGATTTGCGAAGTGAGTATCCCCTCGAGAAAAGAGGAATTCTTCAAAAATCTTGTTCGAATTCATTATAGAATGAAAAAATCAGAGATTTAGAATCACGAAAATCAGATCTTGAATTGCAAGATTTCAAGTAATCCCAAGATTCAGCGACTAAAATACAGTTGAAAATCTTACCAAGGATCTCGGAATTATTTTAACTTTCTAAAAATCTGAACGAGTTTTGAGAAGGAAGCTGAGAGATCTGATGACATTCATTGGGTCACAGGAAGAGATCTGGAATCTATATATCGATAAAATCAATTTTTAAAGATTGAGCGATCGCGGGATTTGAATGATTTGCGAAGTGAGCATCCCCTCGAAGAAAGAAAGGAATTTTTCAGAAATCTTGTTCAAAGTCACTATAGAATAAAAAATTGAAGATTTAGAATAACGAAACTCAGATGAAGGTTTGCAAGATTTTGATTATTCCAAAATTCAGCGACTAAAAAACAGTTACAAATCTTACGGAGGATCTCGGGAATATTTTAACTCTTCAAAAATCTGCGCGAGTTTTGAAAGGATCGTTGAGAAAGCTGATGAAATTCATTGTGTTAAAGGAAGAGATCTGGAATCTAATATCGATCATTCCAGTTTTTGAAGATTAAGGGATAGCGGGATTTAAGTGATTTGAGAAGTGAGCATTCCCTCGAAAAGAAAGGAATTTTTCGAAAATCTTGTTCAAAGTTACCATAGAATGAAAACATCAAAGACTTGAAATCACGAAACTCAGGACAATGTTTGCAAGATCTCGATAATCACAAAATTTAGCGCCTAAAAAACAGTTGCAAATCTTACGAAGAATTTTGCAAATTTTTTAATTCTTCCAAAATTTCCGCGAATTTTGAAAAGATCGTTAAGAGATCTTATAAAATCCACTGAGTTACAGAGAGAGATCTGGAATCTTTATTTCGATAATTCCAACTTTTAAAGGTTAAGCGATCGCGGGCTTCAAATGATTTGAGAAGTGAGTATCCCCTCGAAAAAAGAGGAATTCTTCAGAAATCTTGTTCGAAGTCATTGTAGAATAAAAAAATCAAATATTTAGAATCACAAAAATCAGATCTTGATTTGCAAGATTTCAAATAATCCCAAGATTCAGCGACTAGAAAACAGTTGAAAATCTTACCAAGGATCTCGGGAATGTTTTAACTTTTTAAAACTTTGAACGAGTTTTGAAAAGAAAGTTGAGAGATCTTATGAAATTCATTGGGTCACAGGAAGAGATCTGGAATCTTTATATCCATGAAATCAATTTTTAAAGATTGAGCGATCCCGGGATTCGAATGATTTGAGATGTGAGTATCCCCTCGAAGAAAGAGAGAAATTTTTTAGAAATCTTGTTCAAAGTCACTATAGAATAAAAAAAACTAAAGATTCAGAATCACGAAACTCGGATCTAGGTTTGCAAGATTTCGATCATTCCAAAATTTGGCGACAAAAGAACAGTTGTAAATCTTACGAAGGATCTCGGGAATATTTCAACTCTTCAAAACTCTGCGCGAGTTTCGAAAAGAGCGTCGAGAGATCCTATGCAATTCATTGGGTTACAGAGAGAGAGAGAGAGATCTGGAATCTGATTCGATAATTCCAAATTTTCAAAGATTGAGGTATTGCGGGATCTGAGTGATCTGAGAAGTGAGTATCCATGCAAAAAAGAAGGAATTTCTCGGAAATATTGTTCAAAGTCGCTATAGAATTGAAAATTAAAGATTTAGAATCACGAAACTCAGATCAAGGTTTGCAAGATTTTGATTATTCCAAAATTCGGCAAATAGGAAACAGTTGCAAATCTTACGGAGGATTTTGTAAATTTGTTAAATTTTAAAAAATCTTCGCGAATCTTAAAGAGATCGTTGAGAGATCTCATAAAATCCACTGAGTTACAGGGAGAGATCTGGAATCTTTATTTCGATAATTCCAATTTATAAAGGTTAAGGGATCGCGGGATTTGATTGATTTGAGAAGTGAGTATCCCCACGAAAAAAGAGGAATTTTTCAGAAATCTTGTTCAAAGTCACTATAGAATAAAAAAACTGAAGACTTAGAATCACGAAACTCAGATCAAGGTTTGCAAGATTTTCATTATTCCAAAATTCAGCGACTGAAAAACAGTTGCGAATCTTACGAAGGATCTTGGGAATATTTCAACTCTTCAAAAATCTGCGCGAGTTTTGAAAAGATCGTTGAGAAAGCTGATGAAATTCATTGGGTTCCAGGGAGAGATCTGGAATCTGATATCGATCATTCCAGTTTTTAAAGATTGATGGATCGCGGGATTTAAGTGATTTGAGAAGTGAGTATCCCACAGAAAAAGGAGGAATATTTCGGAAATCTTAATCAAAGTCACTATAGAATAAAAAAACTAAAGATTCAGAATCACGAAACTCAGATCAAGGTTTGAAAGATTTTGATTATTCAAAAATTGGGCGACTAAAAAACAGTTGCAAAATCTTACGAAGAATCTCGGGAATATTTTATTTTTTTCAAACATTTTCGCGAATCTTAGAAAGATCGTTGAAACATCTTAGAAAATCCATTGGGTCAAGGAGAGAGATCTGGAATCTGATATCGAGAATTCCAACTTTCAAAGATTGAGGTATTTCGGGATGTAAGTGATCTGAGAAGTGAGTATCCCTGCAAAAAAGAAGGAATTTCTCGGAAATATTGTTCAAAGTCGCTATAGAATAAAAAAATGAAAGATTTAGAATCACGAAACTCAGGTCTAGGTTTGCAAGATTTTGATTATTTCAAAATTCGGCAAATAGAAAACAGTTGCAAATCTTACGAAGGATTTTGGAAATTTGTTAATTCTTCAAAAATTTCCGCGAATCTTAAAAAGATCGTTCAGAGATCTTATAAAATCCACTGAGTTACAGGGAGAGATCTGGAATCTTTATTTCGATAATCCCAACTTTTAAAGGTTAAGGGATCGCGGGATTTGATTGATTTGAGAACTGAGTATCCCCTTGTAGAAAGAGAGATTTTTTTTAGAAATCTTGTCCAAAGTCACTATAGAATGATAAAAAATAATGATTCAGAATCACGAAACTCAGATCTAGGTTTACAAGATTTTGATTATTCCAAAATTCGGCAAATAGAAAACAGTTGCGAATCTTACAAAGGATTTTGGAAATTTGTTAAATCTTCAAAAATCTTCGCAAATCTTAAAAAGATCGTTGAGAGATCTCATAAAATCCACTGAGTTACAGGGAGAGATCTGGAATCTTTATTTCGATAATTCCAACTTTTAAAAGTTAAGGGATCGCGGGATTTGATTGATTTGAGAAGTGAGTATCCCCTTGAAGAAAGAGAGGAATTTTTTAGAAATCTTGTCCAAAGTCACCATAGAATACAAAAAATAAAGATTCGGAATCACGAAACTCATATCTAGGTTTGCAAGATTTCGATCACTCCAAAATTCGGCGACTAAAGAACAGTTGTAAATCTTACGAAGGATCTCGGGAATATTTCAACTCTTCAAAAATCTGCGCGAGTTTTGAAAAGATCGTCGAGAGATCCTATGAAATTCATTGGGATACAGGGAGAGATCTGGAATCTGATATCGATACCACTTTTTGAAGATTAAGGGATCGCGGGATGTGAATGATCTGAGAAGTGAGTATCCCTGCAGAAAAGAAGGAATTTCTCGGAAATATTGTTCAAAGTCGCTATAGAATTAAAAATTAAAGATTTAGAATCACGAAACTCATATGAAGGTTTGCAAGATTTTGATTATTCCAAAATTCAGCTACTAAAAAACAGTTCTAAAATCTCACTGAGGATTTCGGAAATTTTCTAATTCTTCAAAAATCTTCGCGAATCTTAAAAAGATTGTTGAGAGATCTTATAAGATCCACTGACTCAGAGAGAGAGATCTGGAATCTTTTGTTAATTCCAATTTTTAAGGATTAAGGGATCGCGGGATTTGAATGATTTGTGACGTGAGTATACCCTCGAAGAAAGAGAGGAATTTTTCGGAAATCTGCGCGAGCTTTGAAAAGATCGTCGAGAGATCTAATGAAATTCATTGTGTTACAGGGAGAGATCTGGAATCTAATATCGATAATTCCGATTTTCAAAGATTGAGGGATCGCCGGATTTAAGTGATTTGAGAAGTGAGTATCCCCGCGAAAAAGATTTGAATGATTTCAAAATTGCATAAACTCAAAGTTAAACGCATGTGTTTTGATTCCTGTTTCAGTAACCGAAAATGTCACCTATAAAATGCATGCTAACCATACTGATGGGATTAGTACTACTTTATTGTGCAATAGAAGCAGCGAAAGATCCATGTCAAACTTCTGCCCCAGGCTGCAAATACATATACTGTTCTTGTAAACCAGCAGATCATACGCATAAAGAAGAATGTTGCACAGATTCAGGTTTGAAATGTAAAAATTCGACAAAAACGTGTGAATATCCCGATTAGTATGGAGACATACAATGATCATCATTACATCATTGACAAAAATAAAATTTTGTAATGTTGTACACAATTGATTATTATTAAACGGCAGAACTAAATTATGATTTATTTTTCTTATCGCTTCACCGAGGTTATTCTTTTTCTCATCATTATTGTCATATTTTTTGTTCAAACTTTTTCTCGGCTTTCATCCCGGTTTTTTCATCATCGGCGACGGACGAAGTCAAGTACCTGATGATTATTATTTATTTTTAAATTTGAATTTATATTTCTGATTATCGGTATGTGTATATATGTTAAAAGTTTTCAAAAATACGAAAAACGTATGAAATTATTTTTACGAAATTCCTAATCTCTACCGAAGTCGCGAGTTTCAAAATAATTTCAAAATCTGATGTAGGAAAATTAGGAATCTCTGCAATAAGCCCGATCCCTGATTTTTTTTTCTTCAACTTTATTCCAATTTTCCCTTTTTATAAAAAAAAAGCCTTTTAAAATTCTTCAGAATCTGATAAAATAGCTCAAAATCTCAAAAATTTGGTCATATGTACGAGCTTTCAAAAATATCCAATATTTATAAACTTTTTTCTACAAAATTCCCAATCTTTAACTATTAAAAGTTTCATTCATCTTCTATTTTAATTTTTAATTATCCCACATATAAAGATTCGAAACATAAAAAAAATTATAAATTTAAATTCAAAAAATTCCCAATCTCTACCGAAGGTGTAAATTATATAAGATTTTAATTTCTTCTTAATATCTTCTGGCCTATCGGAAAGTTATATTTATCTTTTTTTTATTGCTCCGCATACGACGATTCAAAATATAAAAAATTATAAATTCAAAATTTAAAAAATTCCTAAATATAACTATGCAATCGTAAAAATGTATGCGTGAAGAAAAATAATTCCTAATCTCTTCAAAAATTATTAAAATACTTAAGTAATATTTTTTTTCATTATCATTCGACATATAAAGATTGAAACTAAAAAAGGTATGGTTTTGTAAAAAAAAATTCTCAATCTCTTCCGTAGTCGTTAGATTGAATAATTTTTTAATTTTAAATAATTAATTTCAATTAATTGATAATTTTTTGATCATCTCAATTTTTCATTGTCTTCTATTTATTTTGGGGACAGTCAGTTCAAAATTATTTCAATAAAAATCCTTTAGCTTGAATTTCTAAATCTTTAAATAAGTATTAGAATTAAAAAAATTCCCAATCTCTACCCAAAGCGTGAGTTCGATAATTTTTGTAAATTCTTCTTTTTTTATTGCTTCGTTAGAACTTAGTATATAATAGAATTATTTAAAATTAAATATATTAAATTATTATATATTTATATATAAATTATTTAAATAAAATATAAAATAAATTATATATTTTTAATTATTAAAAAAAATAACTAATTAAAAATTAATTATATACCTCTATAGAAAATACCGTAGAAAAATCAATTTTTGAATCAGGTTTTTTATTGGCTGCTTATAAACAAAAATCACTTTTAAAAACTGAAACCTTAACTATTCCATTTTTGGTTGAAACGTTATCTTTTTTAGTCAATTATTTGACTAATTGGTTAAAAGTTGAACTATTTTCTTAAAAAAGATACATGTTATGTGAAAAAAATTTGCATTAAAATTATTATTATATGAGGAAAACTTAATTATTTTTGAAAATACTTAGAAGCCTTAGAAGTTTTGTGAAGATTGGAAAATAATTTAAATCTTGAGAAGATTTAAAAAAATTCAAAACAAAGTGTAGATTTTTGAAGATTTCGAAAGAAAAATTTGAAGAATTTTGAAAAGTTTCAAGAACATAAACAATTTTGCGAAGATTCCTGGGAAAATTACAAATGCTTTTTTGTTCAAAAAAATTAATTTGAAGAGAAAAATGCAAAAAAAAATTGAAGAAATATTTAAACAAATTTCAAAATAATTAAAAATGTGAAAACATCGAAAAATTTTTTTAACAAAATGTAGAATTTAACTGGTTCCACTTTCGGTCAAAATTTGATATTTTTAATTGAAAATCGTTTCTTCATAGTTAAAAATTGAACTATTTGGCTGGAAATTTGTTTTTTTTTTTGGGTAGAAAATAATTCTAATTGATTGAAAATTCATCGTTTTTGTTTAAAAATGCAAATGCAATGCTTTTTTCTGGAAAATTGATATTTTTCATTGAAAATTGATATTTTCTAGTAAAAAAAAAAACAACTATTTGGTTAAAAATTCTTTTTTTTGTTTGTTGGAAATTAATTTTGAAACAAAAATTGAACTATTCCATTTTTGGTTAAAAATCAACGTTTTGGTGTCATATTAAACTATTTTATTGAAAATTTATTTATTTTTCAAACATTCATCTACTTGGTTGAAAATTAAACTGTTTTAAAAAAAATTCACTTTTCCACGGTTAAAAATTAATTTTTTAAATTCAAATTTAGCTATTTCATTTTTGTTTGGAAATTGATTTTTTCTAGTTGAAAATTAAAAAATTTATTTAAAAATGTATGGATTTTTTTTTTAAATTCATCTTTTTCGTAGAAACTTCAAAATAATTATTCTCCTCATTTAAAAATTCATGCTTTGTGGTTAAAAATTTGGTTTAGAATTCATTTTGTTTAGTCGAAGAAATCATTTAAAATGATCACCATTTAGTTGCAAATTGAACTATATATTTGTAAATTTAACAATTCGATAGAAAATGAACTTTTTTAAAAATAATATTTTCAGGTTGAAAAGTCAACTGTTTTCTAGATAATTTGTCTTTTGGCTTCAAAATTCAACAATTTTTTTAAAAATTCATGTATTTTTTCGAAAATTCATCTTTTTTATGGAAAATTGATCGTTTTGGTTGAAAATTCAACAACTAGGTTGGAAGTTAAACTGCTTTGTTAATAATTAATTTCTTTCATAATTTACGTCTCAGGTTGAAAATTTATCTTTTTTTGTTGTAAATTCAACTATTTTGCTGAAAATTCAGGTATTTTTCTAAAAGCTCGTTATTTTGGTATAATTATTATTATTATTATTTTATATGATTCTCTTGGTTGAAAATTCAACTATTTGGTAAAAAAATTCATCTATTTTATTTTTTGTTGTTGAAAATCATTTTTTTAAACTCAAAATTTAAGGAATCCATTTTTGGTTTAAAACTTACCTTTTCAAGTTGAAATCTCAGTCAGTTTGGCTTGAAAATTTAAAAATTCTTTTTTTATGAAAATTCGTCTTTTTGGTTGAGGATTAATTTTTTTAGCTCAAAATTCAAAGATTCCTTTTTTGGTAGCAAACTTATCTTTTTAAGTTGAAAATTCAGTCAGTTTGGCTTGAAAATTCAACAATTCTCTTTTGTTGAAAATTCGTCTTTTTGGGTAGAAAATTTTTATTTTTGTTGAAAATTAATTTTTTAAGCTCAACATTTAACGATCCATTTTTGGTTGGAAACTCATCTTTTCAAGTTGAAAGTACAGTCACTTTGGCTTGAAAATTCAACAAATCGTTTTTGTTGAAAATTCGTCTTTTTGGTTGAGGATTTGAATATTTTGATGAAAATTTTTTTTTTTTTAAATTAATTTTTTGAACTCGAAATTTAACGATTCCATTTGTGGTTGAAAGCTTATCTTTTTAAGTTGAAAATTCAGTCAGTTTGGCTTGAAAATTAAAAAAAAATTTTTGTTAATAATTCGTCTTTTTGGTTCAGGATTTAAATATTTTGATGAAATTTTTTTTTTCAAATTAATTCTTGTACTCAAAATTTAACGATCTTTTCAAGTTGAAAATTCAGTTAGTTTGGCTTGAAAATTCAACAATTCTCTTTGGTTAAAAATTCGTCTTTTTGGGTACAAAATTACTCTTGTATGTTGAAAATTCGTCTTTTTGGTTGAGGATTTGGATATTTTGATGAAAATTCGTTTTCTTTTTGTTAAAAATTAATTTGTTTAACTCAAAAAAAAATTTTTTGGTTTGAAACTTATCTTTTTAAATTGAAAATATTTTTGGTTTGAAACTTATCTTTTTAAATTTAAAATATTTTTCGTTTGAAACTTATCTTTTTAAATTGAAAATTCAGTCAGTTTAGCTTAAAAATGAAACAAAATTTTGTTGTTGAAAATTCGTCTTTTTGGTTGAGGATTCAAATATTTTGATGAAATTTTTTTTTTAAATTAATTTTTGTACTCAAAATTTAACGATCTTTTTAAGTTGAAAATTCAATCAGTTTAGCTTGAAAATTCAACAATTCTCTTTGGTTGAAAATTCGTCTTTTTGGGTACAAAATTACACTTGTCTGTTGAAAATTGGTCTATTTGGTTGAAGATTTCAATATTTTGAAAAAACTCGTTTTTTTTGTTAAAACATGGTGTTTTTTTTTGTTGAAAATTAATTTGTTTAACTCAAAATTTAGCGATCTTTTTAAGTTGAAAATTCAGTCAGTTTGGCTTGAAAATTCAGCGATTCTCTTTGGTTGAAAATTCGTCTTTTGAGGTACAAAATTACTCTTGTTTGTTGAAAACCGTCTTTTTGGTTGAGGATTTGGATATTTTTATGAAAATTTGTTTTCTTTTTGTTGAAAATTAATTTCTTTAACTCAAAATTTAGCGATTCCATTTTTGGTTGGAAACTTATCTTTTTAAGTTGAAAATTCAGTCAGTTTGGCTTACAAATTAAAAAATTCTTTTTTGTTGAAAATTCGTCTTTTTGGGTATAAAATTACTCTTGTTTGTTGAAAATTCGTCTTTTTGGTTGAGGATTTGAATATTTTAATGAAATTTTTTTTTTTTTTTTAAATTAATGTTTTGAACTCAAAATTTAAGGATTTCGTTTGTAGTTGGAAACTTATCTTTTTAAGTTAAAAATTCGGTCAGTTTGGCTTGAAAATTCAACAATACTTTTTTGTTGATAATTCGTCATTTTGTGTAGCAAATTTTTATTTTTGTTGAAAATTAATTTTTCAACCTCAACATTTAACGATTCCATTTGTAGTTGGAAACTTACCTTTTTAAGTAGAAAATTCAGTCAGTTTGGCTGGAAATTCAACAATTTTTTAAAACTGAAAATTCGTCTTTATGGTTGAGGATTTAAATACTTTGATAAAAATTTGTTTTTTTTCTTTCGTCGAAAATTAATTGTTCGATAACAAAGTTTAGCGATTCCATTTTTAATTGGAAACTTATCTTTTTAAGTTGAAAATTCAGTAAGTTTGGCTTGAAAATCCAACAATTCTCTTTTGTTGAAAATTCTTCTTTTTGGTTGAGGATTTAAAGATTTTGATGAAAATTCTTCTGGTTTTTTTAAATTAATTTTTTGAACTAAAAATTTGACAGTTCCATTCCTGGTTGGAAGCTTATCTTTTTAAGTGGAAAATTCAGTAAGTTTGGCTTGAAAATTCAACAATTCTCTTTTGTTGAAAATTCGTCCTTTTGGGTAAAAAATTACTCTTGTTTGTTAAAAATTCGTTTTTTTGGTTGAGGATTTCAATATTTTGATGGAAATTC
>CAKNYM010050849.1:41068-56333 GCA_932195095.1 Andricus curvator
AACTCATGTCATTCAAATACCGTCGATCGGGGTAATTAGGGATCATGTGGGGTAATTAGGGATCATGTGGGAT
Source organism: Andricus curvator (assembly GCA_932195095.1). Taxonomy (NCBI): domain Eukaryota; kingdom Metazoa; phylum Arthropoda; class Insecta; order Hymenoptera; family Cynipidae; genus Andricus; species Andricus curvator. The sequence continues at coordinate 41,142 of CAKNYM010050849.1, forward strand.
AAGTATGGATCAAATGAAGGGTCGCAAGGCAAAAGGGCTTAAGTGCCAAATTCCAGATTTTTTCTTTTTGTCGACCGGGGTAATTAGGGATCATGTGGGGTAATTAGGGACCATGCGGGGTAAGTATGGATCAAATGAAGAATCGCAAGGCAAAAGGGCTTAATTGCCAAATTCCAGATTTTTTTTTGGCTTGAAATTTTTTTTATCTAACTCATGTCACTGTAAAAGATAATGGTCGAGTACGATTTTGAAGTGGATTTTGTGAACAATTCTTTTTTTCCCTGCTTTCACGAAACGTCTCTTTTTTATTCGTTTTTCGACTAAAATTTAATTGTTCCATTTTTGTTTTAAAAAAAAATTTGTTAAGAATTCATCTATTTGGTTGAAAATTTCTCTTCTTCAGTTGAAAATTTAACTATTTGGTTGAAGGTTGAACTCTTGTCAAAAATTAATTTTTGTTGTTGTGTTAAAAATTCATTATTGTATTCAAAAATTGATCTTTTTGGGTCAAAATTAAACTAATTTGTTGGAAATTCGTTCTTTTATTTGAAAAATATTTTTTTAACTGAAAATGTAACGATTCCATTTTTGGTAGAAAATTCATCTTTTCCAGATAAAAATTTGTCTATTTTTAGTATAAAATTATTTGTCTTGAATTAAAAATCAGCTTTTTGGTTGAAAATACAGCTATTTGGTTCAATTTACAATTCTTTTGTAGAAAATTCGTTTTTTTTCTTGAAGATGCATCATTTTAGTCGAAAATTCATCTTTTTGTTAGAAAATTTCAAAATTTGGTTGAAAATTTAACAATTTTGTTCAAAATTCGTTTCACTTTTGATTGAAAATTAATTTTTCAAACTGAAAAATGAACTATTTAGTTAAATATTAATTTTTTGTTAAAAGTTCGTCTTTTTGGTGATAAAATTACGGTTTTTGGTTAAAAAATCATTCTCCATATTGAAAATTAACGATTTGGTTAAACGTAACTGATTTGTTGAAAATTAATTTTTAAATTTGGAAATTAAATTATTTTAACTGAAAATGTAACAATTCCATTTTTAGTAGAAAATTCATCTTTTACAGATAAAAATTTGTCTATTTTCGGTATCAAATTATTTGTCTTGAATAAAAATTATCCTTTTGGTCGAAAACGGAAATTGGTTCAATCTTAAATTTTTATTCTCAAAAATTCTTTTTTTTTGTGAAGATTTATCATTTTAGCCAAAAATTTATATATTTGGGTAAAAATTTAATAATTTTGTTGAAAATTCGTATCATTTTGGTTCAAAATTAATTTTTTTTAAACTGCAAATTTAACGATTCCATTTTTGGTTGAAAATTTATCTTTTTTTAGTCAAAAATTAATTATTTTGTTAAATATTCATTTTTTTGTTGGAAGTTCGTCGTTTTTCTAAACAAAATTAACGTTCTGGGTTAAAAAATAATCTCTTGGTTAAAAATTTAACTATTTGGTTAACTATACCTCTTTTGTCAAAAATTATTCTTTTTTTTGAAAATGTACTATTGTATTCAAAAATTGATCTCTTTGGTTAAAAATTAAACTGATTTGATGAAAATACTTTTTTTTTTCATTTTTAAATTTTTTAACTGAAAATTTAACTATTCCATTTTCGGCAGGAAATTATTTCTCTGGTTGAAAATTTAACAATGTTGTTGGAAATTCGATTCATTTTGGTTCAAAATTAATTAATTCAACTGGAAATTTAACGATTTTATTTTTGATTCAAAACTTATCTTGTTTAATTGAATATTCAACCATTTAGTTAAAAATGCATCTTTTCAGTTGAAAATTAATCTTGCCTAATTGAAAATGAACTTTGTTGACAACAATTATTTTAATTAATTAATTTGAAATTGATTAATGAATTAAAATTAATCAAAATTAATTCAAATCAATCAATTAATTAAATTAATTGAAGTAATTGATTTATTAAATTATTATTTTCAAAAGTTATCATCTGGTAGAAAATTTATGTATTTGGTCGAAAATTCATCTTTTTTGATTGAAAATTGACTTTCTTGTTAAAAATTCTTTTCGCAGAAAATTAATCTTGTTTGTTGAAAATTCGCTTATTTTCTTAAAAATTCATCCTTTGGGTGGGAATTATTCTTCTTGGTCGAAAATTCGTCTTTCTGGATTACAAATTCACTTATTTGGTAAAATTTCAATCAGTTTATTGAAAGTTCAGTCAAAAAAGATAAATTTCCACCAGAAAAATGAAATATTTCAATTTTCGGTTAAATTTTTTTTTTTAAATGAAACAAACTAATTTTCAATCAAAGAAATTAATTTTCACCAAAAAGATTAATCTGCTACCAAAAAAGATTAATTTTTAACAAAACACATTTTTGAGCAGATTTTCAATTTCTAAAGGAATTTTTAATATAATAATTAAATTTTCAATCATAGAAATGAATTTTTCACCAAAATAGTTAATTTTTTAAGCAAAGAAATTAATTTTTAATTCAAATAATGAATCTTCAACAACAAAAAATGCATTTTTAACCCAATAGTGGAATTTTCAATCCAAAAGATGAATTTTTACCAAAAATTAAATTTTTGTACAAAGAAGTTCAATTTTCAACAAAAAAGATGAATTATTTACCAGGAAAATTAAATCTCTATAAAAAAGATAAATTTTCGACAAAAAATGTTATAATTAAATTTTCAGTTAAAAAAATCAATTTTTAATAAAAAAAAAATATAATTTTCAATCAAAGAAATTAATTTTAAACCAAAATAGTTCCATTTTCAAGCAAAAAAAAAAAAAAAATAATTTTTTTCCAAAAAGATTAATTTCCTACCAAAAAAGATTAATTTAAAAAAGAAATATATTTTCGAGCAAATTTTGAATTTCCAAAGGAATTTGAATTAAATAATTGAGTTTTTAATTGAAGAAATGAATTTTCCACCAAAATGGGATAATTTTTCAGCAAAGAAATTGATTTTCAATTGAAATAATGAATCTTCAACCAAAAAAATGCATTTTCAACCCAATATTGGAATTTTCAATCCAAAAGATGAATTTTATACAAAAAAAAAATGTTCAACAAAATAGATGAATTTTCCTCCAAATAGTTAAATTTACAACCAAACAGACGAATTTTCAAACAAAAGAAGATTAATTCTCTATAAAAAGAATAAATTTTCGACAAGAATGGAATGGTTGAATTTTCAGTTAAAAAAATTAATTTTTATTGCAAAACAATAATTTTCAATCAAATAAATGAATTTTCACCAAAAAGATTAATTTTCTACCAAAAAAGATTAATTTTTAAGATATATTTTGTACCAAAGGAAGACAAGTTTTCAATAAAATCGATTACGTTTGCACAAACTAGTTCAATTTTCAGTTAAAAAAATTAATTTTTATTCAAAAAAATAATGTTTATTACAAAAAATAACTTTCAGTTAGAGAAATTTATTTTCACCAGGAAGATCAATTTTTTATCAAAAAAGGTAAATTTCCCACAAAAAAATAGAATTGTTAAATTGTGAGTTAAAAAAAAATTAATTGTTCAATTTAAAAAAACTAATTTTCAATCGAAGAAATTAATTTTCACCAAAATGATTAATTTTCACCAAAAAGATTAATTTTGTACCAAAATACCTGAATTTGTAAGAAAAAACATTGTTAAGCAAATTTCGAATTTCTAAAGGAATTTTTAATCAAACAATTAAGTTCTCAATGAAAAAATTGAATTTTTAACTAAAATAGTTAAATTTTTAAGCAAAGAAATTAATTTTCAATTAAAATGATGAATCTTCAAATAAAAAAAAATCATTTTTAACCCAATAGTGGAATTTTGCATCCAAAAGATAAATTTTGTACGAAAAAAAAAAAATTTCAATGAAATAGATGAATTTTCCACCAAATAGTTAAATTTTCAACTAAAAAGATGAATTGTCGACCACGAAGATTAAATTTTTATAAAAAAAGATAAATTTTCGACAAAAAATTGAATAGTTAAATTTTCAGTTAAAAAACTTAATTTTCATTTAAAAGAATGAATTTGTAATCAAAGAAATGAATATTCAACCAAAAAAATGAATTTTTTACCAAAAAAATTGATTTTCAACGAAATATATTGTAGAGCAAAGAAATTAATTTTTAGCGAAAACAATGAATCTTCAACCAAGAAAATGGATTTGTAACCCAATATTTCAGTTTTCAATCTAAAAGAAGATTAAGTTTCTATCAAAAAAGATAAATTTCCCACAAAAATAGAATGTTCAAATTTTCATTTAAGAAAATTAATTTTAAATAAAAAAAGCTAATTTTCAATCAAAAGAAATTAATTTTCACCGAAAAGATTAATTTTATACCAAAAAATATTAATTTTTAACAAAATACATTTTTAAGCAAATAAAATAATTTTTAACGTAAATAATTAATCTTCAACCAAAAGAATGCATTTTTAGCCCAATATTTGAATTTTTAATCCAAAAAAAGAATTTTCTACCAAAAAAGACAAATTTTCAACAAAATAGATTAATTTTCACCAAATAGTCAAATTTTCAACCACACTGATGAATTATTTACCAAGAAGATTAAATCTCTATAAAAAGGATAAATTTTCGATAAAAAAGAGAATTGTTGAATTTTCATTTAAAAAAATTAATTTTTAATGTTCAAAATAATTTTCAATAAAATAAATGAATTTTCATCAAAAAGATGCATTTTCAACTAAAAAGGATCAAATGTCTATTAACAAAGATAAAACTAGAACGAAAAAATAAATAGTTACATTTTTAGTTAAAAAAAGTATTTTTTAATGAAAAAAACAAAGTTTAATCAAAGAAATGAATTTCCAACCAAGAAGAAAAATTTTCTACCAGAAAAGATTAATTTTCAACAAAATACATGAATTTTCAAAATAATTTTGATTTTTGAAGGGAATTTTCAATCAAAAATAATAATTTTCCACCAAAAAAAGATTGATTTTCAACAAAATACATGTATATTCAAGAAAATTTTAAATTTGTAAATGAATTTTTAACCAAATGGTTGAATTTTCAACAAGATGCAGAAATTTTTGATCAAATAACTGAATTTTCTACTGAAGAAGATAAATTTCAAACCAATCTGGGAGTAGTTAAATTTTCATTGAAAAAAATTAATTTTCAATAACAAAAAATTCGTTAAAAAATAGTTAAATTAAAAAAAAGTGTTCAACTAAAATAATGAATCATTAACAAAAAAAATAAATTTATAACAAAGTATTGCCACGTTTAACTAATTATTTGAACCCTGATCACTTTATTTTTAATTTATTTATTTTTTTAAATTTATTTTTCATTTATTGCAAAAACTTAATTTTGAGTTTCTATAAAATCTATAACAAAATGTTGGAAAATGAACCGAATTTTTCCTAAAGATAGAGTAATTTGTTAGCGCGTAGCGCGCACAATGTGCTAGTAAAAATAAATTTCTACTGGGAATAAAATCGTGCAAATAAAAGAATAGAGACTCCCATCAGAGTGAAATTATTTTGAGCCTTTCTAATGTAAAAGCTCTGTTTTAATTTCCTCCGAGGACGCTCTCGATTTTATAGAAAGCTCTTGTCTACCAATTTTCTGATTGGACCGATCGGTGTGGTCGAGTTAGTTAAGAAATGAATTAAAACTGTAATCCCGTCACTGATCGAGAGAGGGCGAAGCCCAGAAAGAAAAGTCGCTCGGTTTCGCCCCGTGAATCTCTCATTCTCCGGGGACCAACAACGAGAAAGAAACGGTCTAATTAAAGACTACGTCGATTCAACGAACTCGATTCTTTCTCGCAGAAGAATCACTCTCATCTGCATGAGAAAAGCGATGTGTCACTTCCCTGAAAAATTTCAGAAAGCATCCAATTTTTTTTTCTCGTTCAATTCAGTTAGATTTGAATTTCCCCCTTCCCCTAGATCCCTACCTCAGCTTCTTCTTCTCTTACAACAATCTCTCACCCTCACTTCCCGTCCCTAATCCTCACTAAGACACCATACCCTACTTTTTTTAGTTCCAACTCTTCTATTTCGCTGCACCTTCCTATCTTCTAATTTACCTACTTTCCCTCACTCTCCTACTTTCTACACTTTCCTTTCCAGAGCCTACTTTCCTTCCTTTCACTTCTTCCTGCCTCTCCCCCGTACTTCATTATTACACTTCTATGTCCTACTTTCCATAGTTGCACCTCCTCTATTCCTTACTACTTCCCTTTCATATACTTCTTCTTACTAACCTTCTCCTACTACCTGCATTTTACTCATTCACCTTCCCGCCCTTCACCTCATTTCACTACTCTTCCTTCCTTACTATTCTTAAACTTCTCCTCATTTCACTCCCTAACTTCTCCTCATTTCACTCCCCAACCTTCTCATAATTCTCTAAATTCTCCTCCCTTCCTCTCAAATCACTCATTTTCTTTTTCTCATCTACACTCACCCTATGTCCCTTCCCCTACTTCTCTTCCCTGTCATCTCCACGCCATCGCAACCCTTCTCTTATCCCTATCACTTACCCTCACTTCCCATTCTCAATCGTCACCAACCCACATATACCCTACTTCTCCTTTTGTTCACATCCCATATTTAGCTGCACCTTCCTCTTTTCTAATTTACCTAATTGACCTCACTCTCCTACATTCTTTACTTTACTTTCTATCGCCTACTTCCCTTCCTTTCAGTTCTTCCTGCCTCTCCTACTTACTCCTCACTCACCCTACCGTATCCTATTTTCCCTTCTTTTACCTCCTCTATTCCTCATTACTTTCCCCTCATACACTTCTTCTTACTACCCTTTTCCTACTACCTGGTTTTCACCAATCGACCTTCCCGCCCTTTACTTAATTTCACTACTCTGCCCTCTTCCTGCCTCTCCTACTTACTCCTCACTCACTCTACCGTATCCTACATTCCCTTCTTTCACCTCCTCTATACCTTATTACTTTCCCCTCATATACTTCTTCTTACTACCCTTTTCCTACTACCTGCCTTTCACCCATCGACCTCCCCGCCCTTTACCTAATTTCACTACTCTCCTCCTTATCATTCCTTTACTTTCTCTCACCTCACTCCCGAACCTTGTCATCATTCTCGAAATTCAACTCCCTTCTTTTTCATTCACTCACTTCCTCTTTTTGATCTATACTCACCCTCTAATACCCTATTTCCCTTCCCCATCATCCCCGCCTCATCAGCCCCTCCTCTTATCCACCTCACTTACCCTTACTTACCTTCACTTTCCATTCTCAATTCTCACTAACCCACATATACCCTACTTCTCTTATTTCCACCTCCTATATTTCGTTGCACCTTCCTCTCTTCCTACCTACATCCACTCATTCCCCTTCTTACCCTTCTTACCCTACTTCTCAGCCCTGAAGACTGTACTTCACCACTTGTTGTCCCTCATTCGATTGCTCTGCTTCCCTTCCAATTCCTTCACGTCTTCTCTCTACACTTCCCCTCACTACTCATTATTTCCTTTTCTCTCCTTCTCTCTTTTCCTTACTTCCCCTTTGATCACCTATTTCCCCTCCCCTCACATCTTCCCGTCTCCCCTTCCTACTCATCACTTACCCTCTCATACCCTACTTTCCCTACTTCCGCATTCTCTGTTCCACATTACTTCCTTCTTATCTACTTCTTCTTGCTACCCTATTTCCACTACTACCCACTTCTCGTCCATCTACTTTTGCGCCCTTCACCTAATTCCACTACTCTTCACACTTTTCATTTCTTCACTTCATCTTACTTCACTCACGAAGCTTCTCATAATTCACGAAATTCTCTGCCCTTCCCCTATATTCACTCAAAACTTTCTTATCCATACCTCATCCTTTCACACCCTACCTTTACTTCCACATATTCTATTTCTCCTCACTTCTCCTAATTTTCTTCCCCTATTTCGTATCCTCTTACTTCCCCCTACTTCTCCCTTTCTTTATTCCTCATTTCTCCTCTTATCTACTACTTTACATTCTAGCACTCCCCTTAATAGGCAGAAAGTTCAACAGACGGAGGGACATTCGATAGAAAGTGGAAGAGCTTCTATTAGAACCTATGAAACTCTCAAAATGAAAAAAAAAAAAATAGTGCTATCAGATTGTACATGTAGATCGAAATAGATCTAGATGTCAACTTTTACGACGCGATTACTCAACGACTCGCTACTTCTTATAATTTCTTCACTCCACCTCTCTTCCACTACTTCTCCTTCCTTCCCCACTTTCTCTTCCCTTATTCCCACAACATTAACATGTTTCTCATACTTTCCCTTCCTTCTCCTACTTTCTCTTACTTCTCCTTTCTTCATCCACATTATCTCACTTTTCCTTTCCTCGCGTATTTCTCCTCCCTACTCCTCAATTGCCCCCACTTCTGCTCCCCTTGCCTTCTTTCCATCCACACTCATCACTTATCCTCCCATACCCTATTCTCCATCCCCTACTTTTTCTACTTCCACCTCTTCTATTCTCCTCACTTTCCCTAATTCCACACCCCTACCTTGTATCCTTTAACTTACATAAAATTCTCCTCTGACCAGTTACTTCCCACCCATGCCCTAATTCCGCTACTTTCCCCTCGCTTCTCATTCCTTCACTTTCTAAACATTCTCATACTTCTAATACTTTTTATCACTCATGCTTACTTCCCCTCCTATGACTTTCCCTTCTCACTTCCTTTCCTCACGTACTTCCCCCAACCCCTCCTCACATGTTACCACTTCTTTCCCCCCTTGCCTTCTTCCCCCCACACTCATCACTTACCTCTAATACCGTATTTTCCATGGCCTACTTTTTCTACCTTCACCTCTTATATTCTCTTTACTTTCCCTAATTCCACACCCCTATTTTGCATCCTTTCACTCTCCTAATTTACTCATCTTACCACTAATTACCCGCCAATGTTCTAATTCCACTACTCTCCTCTCCCTTCCCGTTCCTTCACTTCCTAACCACTTTTTCTTCTCCAGTACTTCCCCTCCCTCCTCCTCACATGCCACCACTTCCTCTCCCCTTGCCTTCTTCAACTCTACATCCATCACTTACCTCCCATACCCTATTTTCCATCTCCCACTTTTTCTACTCCCACCTCTTCTATTCTCCTCACTTTCTCTAATTCCACACCGTTACTTTGTATCGTTCAATTTACCTCAAATTCTCCTCTGACCAGTAATTTCCCACCCATGCCCTAATTCCACTACTTTCCCCTCCCTTCTCACTCCTTCACTTTCTAATCATTCTCATACATCTACTACCTTTTCTGACTTATGCTTACTTCCCCTACTATCACTTTCTCTTCTCACTTCTTTCCCTCACGTACTTCCCCTGCCTCCTCCTCAAAATCCACCACTTCTCCTCCCCTTGCTTTCTTCCCCACCAAACTCATCACTTACCTGCTTTACCCTATTTTCCATCCCCTACTTTTTCTAGTGCCACCTCTTTTATTCTCCTCAATTTCCCTAACTCCACACCCCTACTTTGCATCCTTTCACTCCCCTAATAATATTAATTTTAATTAATTTCCCACCCATGTCCTAATTCTACAACTCTCCCCTCCCTTCCCATTCCTTCACTTCCTAACCATTCTCATACTTCTACTACTTTTCCTCACTCATGCTTACTTCCCCTCCTATCACTTTTTCATCTCTCTTCCTTCCCTCCTCCTTTTGGCTAGGTTTTAATCTCTTCGTTTAAAATTCGACTATTTGGTTGACAATTCATCTTCGTATGTAAATATTTCAAATATTGAATTTAATATTTAACTACTTTGTTGAACATTTAATTATTTTGTTGAAATTTGAAGTAGTTTGTTGAAAATTAATATTTTTTGGTCGAAAATTCAACTGTCTTGTTGTATATTCGTCTATTTGGACAGAAAATTCGTCCTTCTGGATTGAAGCCTTTTTTTTGTTGAAAATTGAACAAAAAAAACAAACAATCGATTATTTAGTTGAAAATTCAACCACTTTGTTGAAAATTTATTGCGTTAGGATAAAAATTTAATAATTTGGTTGAAAAGTCAAATATTTTGTAGAAGATTTAATTCATCTTTTTTAATCGAAAGTTTAACTATTTTGGAATAACCTCGTGTTTTTGGTCTTAAAATTCAACTATTTTGGTGCAAAATTCATTATTCAATTGAAAATTAGTTATTTTCTTTTTGTTTGAAAATTTATTTCCTAACTTGGTTGAAAGTAGAACTAGTTTGTAAAAAAATCAGTTTTCTGTTAGAAAATTCATGATTTTATTGAAATTGGTTTGCTAGAAATTTTTATTATTTTATTAAAAATTCGTGTTTTTGCTTAATAGATCATTTTTTGAACTGAAAATTCAAGTATTTCATTTTTGGCGAAAATTTTTCTTTCTCAGCTGAGAATTTATTTCGTTAAAATTTCGTTTTCTTTTTTTTAGAAAATTAAGATTCTTGCTTTAAAATTCATCATTTTGGTTTCATTCAATCATTTGGTTGAAAATTGATATATTTTATAAAAATTCGTCTTTTTGGGTAAAAAATCAAATTTCTTAGTTGAAATTTCAACTATTGGTTGTACTTTGTTGCTGTTATGGGACTTTGTTGAAAATTATTTTTTTGCTGGAAATGCATAATTTTATTTGAAAATTCATTTTTTTTCTGAAAATGTGACTATTTTGTTGCAAATTCGTTTTTAATTTTCAAAATTAATTCTGTCTTTGAAAATGTAACTTCCACTTTTTTTTGTAAAAAAAAAAAAATATTTTTTATTTGGTTACAAATTTTGTTGTTAAAAATTCAAATATGTGGTTGAAAATTCATGAATTTTGTTGAGAATTTTTATTTTCCGGCTGAAAATTGATCTTCTTGCTTAAAAATTCATGTTTTTGGCTGCAAATTTTACTGTTTGATTGAAAATTAATCTACTTTCTTGAAAATTAAACAATTTTGTTAAAAATTATCTTTTTGGTTGAAAAGTCAACTGTTTTGTTTGTTATTTTTGGGTTCAAAATGTATTGCTAGTGTTGAAAATTTTCCTTTCTCTTATAAAAATTCTTTTCTCTTATGAAAATTTTATTTTTCAATTGAAAATTCAACTTTTCATTTTCAGGCGAAAATTTTTCTTTTTCATTTTAAGTTCAATTACTCAGTTGAAAAATTAACTACATTGTAAATTTTTTTTTTTTTTTTTTCATTGAAGATTCATGGTTTCAGTTGAAAATGGTCTGGTTAAAATTTAAACTATTTTCTTAAAAATTCATTGTTTTTGGTTGATGATTAATTTTTTGAACTCAAAATGCAGTCATTTCATTTTTGGCAATAATTTGTCATTCTCAGTTGAAAATTGTTGTTTCTTAGTTGAAAATTTATTTTCAGCTGAAAATTTAACTACTGCATTTGAATAATTATAATTTTAGTTGAAAATTCATCTCTTTGATTCGGAATTTAACTTGTTTCTTGAGAACTTGTTTTTTACCCTGCCGAAAAATTAATTATTTCATTTTTGATAAAAAATTAATCTTTTATAGTTGAAAAATTATTTTTTCCCCTCAAAATTAACCTATTCAATTTTTGTGGAAACTCAATCTCTTTGAATTAAAAATTAGACTCTTTGGTTCAAAAATTACCTTTTTTTATTTAGAAACCCTGGTGGAAAAATTTTTTACAAGAAAGCACAACATTTCTACAACTGTAATTTTTTGTTAAAACATGTTCTTTTTTGTAAAAAATGTGCAAAATTTAACAAACAAAATTACATTTAAATAAAAATAGCTTATTTTTTCTTGTATTTTCTTGTAGAAAAGTAAAAAACTTGAAAATAAAGTACAAGTTTCTACAATTCAAAAATTTTTATAACTTTTTATTGATTTTTTTTTGTAGAAATCTACACGGTATTACAGAAAACGACAGAATTTCACATTTGTTTAATTTGGGTGTTTGACATCAATTTTAAATCAAATATTTTTACTAAACAAATTTTAAACTGAATTAATTTTTCTATTCAACAAATTTTTAATATATAAGTGAAATTATTAAATTTTAATGCATAAATAACAATTGAAAAATTATGAATTTGAAAAAAATTTGAGTTTGTTTAAGAAATATTTACCAGTTTTGAGCTCGGTTTTGAGAAAATCCAAACTTATATTAAAACTGAAAAAGATTTGGAGAAAATAAAAAAAATTTCTTTAATTTGCTGGGAAAATAAAAAATGATTTTGTATTTTGAAAAATCAATTTTAAGAGATTATTTGAAAATATTTTTGAAAAATTGTGAATAATAAATGAAAATTGAACAATTATTGATTTGGAAAATAATCGAGTAAGTTTGAAATATATTTAGAAGTTTTGAAAAGATTTCAAAAAAGAATCTGGATGATTTTAAAGTAATTTTTTTACTTTTGCAATATTTTCCAAAATTTTTTGGGAAGTTTGCTCTCCAAATCTGAAATAGTGAAAAATCACTATTTCATAGTGAAATTTCACTAATTGAATTAGCGATTTCAAATTCAACAATTTCATTAAAAAGTCATCTTTTTTTTCTAATATCCACTATTACATTATTCGTTTCAATTATTGTTTTTTTGTAGAAAATTAATTTTTTTAATTGAAAAATTAACTATTGCATTTTGGCTGAGAAGTGATTTTTTTTACAAAGAAAATTCAAGTACTTGGGTAAAAGTTGAAACACTTTGTTGAAAATTAATTTTTTTGGTTTCAAGATTCAAATGTTTGCTTGAAAATTTAACTATTTTTTTGAAAATTCGTTTTTTTTTTTAAATATTTTAAGTTTATTTTCTACCTGAAATTGTTAGTTATTCATTTTTTGTTGAAATATGATCTAGATTAGTTAGAATTTTTGAAAAGATTTCAAAAAAGATTCTGGATGATTTTAAGGTAATTTTTTTACTTTTGCAATATTTTCCAAAATTTGTTGGGAAGTTTGCTCTATAAATCTGAAATGGTGAAAAATCACTACTTCATAGTGAATTTTCACTAATTAAATTAGCGATTTCAAATTCAACAATTTTATTAAAAAGTCATCCTTTTGTGTTTGAAATATCCACTATTACATTATTCGTTAAAAAATTTTTTTTTTTAGAAAATTGATTTTTTTTATTTAAAAATTAACTATTTCATTTTTGGCTAAGTAGTGATTTTTTCACAATGAAAATTCAAGTACTTGGGTAAAAGTTGAAACACTTTGTTGAAAATGAATTTTTTTGGTTTCAAGATTCAAATGTTTGCTTGAAAATGTAACTATTTTGTTGAAAATTCGTTTTTTTTTTTATATTTTAAGTTTATTTTCTACCTGAAATTGTTAGTTATTCATTTTTTGTTAAAACTTGATCTAGATTAGTTATAATTTCGTTTTTATTGGTAGAAAAATAATTTTTTGTTCGAAATTTCTTCTTTGTTGGTTAAAACTTCCGATTGAAAATGCAACTGTTTTACAAAAACATTCGTATTTTGACTTAAAAGTTAATAAATTTTGATGATTTTTTTTTCTAGTTCTTACAAATCTTTATTTGTTGAAAATTCGTCTTTTTGTTTGGAAATTACGTTATTTTGTTGAAAGTTTGTCTTTTTGGTAGAAAATCAATATTTCAGGGTTGAAAATTCAACTGCTTTGTCGAAAATTCGTCTTTTGGATTGAAAATTCAATTTTTTGTTTGAAGTATTTATTTACTGAAAATTCATCTTTTTTAGTTGAAAATACAACTATTCATTCGAAAATTTATGTAGAAAATTAATCTTCTTTGTTGAAAAATCGTTTTGGTTAAAAATCCATCTTTGTAGGTTGAAAATTCAGAAATTTGGTTAAAAGTTCAACTATTTTGTTGAAAATTTTGTTTCTTTGTCAAACATTAATATTTTTGGTTTGAAATTAATTTTTTAGATAGAATATTTAAATGTTCTGTAAAAAACTTATCAATTTTTGTTAAGAATCAATCTGTCTTCTAAAAAAATTAATTATTTGGTTAAAAATTTAACTCTTTTTGATTGAAGTTTAATCTGGAAAAGATTTCGAAAAATAAAAAACTAAATTTAGATTTTTGAAGATTTCGAAATAAAATTTTTAAGCTTTTTAAGGTTCTTTAAAGGTTTTGAGGAAATAAAAAATGTCTTAACTTTGCTGGAAAAATTTACAATGATCTTTTATTTTAAAAAATTAATTTTAAAAGAATATTTAAAAAAATTAAAACATTTTTTGAATAATGAACAACAATTGAACAATTATTAATTTGGAAAATAATCGAGTAAATTAAAAATATATCTAGAAGTTTTAAAAATATTTCAAAAGAATTTAAAACGTGAAAAGATTTCAAAACACACAACATTTGAAAGCTTTCTAAGCATTTTGAGAGGTTTTAAAAGAATAAAATTCCTAGGAAAACTAAAAATGAATTAAATTTTTTTTTTCAATTTCGAAATAGAATCTGGAACGTTTTGAAGCAATTTTTTCATTTTGCCGGATTTTTAAAAAATTGTAGGCAAAATTCCAGTTTCAAGATAAGGGTGGAGTTCCGAATAGCGTAAACCGCTGATTTTTTTGAGGCTCCGTATACTTATGTATTTTGACGCGCTGATTACGAAAATGATAGTGAAAATGTGCGGAAATTTGATTTTCACGGTGAAACCATGAAAAAACCATAAAAATCATGGTTTTTTGCGATTATCTCAGCTAATATGCAAAATAAAAAAAAATGTTTCAAACAAAAGTTGTAGACATCATTGAAATACACATTTTTTGTTTAAAAGATTTTTTTCTGCGAGTGATAGTTTTCGAGGAAATGAACGATATAAGGATTACAATCGTATCTCCATTGGTTTCGGTTTGATACCTACTTACGCTCTTCACCACGGAAAGGTTGGAGAATTTTGAAGAGCATATTTTTTTTCTATTTTTCATGTTTTTTATTTTTTTTGTTTGGTTGTGGGGGCGGGAAGACACCCCTGTGACAGGTCACAAAAATAACTTATGTGACACACGACCCCCTTTCCCAGGTGTTTTGGGTGCGGGAAGGCACCCCTGTGACAGGTCACAAAAATAACTAATGTCAAACACGACCCCCTTTCCAGGTGTTGTGGGGGCGGAAAGGCACCCCTGTGACAGGTCACAAAAATTACTTATGTCAAACACGACTCCCTTTCCCAGGTGTTGTGGGGGCGGGAAGGCACCCCTGTGACAGGTCACAAAAATAACTTATGT
>CAKNYM010050849.1:79498-98157 GCA_932195095.1 Andricus curvator
TAAATATAAATATAAATATAAATATAAATATAAATATAAATATAAATATAAATATAAATATAAATATAAATATAAATATAAATATAAATATAAATATAAATATAAATATAAATATAAATATAAATATAAATATAAATATAAATATAAATATAAATATAAATATAAATATAAATATAAATATAAACCTCTTCTTTGAAACTTAATTTTTTTAACGATTCCTCATTGTAGTTAATAATTCAACTATTTGGTTCAAAATGAACTTTTTTAATAAAAATTCATATTTTTGGCTGAAAGTTCAACCGTTTTGTACATAATTCGTCTTTTTGGCTTTAGATTTAAACAATTTTGTTGAAAATTGATCAATTTTGTTAAAAATTCATAAATTTTTTAGAAAAATTGACTTTTAGAAAAAAAACATTAATTTTCTTGGTAAGGATTTTATTTATTTAATTGAAAATTGAACTATTTCGTTATGAATTCATCCTTTTTGTTTGAAAACTCAACTACTTGGTTGAAAGTTAAACTGATTTTTTTTAATTAATTTTTTTTAAACTTATCTCTTTGGTTAAAAATTGAAAAAAAAATTTTAATTCGTTTTTTTTACTGTAAATTAATTTTTTTATCTAAAAGTTTAATTATTCGATTTTTGATTGTGAATTTATCTTTCTTAGTTAAAAATTCAACTATTTTTTTGAATTTTGAATTATTGTGTAGAAAAATCATTTTTTTTGTGTAAGATTTATCGTTTCACTTAAAAATTCCACTATTTGTTTGTAAATTAATTTTTTGTTAGAAATACATATTTTTGGGTTGAAAATTTACATCTTTAGTAGAAAATTCGGCTTTTCGGTTTGAAAATGAAACTAATTGGTTGATAAAAACTAGTATTAATAATAAATAAATTTAAATAATAATAAATAATTTTTATAAAAACTGTTACTTACGTTTAAAACTTCAACTATTTTGTTATAAAATTCAACTATTTTGGTTAAGGTTAAACTTTTTATTAAATAATTTAAATATTTGATTAAAATATAATTTTTTTAAGATTCAACTGTTTTGTTGAAAATTCGTTACTTTTTTTCGGCCGAATATTAATTTTCTTTCCTGAAAATTTAACTATTTCCTGTTTGGTTGAAAATTTATTCTTTATAAGTTGAAGATTTAACTATTAGGTAGAAAATTCATGTATTTTGTTGAAAATTCTTTTTTTTTAATTTATTTTTGAAACCAAAAATTTAAGGACTGAAAATTCGTCTTTTTAGGTATAAAATTAATTATCTTTATTAAAAATTTATCTGTTATATTCAGCTGCTTGAAAATACATTTTCTTTGTTGAAAAGTAATTTGCAAAACTAAAAATTTCACTATTCCATTTTTAGTTGAAAACTTATCTTTTATCGTTGAATATTTAATTATTCGATTAACAATAAATTTATAATGTTGAAAATTTATCTTTTGGTAGAAAATTAATCATCTTGGTTGAAAATTCATCTTTGTAAGTGCAAAACTCCCATATTTGGTTAATAATAATTGAACTATTTTGTTAAAAGTTTAATTATTTTGTGGAAAAATTAAATCATTTTTAAATTCATATTGTTTGTTCAAAAATTCAACTATTCCGCTTAAAATTCCTTCTTCTGAAATGAAAATTTAACTTCCTTGGTTGAAAACAACATTTTTTATGAAAATTCAGTGTTAGCTTCAACGTTCAACTATCTTTTTAAAAATTCGTCATTTTAGCATGAAAATTCAATCATTTGGTTCAAAATGTAACTGTTTTTGGCTGAATTTTAACTTTTTTTTTGAAACTGAACAGTTTTGTTGAAAACGTGTCTTTGTTGATGTGCGAAACTTTGGATACGAAGCCCAACCAAAAAATCACTGGTGGGCCATTCTAAAACTTTTCACTTCTACTTCCACGTTTTCGAAATTTACATCAATTGTCTTTTTTTTCACACTATTGATTGTCAATTGAAAAAGAAAACTCAAATTTATTTTAGAAACGTGGAACCGAAAGTGAAGAGGTTACATAATCATCCACCTGGATCCAAGGAAATGCGTTTCAGTTTCTTTTCTTTGTACCAAAGATTTTTTTGCTTCGATTGGTCGGCTTCTTGTCTTCTCATCGATAATTCTATTACGTACGGTTTAATGTACAATTAACCGATCACTTAAGGCCTGACGTAGCGCCAAGTCACGATGTCTTATTAAGCCTCTCTACCAGCTACGAGGCGAGGGTCTGGATCCGGTAACTATACAGGAGCAGTGGTGAAGGAAGCTGACTATTTAGTTAGCTTTACTGATTCTTCTGACTTAACAACTGCCCCTATAGACTTATAGAGTGAAGTGAATAGTCCGCCTCTCTTTCCAGGTGAGTCATTAAGTGACCGACCCTTCCCCTGACGCCAATGATCGCCAATCAAAGACCCTAGAAGACCATTATTAGCGGCACTCGGATCCTCGAAGGATGAACTTTACGTCTGCTGGCATCAAATTCTAGGTCTCTCACAAGTTTATACCAACAGCTGTCTTTTTTTATAAGCGATATATCACTTTTGATAACCTTTTCTACGAAAGATCCTTGGCACAGTTTGAAAGTTTGGAACTTGGTTGGTAAAACATAAAGGATGTCGAGTAGGGTCACATTTTGTTGGAATGATGATATCCAACAATATTTTATTTAAAAGAGGCTTGATCCTTTCCAATTTAAATGTTTAGAACTCGATTGGTAAAACATTAGAGATGTTGAGTGAGGCTACAATTTTTTTTTTATGAAGATATCCAATAATATTGTTCTTAAAAGAGCCTTGATTCTTTCCAATTTGGAAGTTTGGAACTGGATTGCTAAAAGATTAGAGATGTTGACTCATGTTCTATTTTGTTGGAATTAAGGCATATCATAACCTTTTCTTCAAAAGATTTTTGATGGGTCACAATTTAATAGCTCAGGAATTGATTGGTAAGGCATTAGAGATGTTGTGTGAGTCTACATTTTTTGTTGTTGATGAAGATATCCAATAATATTGTCTTTAAAAGAGCCTTGATTCTTTCCAATTAAAAAAGTTAGAACTGGATTGCTAAAAGATTAGAGATGTTGACTGAAAAAGATTCTTGATGGGTCACAATTTGAGAGTTCAGGACTTGATTGGTAAGACATTAGAGATGTTGTGTCCGGCTACAATTTTTGTTGTTGATGAAGATAACCAATAATATTTTCTTTAAAAGAGCCTTAATCCTTCCCAGTTTAATAGTTTGAAACTGGATTGTTCAAGCATTGAAATTACTGAGTCAGATCCTGTTTTGTTGAAATAATCCATTTTCTTCAAAAGAACCTTGGTAGTTTCCAATTTGAAAGTTCAGAACTGGATTGGTAAAACATTGGATATATTGGATTTTGTTGGGATAAACCATTGTCTTCAAAAGATTCTTGACAGTTCTCCAGTTGAAAGTTTCAAGCTGGACTGGTAAAATATTGCAGAAGTTAGAAGATGTTATATTTTTTTCTTATTAAAGATATCTAATAATATTGTCTCCAAAAAAGTCTTCATCCTTTCCAATTTAAAAGTTTAGAACTGGGTTGCTAAAACATTAGAGATGTTGAGTCATGTTCTATTTTGTTGGAATTAAGGTATATCATAACCTTTTCTTCAAAAGATTTTTGATGCGTCACAATTTGAGAGTTTAGGACTTGATTGGTAAAAAATTAGAGATGTTGAGTGAGGCAACAATATTTTTTTATTGATGAACATATCCAATAATATTGTCTTTGAAATAGCCTTAATCCTTCCAAGTTTGATAGTTTGAAACTGGATTCTCAAAGCATTGAAAATGCTGAGTGATATTTTATTTTGTTGGAATAATCCATTTTCTTCAAAAGATCCTTGGCACCAGTTTGAAAGTTTGGAATTTGTTTGGTAAAACATTAAGGATTTCGAGTAGGGTCACATTTTGTTGGAATGATGATATCCAACAATATTTTATTCAAAAGAGCCTTGATCCTTTTCAATTCAAAAGTTTAGAACTGGATTGCTAAAAGATTAGAGATGTTGAGTCATCTTCAAAAGATTTTTGATGGTCATAATTTGAGAGTTCAGGACTCAAATGGTAAAACATTAGAAATGTTGAGTGAGGCTAGAATTTTCTTCTTTGTGATGAAGATATCCAATAATATTGTCTTCAAAAGCGCCTTAATCCTTCCCAGTTTGATAGTTTGAAACTCGATTGTCAAAGCTTTGAAAATGCTGAGTGATATTCTATTTTTTTGGAATAATCCATTTTCTTCAAAAGACCCTTGGCACCTGTTTGAAAGTTTGGAACTTGTTTGGTAAAAAATTAAGGATATCCAACAATATTTTATTCAAAAGAGATCCTTGATCCTTTCCAATTTAAAAGTTTAGAACTGAATTGCTAAAAGATTAGCGATGTTGACTCATGTTCTATTTTGTTGGAATTAAGGTATATCATAACCTTTTCTTCAAAAGATTTTTGTTGAGTCACAATTTGAGAGTTGAGGACTTGATTGCTAAAACATTAGAGATGTTGAGTGAGGCTACAATTCTCTTTTTTTTAATGAAGATATCCAATAATATTGTCTTTAAAAGAGCCTTCATCCTTCCCAGTTTGATAGTTTGAAACTGTATTGTTATAGCATTGGAAATGCTGATTGATATTCTATTTTGTTGGAATAATCCATTTTCTTCAAAAGAACCTTGGCAGTTCCCCAATTTGGATGTTTAGAACTGGATTGGTAAAACATTGGATATATTGGATTTTGTCGGAATAATCCATTGTCTTCAAAAGATCCTTGACAGTTCTCATTTTGGATGTTTAGACCTAGATTGGTAGAAAATTGGAGAAGTTGAAGATGTTCTATTTTTTGGAATATATATTTGATAACCTTGGCTTCAAAAGATCTTTGATAGGTTATAATTTGAAAGTTTAGAACTAAATCCCTGAAACATTGGAGATGTTGAGTAATGTTCTGTTTTGTTGAAAGAAAGGTATAACACAACCCTTTCTTCAATAGATTTTTGATGAATCACAATTTGAAAGTTTACGACTTGGTTGGTAAAACATAAGAGTTGTTGAGTGATTCTATTTTTTTGAAATGAAGATATCTAGTAATATTGTCTCCAAAAGAGCCATGATCCTTTCCAATTATAATGTTTGAAACTGGATTGCTAAAACGTTGGAGATATTTAGTGATGCTCTATTTTGTTGAAATGAAGGTTTACTATAACCTTTTCTTTAAAAGATTTTTGATGGGTCACAATTTAAAAGTGTGAAACTTGATTGGCAAGACATTAGAGATGTTGAGCAAGGTTTTATTTCTTTAAAGAAGATATCTGATAATATTGTCTTTAAAAGAGCTTTGATCCTTCCCAAGTTAAAAGCTTAAAACTGGATTGTTAAAGCATTGGAAATGCTGACTGATGTTGTATTTTGTTGGAATAATCCGTTTCCTTCAAAAGGATCTTGGCAGTTCCCAATTTGAAAGTTTAGATCTGGATTAGTAAAACAGTGGAGATATTAGGTAAAATTTTATTTTGTTGGAATAATCCATTGTCTTTAGAAGATCCTTGACAGTTTCCAATTTTACAGTTTAGAACTTGACAGTTATCAATTTGAAAGTTTAGATCTGGATTGGTAAAACATTCGAGAGGTTAAAAGATGTTCTATTTTTTTTAATGAAGATATCTAATATCATTGTCTCAAAAAGAGCCTATATCCTTCTCAATTTAAAAGTTTAGAACTGTATTGTGTGAGGTTTTATTTTTTGGTGAAGATATCTAATAATATTTTCTTCAAAAGAAGCTTGACAGTTCACAATTTGAAAGTTTAGAACTGGGTTAGCAAGATATTGGAGATTTCAAGTGATGTTCTATTTTGTTGGAATAATCCATTGTCTTCAAAAGATCCTTAACAGTTCTCAATTTGCAAGTTTAGACCTAGATTGGAAAAACATTGGAAAGGATCAAAGATGTTCTAATTTTGGAATAAAGATATCCAATAATATTGTCCTCAAAAGAGCCTTGATCCTCCCCAATGTGATAGTGTAAAACTGATCTGCTGAAACATTGGAGATGTTAAGTGATCTTCTAATTTGTTGAAATGAAGGTATATCACAAACCTTCCTTTAAAAGAATTTTGAGGGGTCACAATTTGAAAGTTTATGACTCGATTGATAAAAATTAGAGATGTTTAGTATTTTTGTATTTTATGGGAATGAAGGAATATCATAATCTTTACTTCAAAAGATTTTTGGTGGTTTACAAGTTAAAAGTTTAGAACTGGATTGTTAAAGCATTGGAACTGCTGACTGATATTCCGTTCAGCTGAAATGATCGATTCTCTTCAAAAGAACCTTGACAGTTCTCAATTTGTAAGTTTAGACCTGAATTAGTAATATATTGGAGATGTTCAGTGATAATCTGTTTTGTTGGAATGATCTTTCTTCAAAAGGACCTTGGCAGTTTTCAATTTGAAAGTTTAGACCTGCATTGGAAAAACATTTGAGAGGTTAAAAGATGTTCCATTTTTTAGAATAAAGATATCTGATAATATTGTCCTCAAAAGAGAACTGATACTTTCCAATTCGATGGTTTAGAACTGATCTGCTGAAACTTTGGAGATGTTAAGTGATCTTCTATTTTGTTGTAATGAAGGTATATCACCTTTCCTTTAAACGATTTGTGAGGGGTCACAATTTGGAAGTTTAGGACTTGGGTCGTAAAACATTAGAATTTTTGAGTGAGGTTCTATTTTTTGTAATGAAGACATCTAATAATATTGTCTTCAAAAAAGCATTGATATTTCCCATTTGAAAATTTTAAAACTAGATTGCTAAAACATTAGAGATGTTGAGTGCTGTTTTATTTTGTTGGAATGAAGGAATATCTTATTTAATCTCTTATTCAAAAGATTTTTGATGGTTTACAATTTAAAAGTTCAGAACTGGATTTTTGAAGCATTGGAACTGCTGAGTGATATTCTGTTTAGCTGAAATGATCCATTTTCTCCAGAAGAACCTTGAGAGTTCCCAATTCAAAAGTGAAGAACCGGATTAGAAAGATATTGGAGATGTTTAGTGATGTTCTGTTTTGTTGGAACGATCCATTTGTGAAAAAACCTGGACATTTCCCAATTTGAAAGTTTAGAACTGGATTGGTACAACAGTGGGGAAGTTGAACGAAGTTCTTCTTCAGAAGATCCTTGACAGTTCCCAAACTGGAAGTTTAGAACTGGATTTGTAAAACATTCAAGAAGTTGAAAGATGTTCTATTTTTTGAAATGTAGATATTTGGTAATCTGGTATTCAAAACATCCTTGATAGACCACAATTTGAAAGTTTAGAACAGGATTGGTAAAACAATAGAAAGGTTTTATTCCTTCTTTAATGAAAATATATGTCTGGTCTGAATAAAATTTTCTTCAAAAGATCCTTGATCCTTCTTAATTCGAAAGTTGAGACCTAGATTGTTAAAACAATTGAGATGTTTAATCATGTTCTCTTTTCTTTGGACGATCCATTTTCTTCAAAAAATCCTTGATGGTTCCAAATTTGAAAGTTTAGCAACTGGATTGTTACAACATTGGAGATGATGAGGTTCTATTTTATTGGAATAAAGAAATGTCAGTTGTAATAACGTTTTCTTGAAAAGATCCTTGATTCTTTCCTATTTGAAAGTGTCAAACTGGATTGGTGAAGCTTTTGAGATGTTGAGTGATGTTCTATTTTGTTGGGATGATCCATTCTTTCCAAAAGATCCTTAGTAGCTCCCAATTTAAAAACTTGGAACTGTATTGCTAAAACATTGGAGATGGTAAGTGATGTTCTATTTTGTTAAGATGATCCATTTTCTTCAAAAGTTCCTTGACAGTTCCCAATTTTACAATTTAGAAAAAGATTGGTAAAATATTGGAGAGGTTGATGTTTTCTTTTTGAATAAAAAAATTACAGTTCTAATAACGTTTTCTTTAAATGATCATTGTTCCTTCTCAATTTGAAAATTCAGAACTGAATTTGTCAAACATTGGAGAGGTAGAGTGATGCTCTTTTTCAGGAATGAATGAAATATTCCATCTTCAATAACCTTCCCTTAAAAGGATTGTTGATCTTTCCCCCATTCTTTCTTTTTTTCTCTCTTGCTCATCCAACCTCCTCTAGATACTTCATCCACTTTTCACCAAATCCATCCTCCTCTAAAACCTTACCACATGATTTTGCGAGCTTCCTTCATCATTAATTCCTCTCCCACAGCCTTTCTATGCATGCAAAATAAACAAGGAATTAGGCAATAGCAAGAGATTTTAATGCTAGGATATAAGATAAAGGAGGAAGGAAACGTGGATGAGAGCAAGAAGGAAAATCCATGAGAAGGTACTGAATGTAAAGGGAAAGAAATTTTGAGAGCTTGGAAGAGATAGCTAAGTTTATCTTTATTGAAAATATAGAGGCTTTTGGGGAATGGGACTATTCGATCAGGAAGAGAAAAGGGAATAGTGATTATGTCGTAGTGGATAACGAGGTGAGAGAGAAGGTCAAGAAATTAGAGGAAAGTCGTTATATAGATTCAGATCCCATTCTCATAATAGTGTCATTATAGAAAGAAAAGACTAATAACAATAAGGATAAAAAAGCAGTAAACGCCAAAAGAAAAGAGAGGATTGATCAATAGGAGGAAAAGCACAATTTGAAGAAAAGGTCAAGAATATAAAAATAAAGAGGTAAATGTAAACGAAGAAAAGGAAATAATGATACAAAAATAAGAGTGTTAGAGAGCAGAAACAAATAAGTTAGTGAAGGAGCGGGTATGAGTGGATGGGATCAGGAATGTAAAAAAGGAATTAAGAAAATTAAAAACAGAAGAAACAATTGAAGAACATAGAAGAACAAGAAAATATACTGAGATGTGTGATAACAAAAAGAGAAGAAAAATGAAAGGTTTGAAAAAGAGGTGGAGAATATTAGGACAAAAGAAGAGGTTTTGAAGGTGATCAATTGAGCGAGAAACAGATGGAAGAGAGTAAAACAGGATAAGGATAGGGTAGAACGGAATAATATTTTACGGATTTGCTAGAAGTGTAGAGAAAAATAGTTAGGTATCGAAGAAAAGAGGAAAGGAAAATAGATGAGGAAGAGGACATAATGAAGAAGGAATCATCAAGGTGTTAGGAATAAGAAAGATGGAAAGACACCTGGTTTAAGTATGATTCCAAATAAAGTGTGAAAACATGGGGGGAAAGAACTGAAGAAATGAGGTTGGATAATGTACAATATGGAGAGGAGAGGGATGTTCAGAGTTATGGAAAGAAGGGATAGACCAGTAGAGAAACAACGCAAAGCGGAGAAGGTCAAAGGTTACAGGAGAGTGACGCTAGTACCAAGATTGTATAAGTCAGTCACTGTTTCATTGAAAAGGTTCTTGAAAGAAATCAAGAAAAAAAAGAGAAAACCGCTGAATCAGAAAGTGTTTAGGGAAAGGAATGGAGGTGAGAACATATGTTCTGGATTATTTTGTAGATGCTCGTGGATTTAGAGGAGGCATTTGACTTACTGGAGTGAGACGAGATAGTAAAAGTTTTGATTAAAAGCAGAGTAAAGGTGGAGCATGTGGGAGGTAGTTTCTGGTTGGTGAGAGGAGTAAGACAATGCGCTCATCCGAGTCAACATTTATTTAATATATTATACTCAGACTTGAAAGAAAAAATCGTAAGAGAAGGATAGGTAGGTGTTAGGATGGGAAAAGAAAAGATATAGCCGGCAGTGGGCGAAGAAGGATGAAGGATAAAGAAGGGAAGATTAATACAGGATTGGAGTAATAGATGAGAAAAAGTTGTATCTAACTCTAGAAAAGGCAAAGATAATGAGGTTTAGAAAAGGAGAAGGTAACAAAAATGGACTGATAGATGGAAGGGAGCAAAGTTAGGTCAGAATACAGATGTAGGGAAAAGGAAAAAAAGGTCCTAAGAAGATTAGAGAAAAGAGAATGCGGTTGTTTGGAACGCTGGTATGGCTGGTATTAGACTATGGAGATATGGGTATCGAAGGAAATGGAAGAGATTGAGAGGTGACAAGATGGGTGTATGAGGTGGTAAAAAAAGGAGAGGAAGGTCGATCGTATTAACTAGGTGGGAAGCAAAAAGCAGGGAATTTTTTAGGGATATGGGATATACAATATGGGACTGGAGTGTATAAAGAGTTGGTGAAAAGAGAAAAGGGAAGATAATTAGAAACATTGGAAAAAGTATTTATAAAAGAGATAAGGAGAGATAAGAAGGATTCAGGTTGGGAAACGAGGCAAGGGAAGGGATACCACAGTTCTAATAACCTTTCATTCCAAAGATCCTTGATCCTTCCCAATTTGAAAGTTTAGAACTGGATTGGTGAAACATTGGAGAGGTTGAGTGATGTTGTTTTTTTGGAATGAAGCTTGCATGTAGGCCGTCAATCCATCAAGCAGTACTTTATCGAATTGGAAGTGCGCTGCTCTTGGATGATGCAGAAAGCGGAGATCAGCGTCGATCAGAGGAGGCCGCTCGCGATTGGAAGCCGCATTTTCCTTCGAATCACGAATGTGAACGGGTAGATGGATAGACGGGAGAGGATGATGTTTTTCTGGACATCGCGCGACTGTCGCCGAACGTATGAATAAGGAAGCAGGCAGGGAGCGGTGGCGGCGTCGTTGCCGTGGCGGAATCAGAAATGCCGAGGCCGCCCCGCGCGAACCTACTTGATTTATTGACAGGAAAATCTAGTCGCCATTAGACTGCGTCCAGCTTACCTCACCGCCATCAGCGTGGCCTTCGACAGCACCGTTTGCTGTCGTGCGTACGCAGCAGTTCGTTCCTTTTTTCAAAAATTTTACCTCGTCTAAAATGGTTTTGGATCTAAACTTTTTTACAACTTTTTTACAAGGAAGGGAAGAGAGTAGGAGAAGTGTGAGGAAGTGAGGGGAGGGTGAGTGAAAAAAAATTAGAGGAGGCAATATTAAGGGTGGGGAAGTGAGAAAATTGAGAGGAGGCAATGTAGGAGAAGTGTGAGGAAGTAAGGGGAGGGTGAGTGAAGAAAAATCAGAGGAGGAGATATCAGGTTGGGAGTGAGGGGAATTGATAGGAGGTACTGTAGGAGAAGTGTGAAGAAGTGAGGGGACGGTGAGTGGAGAAAAATTAGAGGAGGAGATATTAGGGGGGGGGGGAAGTGAGAAGAATTGAGAGGAGGCAATGTAAGAGAAGTGTGAGAAAGTGAGGGGAGGGTGAGTGAAAAATATTTGAAGAGGAGATATTAGGGGTGGGGAAGTGAGGGAAATTGAGTGGAGGCAATGTGGGAGAAGTGTGAGGAAGTGAGGGGAGGGTGAATGACAAAATTAGAAGAAGAGATATTAGAGGCGGGGAAGTAGGCAAAGTGATAGGGTGAACTAGGAAAAGTAAGGGATAATGAGTGGAGAGGAATTGGGGGAAATTAGGAAGAGAAAGTAGGAAAAGTTTGTATGAGTGAGGGGAAGTAGGCGAGATGATTAGAAATGTGGGTGAGTAGGGGAGTGGAAATAATGGCTGGGGAAGGGAAGTGTCAGCTCGGGAAGCGTGGAGAGGGGGAGGTGGAGGAGGAAGAAGTTAAGGAAGCGGTAGGGAAGGGGAGGTAGGGAAATTTAGGAGAAGTAGGGGGATTTAGGGGAAGTAGGGGGATTCAGGGGAAATAGGGGTGGAAAAGTAAGGGAGGGTGTGGTTTGAAATAATGACATCTAAAGCAAAGTTTTCTTAAAATACAAAAAAAAAAAATTCAGATCTAAAGAGAGCTGAAGCTAGCTAAATCTATAAAAACGTCTTTAGAAAGGAAAAACTTGAATTTTTTTGGTTAAAGAAATTGGTTAAACCCTTTTTCGCTTGAAAATTGCATGATTTAGTTAAATCTTTTTCTCTTTTGACTGAACCATCTTTTTTGGTTGAAAATTCAAATTTTGTGATAAAACTCTTTTTTTTTAATTTGAAGATAATCTCTTTTGATAGATCTTTTTGGTTAAAATAAAAAATATTACATTTTTGTTAAGAATTGAACTTTTTGCGTTGAAAACTCAAATTTTAGGTTGAAAATTTATATTTTTTTGGTTGAAAATTAGTTTTTTTTTTAAACTCAAAATTGAACTATGATAGTTGAAGATTCATCCTCATAATCGGAAATTCATCTCGTTGATTTAATATTGAACTATTTGGTTGAAAATTCGTTTTTTTAGATGAAAAATAATATTTTTTCCTAAAAATTGAACTTTTCCATTTATTGTTGAAAATTGATATTTTTTTGTGGATAATTCAATTGCTTGGTGGAAAGTTAAACTCTGATTGAAAATTCATTTTTTTAGTTGAAGATTCATCACCTTATTTGAAAATTTATCTATTTTGGTAGAAATCAACTATTAGGTAAAAAAATTAATTTTTTTTTAAATAAAAATTTTGCTTAGAAACTTATTCTTTTTGGTTGTTGAAAATTCCACATTTTGGTCGAACTGGAATCTTGAACTGTTTTTCATTTAAAATTAAAATTGTTTTTGTTTTAAATATAAACTATTACATTTTTCGTTTAAGACACTTCCTTTTTATCTGAAAATTCATCTCTTTATTTGAAAATTTAACTATTCTGTTAAAAATTCGTTTTTTTTATTGAAACTTAAGTTTTGAACTGAAAATTTAACTATACTTTTTTCGGTCGAAAATTCATCGTTTCGTTAAAAATCAGTTTTTCTTAACTGATAATGTAAAATTAGAATTAAAATTAAAATTCTAGTAAAAAGAACTCATCATTATGATCGAAAAATAATCTCTTTCGTTGAAAATGAAACATTTGTTTGAAAATTAATTTGGCTTTGTTGAAAAATAATTTTTTGAGCTATAAATGTAACTATTCATTTTATTTTTTAATTTATATTTTTGGTTGAAAATTCAATTGCTTTGCTGAAAATTGAAATTTATTGTTAACATTTTTTTTTTTTTTTTTGAAAATCTGTTTTGTTGAAAAATAATTTTTTGAACTAAAAATGTATCTATTCAATTTTTTCTTAAAAACTTATTTTTCTTGGTTTGGAAATTCAATTGCTTGATTCAAAGTTGAAATCTTTCTTTAAAACATATTTTTTTGTTTGTTGAAAATTCATAATTTTACTTAAAATTTCGTTTTGTTTTCTTAAAAAAAAAAAATTTTAAATAAAAATGTAACTATTTAATTTTTTCTCGAAAACTTATTTTTCTTGGTTGGAAATTCAATTGCTTCGTTCTTAGTTGAAATCTTTCGTTCAAATTTTTTCTTTCTTTGGTTAAAATTTCAACTATTTTTTTTTGAAAATTATTTTTTTCAGTTGAAAATTTACCTTTTTAGTTGAAAATTCAACTATTTAGTCAAATTTTTCTTTTTAAAAATTAAAAAATTTCGTTACAGAAATATTCTTTTTGGTTGAAAATTCAACTTGGTTAAAAGTTAATGTCCTTTGTTAAACATTCATTTTTTAGGCCAATGAATAATCATTTTAGTTGAAAATTCATCTCTTTGGTTGAAAATTAAACTATTCTGTTAAAAATACATTTTGTTGTTGAAAATTAAGTTTTGAAATAAATATTTAACTATCCAATTTTTGGTTGATAATTTATCATTTTAGTTGAAAATTAAACTATTTGGTTGAAATGTTGTTGTTGAAAGTTCAACTAGTTTTTAAAAATGCATATATGTTGTGAAAATTTAACATTTTATCAAACATTTTCTGTTGGTCGGGGTGTAAAATTAATTTTGGATCCGCAAAAGTGAATAATTTTGATCTGAAGTTGATACTCTAAATAATATGTGATAATTTGTAAGTGTCAATTTTGGATCCGCAATGGCGCAATAACATACGACTTTCCATAAAAAGTATAACAACTGCCGCTCGGCAGATTGTGAATAAATTTGTGGCCAATTAAATTTGGATGCGCAAAAATGAATAATTTTTATCTAACGTTGACACTTTAAATAATGTGTAACAGTTTGTTAAAAATAATTTTGGATCCGCAATGGCGCAATAACATACGACTGTTCAAAAAAAGTATAACAAGTGCCGCTCGGCAGATTGTGAATAAAATTGTGGCGAATTAATTTTGGATCCGCAAAAATGAATAATTTTTATCAAAAGTTGATACTCTAAATAATATTTAACAGTTTGTAAATAATAATTTTGGATCCGCAATGGCGCAATAACATACGATTTTCCATTAAAAGTATAACAACTATTCGTGGTGAAAAATTAATTTTGGATCCGCGAAAGTGAATAATTTTCATCTCAAGTTGATACTCTGAATAATATGTAACAGTTTGTAAATATTAATTTTGGTTCCGCAATGGCGGAATAACATAGGACATTCCAGAAAAAAGCATAACAAGTGCCGCTCGGCAGATGTGAATAAAGTTGTCGCCAATTGATGTTTGATCCGAAAAAGTGAATCATTTTATCTGATGTTGATGATTATTCTAAAATGTAACGGTTTGTGAATCATTATTTTGAATCCGCAATAGCGCAATAACATACGACTTTCAATAAAAAGTATAACAACTGCCACTCTCCAGATGTTAATGAAGTTGTTTATAATTGATTTTTTATGCAAAAGTGGATCATTTTGATCTGAAGTTGATAATGAGAATAATATTCAACGGTTTGTAAATAATAATTTTGGATCCGCAATAGCGCAGTAACCTACGACTTGCAATAAAATCTATAGCAACTGCCACTTCTCAGATATGAATCAAGTAGCATAAGAGATCCAGAAAAGTGAATCATTTTCATCTGCAGTTTTTACAAGGAATAATATATAACGGGTTGTAAATATAATTTTGGATCCGCAATGGCGCAATAACCTACGACTTTCAATAAAAAGTATAACAACTGCCACTCTCCAGATATTAATGAAGTTGTTTATAATTAATTTTTCTTACAAAAGTGGATCATTTTGATCTGGAGCTGTTATTCGGAATAATATGTGACGGTTTGTAAATATTAATTTTGGATCCGCAATGGCGCAATAACATACGACTTTTCATTAAAACTATAACAAATTCCACTCCACATATCTGAATCAAGTAGCGTGAAATATCCACAAAATTAAATCATTTCAATCAGAAGTTGTTGTTGGGAATGATTGTATAACAATTTACAAATATTAATTTTGGATCCGCAATAGCGCAATAACCTAGGACTTTTCATAAAAATTACAACAACTGCTACTCCACAGAGATGAATGAAGTTGTGTAAACTCAATTTTGTATCCGCAAAAGTGGATCATTTGATCTGAAGTTGATAATCAGAATAATTTCCAACGGTTTCTAAATATTACTTTTGGATCCGCAATAGCGCAATAAATGTCGAACCCCGGTTCTCGCCAACTGAAGAACAGTTCATCAGTCTCAGGTAAGCGCCCCTTTGTATAAGGCCAACTTTAAAAAATAAATTCGCAAAAAAAGAGGGAAAAGATTACTGCTCCTGCTACACATCAGGAATCATTTATTCCGTCTAATAAGTTGTTGCAGCTTCAAACTAGGGGCCAAATTTCGACTCTGGCATCATCAGCTGAAGAAGAGTCCTCATCTTCAGTAAAAGCGACTCTTTCTAGAAGACCAATGATGAAAACTCGAAATGAAAAAAGTGAAAAGATGACAAGGTCATCCTGCCACGTGTCAGGAATCATTAATTCAGTGAGTTTTCGGAGGCGAGTGGAACGTGAGGACGATCAAGCTCATTAGGCGAGCATGTAGCATCCGAAAGGGCGCGCCGCTAGGTGCGGATCCACTGAAACCAAAACAAACGCAATTCCCTTAATTTAATTCCTCATAATCCCTTTAAGCCGCCCATTAGCGACCTGTGCCCCTATCCAGTTCCAGTCCCAGTTGCAGTATCCACGGTCTGATGCTGCTACCAGTCTATCCGACTCTAACACCACCCTGTGCCCACCACCCTGCGTCCGAGGCAGTGGCTAATGGATTTTTCAGATTGAGACACGAGGATGACATGCCTTGCTGTGATAAGCTAAACTCGACAGTTTTCACTTTCATGTGGAACTCGGGTCGACGAACTCTAACGGTCTGGAATTATCGTCAGTCTTACTTTAGTAGTTTAACAGAAAAATTTAACGTCTTTTCAGACTAGATGAAGCTATAAAAGAAAAATTATTTTGAATAATTTTTTTCAGAAAAAAGATCTCCTTTCGCTCGGCTGGGAATTGAACCACAAAACTATTGATTTCCTGTCAGGTGCTTTCCTATTAAGCTACTAGAGAGATCGAGAGAAGAAACTTTTTTCAGAAATACACGCATTATTTTTTTAGATGGTACAAATCAAATTTTTAAAGGAATCTGTATTATCATTAGAGAATAACAGAAAATATTTAACGTCTTTTCAGACTAGATGCAGCTATGAAAGAAAAATTATTTTAAATGATTTTCTTCTGAAGAAAGATCTTCTCCTTTCGCTCGGCTAGGAAATGAACCACAAAACTATTGATTTCCTGTCAGGTGCTTTCCTATTAAGCTACTAGAGAGATCGAGACAAGAAACTTTTTTCAGAAATACACGCATGTTTTTGCTAGATGGTACAAATCAAATTTTTCAAGGAATCTGTATTATCATTAGAGAATAACAGAAAATATTAAACGTTTTTTGAGACTAGATGGAGCTGTGAGAGAATAATTATTTCAAATAATTTTTTTCTGAAAAAAGATCTTCTCATTTTGCTCCGCTGGGATCCGAACCACCGAACTTCTGATCTCTCATCAGGTGCTTTCCCATTAAGCTACTAGAGAGATCGAGAGGAGAAACTTTTTTCAGAAATACACGCATTATTTTGCTAGATGGTACAAATCAAATTTCCGAAGGAATCTGTATTGTCCGCATTATTATTAATCCCAGCGGAGCGGAAGAAGATCTTTTTCAGAAAAAAATTATTGAAAATAATGTCTCTTTCACAGCTCCATCTAGTCTGAAAAAAAGTTAAATATTTTCTGTTATTCTCTAATGATAATACAGATTCCTTGAAAAATTTGATTTGTACAATCTAGCAAAATAATGCGTGTATTTCTGAAAAAAGTTTCTTCTCTCGATCTCTCTAGTAGCTTAATGGGAAAGCAACTGACCGGCAATCAGTAGTTCTGTGGTTCATTTCCCAGCGGAGCAAATAGAGAAGATCTTTTTTCAGAAAAAAAAAATTTAGTAGTTGAATCATTTTTGTTTCGAGTCTTCCAGAGAAGCTAATTTCATCCAAATTACGTCCCTTGAAATCAAAATAGACAGAAATTTGGAATTTATATTGAAATTCTTAAAGGATTATAAAATCACTTCGAAATTCTGATCGAATCAGTTTCACAGGTTAGCGATTAATGCGAAGAAAGACTTCAAATTCCAGATCATTTTAGGGATTTTCCGAGTCAAATTTGGTAAATTTTTCAGGACAACTTAATATCACAACCAAATGCTTGAACTTCCAAGAAAAAGAAACGAATTTTTCACCAAGTTTTTGAATTTTCAACAAAAAAGGAGGAATTTTTAACAAAACAGTTGAATTTTCAACAAAAAAAGATAACGTCAACAAAATAATTAAACTTTTGACCAATAGCTTGATATTATGAAGGTAAAGATGGATTTTCAACCAAAAAGATTCATTTTCTGAGCTCTTAAACAAAAAGGAAAAATTTAAATTCTTTATTTGAAGAGTGACTTAAAAAATAAAGAATGAAAATTTTCAACCGATTTAATTCAGCGAAAAAAGACGAATTTTCAACAAAATACATAAATTTTCATCCAAGTAGGGATATCAAAAAAATTCAAGGAATTTAAAATAGTTAAGGGTATTTCAAAACACCAAGATTTTTCAATCGATTTCAATAAATTAAAGGGATTTTGAAGGATATCGAAGATTTTTTGCTATTTCAAAAAATTCAAAGAAATATTGAAGAGAATCATAAGATTTTGAGGAAAATTAAAATATTTCAAAGAATTTAAAATGGTTAAGGATATTTTTAAACTCCAAGATTTTTCAACCGATTTTAATAATTTGAAGGCATTTGCAAGGATTTCAAAGATTTCATGAAATATCAATCGATTTCAATAATTTGAAGGTATTTTAGAGGATTTCAAAAATTTCATTCTATATCAAAAGATTTCAAAGAATTTGAAATATTTAAGGGTATTTTAAAACTCCAAGATTTTTCAATCGATTTCAATAATTGGGCGGTATTTCAGAGGATTTCAAACATTTCATTCTATATCAAAAGATTTCAAAGGATTTGAAATATCTAAGGTTATTTTAAAACTCCAAGATTTTTCAAACGATTTCAATAAATTGAAGGGATTTTCAAGGATTTCGGAAATTTTATGGTGTTATAAAAGATTCCGAGGAATCTTAATGAGAATAAAAGGATTTTAAGGAATACCAAAAAATTTCAAAGAATTGAAAATAATTAAGGGTATTTTTAAACACCAAGATTTTTCAATCGATTTCAATAATTTGAAAGTATTTTAGAGGGTTTCAAAAATTTCATTGTGTATCAAAGGATTTCAAAGAATTAGAAATGTCTAAGGTTATTTTATAAGTCCAAGATTTTTCAATCGATTTCAATAAATTACAGGCATTCTGAAGCATATCAAAGATTTTTTG
>CAKNYM010050849.1:136585-166343 GCA_932195095.1 Andricus curvator
TATTATATTTTATTATTTATTTAAATCAAATTTAAAATTTAAAAATTAAAATAAATTTAATTTTTAATTTTAAATAAATGCAAATCGTTAAAATTTGAGAATTATAAATTTTTTTTATTGAAGAATTTTCAATCTTAATTTAAATTCAAATTTAAATTAAATTTATATTTTATCATTTATTTATTATTTTTATTTTTTTTTATATTTTATTATTTATTTAAATCAAATTTAAAATTTTAAATAAATTTAATTTTAAATAAATTCAAATCGTTAAAATTGAAGAATTGTCAATTGCAAATCGTTAAAATTTAAGAATTATCAATTTTTTTCAATTGAAGAATTTTAAATTGCAAATCGTTAAAATTGAAGAATTGTCAATTGCAAATCGTTAAAATTTAAGTATTAACAATTTTTTGTAATCGAAGAATTTTAAATTGCAAATCGTTAAAATTGAAGAATTGTCAATTGCAAATCGTTCAAATTGAAGAATTGTCAATTACAAATCGTTAAAATTGAAGAATTATCAATTTTCTTTTATTGAAGAATTTTAAATCTTAATTTAAATTTAAATTTCATTTATATTTATTTATTGATTATTTTTGATTATTTATTTTTTTATTATATTTTATTATTTATTTAAATCAAATTTAAAATTTAAAAATTTTCAATCTTAATTTAAATTCAAATTTAAATTAAATTTATATTTTATCATTTATTTATTATTTTTATTTTTTTTTATATTTTATTATTTATTTAAATCAAATTTAAAATTTTAAATAAATTTAATTTTAAATAAATTCAAATCGTTAAAATTGAAGAATTGTCAATTGCAAATCGTTAAAATTTGAGTTATCAATTTTTTTTTATTGAAGAATTTGTAATCTTAATTTAAATTTAATTTATATTTTATTATTTATTTATTATTTTTCATTATTTATTTTTTAATAATATTTTATTATTTATTTAAATCAAATTTAAAATTTAAAAATTAAAATAAATTTAATTTTAAATTTTGAATAAATGCAAATCGTTGAAATTGAAGAATTGTCAATTGCAAATCGTTAAAATTTAAGAATTATCATTTTTTTTTAATCGAAGAATTTTAAATTGCAAATCGTTAAAATTGAAGAATTGTCAATTGAAAATCGTTAAAATTTAAGAATTATACATTTTTTTTAATCGAAGAATTTTAAGTTGCAAATCGTTAAAATTTAAGAATTATCATTTTTTTTTTAATCGAAGAATTTTAAATTGCAAATCGTTAAAATTGAAGAATTGTCAATTGCAAATCGTTAAAATTGAAGAATTGTCAATTGCAAATCGTTAAAATTTAAGTATTATCAATTTTTTTTAATCGAAGAATTTTAAATTGCAAATCGTTAAAATTGAAGAATTGTCAATTGCAAATCGTTCAAATTGAAGAATTGTCAATTGCAAATCGTTAAAATTGAAGAATTATCAATTTTCTTTCAATCTTAATTTAAATTTAAATTTAATTTATATTTATTTATTGATTATTTTTGATTATTTATTTTTTTAATTATATTTTATTATTTATTTAAATCAAATTTAAAATTAAAAAATTAAAATAAATTTAATTTTTAATTTTAAATAAATGCAAATCGTTAAAATTTGAGAATTATCAATTTTTTTTATTGAAGAATTTTTAATCTTAATTTAAATTCAAATTTAAATTTAATTTATATTTCATAATTTATTTATTATTTTTATTTTATTTTTTATATTTTATTATTTATTTAAATCAAATTTAAATTTTAAAAGAAATTTAATTTTAAATTTTAAATAAATACAAATCGTTAAAATTGAAGAACTGTCAATTGCAAATCGTTAAAATTGAAGAATTGTCAATTGAAAATCGTTAAAATTTAAGAATTATAAATTTTTTTTTAATCGAAGAATTTTAAATTGCAAATCGTTAAAATTGAAGAATTGTCAATTGCAAATCGTTAAAATTGAAGAATTGTCAATTACAAATCGTTAAAATTTAAGGATTATCAATTATTTTTTTTAATTGAAAAATTTTAAATTGCAAGTCGTTAAAATTTAAGAACTATCAATTATTTTTTTTAATTGAAAAATTTTAAATTGCAAATCGTTAAAATTTAAGAATTGTCAATTGCAAATCGTTAAAATTGAAGAATTGTCAATTGCAAATCGTTAAAATTTAAGAATTATCAATTTTTTTTTAATTGAAGA
Source organism: Andricus curvator (assembly GCA_932195095.1). Classification (NCBI taxonomy): domain Eukaryota; kingdom Metazoa; phylum Arthropoda; class Insecta; order Hymenoptera; family Cynipidae; genus Andricus; species Andricus curvator. Next base: position 138,803 of record CAKNYM010050849.1, read on the forward strand.
ATTTTAAATTTCAAATCCTGAAAATTTAAGAATTAATCTTTTTTTTTAAATTCAAGAATTTATAATATTTATTTTCAGAATTGAAGAATTTTTAATCCTTTATTAAAAAAAAAATGCTGTAATTCTTATGATCTACAATTAAATTTCTTCATTAGGGACAATTTCGACTTGAGTACCCTTCAAATTATTAAAATTAAAAAATTTTAATTTATTTATCTTAAAAATTTAAGGATGTTCAATTGCTTTTACAAATTAAAGAATTTTCCAATGTAATTCTTCAAAATTGAACTGAATATTCCAAAAAGAATGTTCAAAATTACACCATTTAAGGTATCAACACTCTAAATTAATAAATCTTTAATTAAAAACCTTAAAAATGGAAGAATTTCAAATTGTAAAAAAAGACTTCGAAATTAAATCTTTCTAAATTATACGCATTAGGAATTGAAGAATTTTCAATTGCAAATCTTCAATGTAGACCTATTTCAAAAAGATGTTCAAAATTCCATGATTTTAACCTATAAACATCTGAATTTGAACAAGTTGGCGAATTTTATATTGCAAATTAAAAATTTTTTTTTAATCGAATAATCTTTTTTCTGTGTCTATGTCTTTTAAGAATATCTTATTACGATATAACATCAGAAATAAAACTTTCTAACTTATAAATATTTTTTTAAATTTATAATCATCAATTATATGTTATAGTAGTTTATATTTGAGCAAATATTTTAATTTGATCATCAGACATCAAATCAAAGTTTGTCAAAATACTAGTACACATCTCCAATTATTTATTATGTTTTAAAATACTTCAGCAGGTTTCAGAGTTTCTGTTTTTGAAAATCTGATTGTCTAAACTGCTCAACTTTTTGGCAATTATCCATACATAGCGTTTGTTCTAATTTCCTTTAAAATATATCATAAAAAATTGCATGCTTCTATCTTGCTACTCAATTGTTCAAGTAACAAATTTATTAATTATTTATTGCCTTTATCTGATTTTTAAATACATACTTCCTCTGTAAAAGTGTTAATTAAGAAGAGCTTACAAAGTCAGGGAAGCAGAAAATGTGAAATCATAGCACATGTAATGTATGTTCTTTTAATTGACTGAATTTGTGTTTAATTAGCAAAGCGATAATTGTGGCGGAATTAAATATCAAAAAGATTTTAAGTAGTTTTCAGATTGGAAAGAATTCTGCATAACTGAAAGTGGGTTAGTTTGAGAAGAGCGGAAAAGGTAGGCACGTGGATTCCCGAGGGTGGCATTAATCCCACCCCCACGTGATCCACGTTTACCCACCTAGACAACGAAGTCGAAGCAATCATATTTTTCGCCCCAGAGGCACGATTCGCGTCAATGCGAATCAGACTTAGTGATCTAATGTAGATTCCGATAGCGTCTGATTTACTCTCGGATATCTTCCTTTTTTCCCCCTTAGTTCACACGCGATACAACCAATGATTCGATATCATAAAACGGAAAAAATCGAGTTTTTAATATTTTCTTTCAGATTTATTTAGACGTTTTTAAGAATCAATTACAAATTTCGAATACAGCAGATTCTTCCTGGTAGCGGCTACTACACCCTAACTGAATAAACCTAAGCTTTATCTTATACCAGGAAATGTTTGACTAACATCTGTAAAACATCCTAGCATCATCTGAAAGGATGCTAATACCATTTAGGAATAATTCAGAAACAAATCAAGAAGCATGTAATACAAACACCGTCTGCAATTCATACGAAGATGATACAACCCTCATTTGAAAAACTTTTCTCAAGTATGATTTATTAAAACCTGTACAAACAACATTTAAATACAATTGCGTTAACAATATTATCCAAGAACAACAATAACACCTTCTTCCAATCATCTGAAATCATTTTAACATCATCCGGAATATTTTAAAACAGAATGCAAACATCAAATCTGAATCATATCTGACAAATCTAAAGATCTCAATATCATTAATACGAGAGGAAAAGAAGAGTTGAGCATTATCTAAGCATCATACAAGTACTAACCCAAAATAAATTCAGTTTCCGAAACAAACATAGAGACCGTAGAGGACAAATATTATGAAAAGCTTCCGGATACTTAACAAACAGTATTTAAATAAATTTCGAAATCAAGTTAGGAAGAACCAGAAATTATTGTCTACCATCTGGAAAACATTCAAACATCATTTGAAAAGAATCCGAATACCATTTAGAAACAATCCGAAAGTCATGGGAATTGTATCCAAACATAATCTGAATAGGTTCCGCAAATAGAAACACAATCTGCAATATATTCAAACATGGGGCAAGGTACATTTGAAAAACTTGTCTAAATTATGAGATACCAAAAGACATAAAAACAACATTCAAAAACAATTGTGTGACCAATATTATTAAAAAAAAAAAAAAAAAAAACACCTTTGGCGAATCATCTGAAATCATTCTAACAACATCCGGAATATTTTAAAACTAAACGCAAGCATCAAATCTGAAACTAACCTGATTTATATCTGAAGTTCTCAAGATCATTAGCAACAGAGAAAAAGAAGAATTGAGCATTATCTAAGCATCATACAGTTATAAACTGAAAATAGAATCAGTTTTCGAAAGAAACATGAAGACTGTGGAGGACAAACATTAGAAAAAGCTTCCAGATACTGAACAAACAGAATTCAAATTAATTGCAAAATCAGATTAAGAAGAACCAAAAATGATTGAAAACCATCTGGAAAATATGCAATCTAAATCTGAAAAAAATCCAAATGCGATTTAGAAACAATCCGAAAGTCATGGGAATTGTATCCAAACATAATCTGAATAGGTTCCGCAAATAGAAACACAATCTGCAAGATATCCAAACATGGGGCAAGGTACATTTGAAAAACTTTTCTAAATTATGAGATCCCAAATGACATAAAAACAACATTCAAATACAATTGTGTGACCGATATTATCCAAGAAAAACCAAAACACCTCTGGCGAATCATCTGAAATAATTCTAACACAATCCGGAATATTTTAAAACTAAACGCAAACATCAAATCTGAATCAAATCTGATTTACATCTAAAGTTCTCAAGATCATTCTCACACCATCTGGAATATTTTAAAACGAAATGCTAACATCATCAAATCTGACCTACATCTAGAAATTTTAGATAATTAATTTCAGAGAAAAGAAAGCGTCAGACAATACCTAAACATCATATAATTACCAACTCAAAATAGAATCAGATTACAAAACAAATATGAAGACTATGGAGGACAAACATGATGAAAAGCTTCCGGATACTTGACAAACAGAATTTAAATAAATTGCGAAATCAAGTTGGGATGAACCAGAAATTATTATCTACCATCTGGAAAACATTCAAACATCATTTGAAAAAAATCCGAATACCATTTAGAAACAATCCAAAAGTCATTGGAATTGTATCCAAACATAATTTGAATAGGTTCCGCAAATAGAAACACAATCTGCAATATATCCAAACATGGGGCAAGGTACATTTGAAAAACTTGTCTAAATTATGAGATACCAAAAGACATAAAAACAACATTTAAATACAATTGCGATAACAATATTATCCAAGAACAGCAATCACACCTTTTACCAATCATCTGAAATCATTCTAATACCATCCGGAATATTTTAAAACAAAATGCAAGCATCAAATCTGAAACAAACCTGATTTATATCTGAAGTTCTCAAGATCATTAGTACCAGAGAAAAAGAAGAATTGAGCATTATCTAAGCTTCATACAATTATAAACTCAGAATAGAATCAGTTTCCGAAAGAAACATGAAGACTGCAGAGAACAAACATTAGCAAAAGCTTCTGGATTCTTAACAAACAGAATTCAGATAAATTTCAAAAACGAATTAAGAAAGAACAAAAAATGATTGACTACCATCTGGAAAACATTCAAAAATCATCTGCAAAGAATCCGAATACCATTTATAAACAATCCGAATACCATTAACAATCCAAAAGTCATGGGAATTGTATCCAAACATAATCTGAATAGGTTCCACAAATAGAAACACTATCTGCAAGATATCCAAACATGGTGCAAGGTACCTTTGAAAAAGTTTTCTGAATTATGAGATCCCAAAAGACATAAAAACAACATTCGAATACAATTGTATGACCAATATTATCAAAACAAAAAAACGCCTTTAGCGAATCATCTGAAATCATTCTAACACCATCCGGAATATTTTGAAACAAAGTGCAAGCATCATCAAATCTGAATCAAATCTGACAAATCTAAAGATCTCAAGATCATTAGTGTCGCAGAAAAAGAAGAGTTGAGCATTATCTAAGCATCATTCAAGTACTAACTTAAAATAGAATCAGTTTCCAAAACAAATATAAAGACCATGGAGGACAAAAATTATGAAAAGCTTCCGGATTCTTAACAAACAGAATTCAAATAAATTGCAAAAACAAATTGAGAACAACCAAAAATGATTGACTACCATCTGAAAAACAGTCAAACATCATCTGGAAAGGATCCTTATAACATTTAGAAAGAATCCAGGAGCCATTAGAATTGTCTCCAAATCTAATCTAATTAGGTTCCACAAATACAAACACTATCTGAAAGATATCCAAACATGATGAAAACTGCATTTGAAAAACTTTCCTAAACTCTGATATTTCGAAAACTATACAAATAACATACAAACACAATTGTGTGACCAATATTATGAAATAAAAATAAAAACACCTTCAGCGTATCATCTGAAATAATTCTAACACCATCTGGAATATTTTAAAACGAAATGCAAACATCATCAAATCTGATCTACGTCTAGAGATTCAAGATCATTAGTTTCAGAGAAAAGGAAGCGTTGGACAATACCTAAACATCATATAATTACCAACTCAAAATAGAATCAGATTACAAAACAAATATGAAGACTATGGAGGACAAACATTATGAAAAACTTCCGGATACTTAACAAACAGAATTTAAATAAATTGCGAAATTAGTTAAGAAGAACCAGAAATTATTGACTACCATCTTGGAAACATTCAAACATCATCTGAAAAGGATCCGAAGAGCATTTAGAAACAATCCAAAACACATGAGAATTGTATCAAAACATAATCTGAATAGGTTCCGCAAATAGAAACACTACCTGAAAGATATCCAACCATGGTTTAAACTTCAGTTAGAAAACTTATGCGAAAACACCTTCTGACAATCATCTGAAATAATTCTAACTCCATCCGAATACCATCATCCAGAATATTTTCAAAAAAAATACAAACATCTTCAGATCTGAATCATTAGGAGATTAGATTATAATTAGATCATTAGTACCCGATGAAAAGAAGAACTCCACATCCAAACATTGGAGTTTCATCCAAAAACAATCTAAAGAATATTAAGCACAATAGTAATACACTCGAACGCCATCCTTAGTTATCTGAAGATAATCTTGAAAGCATCCAAAAAGTAGTTGATAAATTTCCTAATCAAATCCAGATACAATCCAAAATCCAATTAGAACGCGTCTGGATACTTAGCAAACAGAATTCAAATAATTTGGAAAAACAAATCAAGGAACTTCATCAAGCTTCAGCAATGAATCGAAAATAATAAATAGCATTGAAATATTAGACTTTACAGCCAAAATTGCTCTAAAAAAAGAAGAGACAGGGTGGTTTTCAGCCAAAATAAGGGAATAAATCCTTTTAAAGCAAATCAAGGCAATAACATTATCTGGAAAATTTCCAAACAAAAAGAAACATCATCTGAATCAAATATGACCTACATCTGAACACCTGAACCAAAAATCACCACTCGAACAATACTAATATTAACTAATATTCATCGCAACATTAAAAAAGTTAGTCCTCTCTAGGGAACTACGAATTTTTCTAAAAAATTACCCATTGTAAAAACGCAAACCATGCCAACTCCATGCTACAAAATGTAAAATCTTTCTCCATGCCCCATTTCCTTCGGGATCGCTTTGGATTTCGCAGAGGAAAAACGAAAGGAAATGAAAAGAATGAAAAAATACATTTGAATCTCCGATATTTCCTCGTCAGTAGCCGCTTAGAAATTCAGTGTTTCGGCCCTAGCACCAATATCTGTCCGCGCGTAACCCCAGCCTCTGGATTGTCGAATGATTTCACAACCCCCTTTCGATATATCGAACCGCAGTGCCGTATACACAACCACGTACGATTTTCCAAACCCCCTGCGAACACTATACCGACTCTAAAGATTCACGAGGGATTTGTGGTGTGTGTGTGTATGTGTACACGAATTCGCGTCCATGTGGGAGGGAAAAAATGGGGGTGAGAGTCGAGCGTGCAGAACGCGAACTGAGTAAAGCGCTCGACTGCAATTTTTCTCGCCACATTCGTGACGGGAATTCGAATGAAGAAAACTAGAGAGAGAGAAATGGAGAGCGGAAAAAAAGCAGGCTGTGAATTTCTGTCGGTCCAAGAGTCGAGAGAATAAAGGGAGTAAGGTGGTTCGCAAGTGTGGTTTGCTTTCTAACTTTTTTTTATACTGTGGTGGACATTAATTTATAGCAGTATTGTTCATAGGCTGATTTGCTGTTTAGTTCAGATGTAGGTCAGAATTGTATAAAATGATATGATGTTTGCATTTTGCTTGGAAATTTTCCGGATGATGGTGTTGGAATGATTGGAAATGATTGGCAGAAAGTGTCTTCGTTTTCTCCGGATATTTTTTAGACCATTGTTTTCAAATGCTTCACACCTAGGGTTTGCCTTTCCATTATTTCAGGAAATTGTGCAGATATTGTTTGGACCATGCTCGGACCTTTCGAATGGCTTCTGGATTATTTTTAAATGGTGTTCGGATCCTTTTCAGATAATGTTTGCAAATGTTCCGGATGATGATGTTGAAATGATTTCAGACGATTGTATGTGGATGTTTTGATTGTTTGCAGATAGTGTTCCAACAATTGTATTGGAATGTATTTTAGCTAGGGTTTGGTTGTCATTGTTTTAGACAATTTTTCAGACGCTATTTGGACTATGTTTTGATTTATTGTAGGTGGTGTTTATATTATATTTTTTCTGTAATTAAATGATGTTCGGATACCATTCAAATAATTCCTGTATTGCTTTCAAAATCCAAATCCCTTTACATTGCCTTTGGATGTTTTTCAGATGGTAGTTAGACATTTTCTGCTTATGCTTAATTTCTTTTTGCAAATTATCAAATTCTGTGTCTTAAGTATTCAAAAACTTTTCACATGTCATTGAATGGATTGAGGTTGTATCTGAATTCCAATTAGAAACTTTTCAAATTTTTTTGAGATGCTATTCAAATTATCTTCAGAAAACTGAGGATGGTTCCGATATGTGTTACTGTCTTTAAATATACTTCAGATGGTTTTCGTATGACGTTACTCTTGTTTGTTCTCCATAGTTATTAGATTTTTTTAAATAACTCAATGCATTTCAAACTGGTGGTTATATGATGTTTAGATAATGGGTAGATAATTTTCTTTAGTTGTTTAGATGTAGATCAGACTTTATTAGGATGGTATGATGTTTGCAGTTTGTTTGAAAACTTTTTGGATGATGGTCTTCAGCTTGTGTTGAAATGATTTTAGATGATTGGCACAAGGTTTCTTGTTTGTTTTCGGATCGTATTGTTCACCGAATTTAATTAAAATATTGTGTTCACATGTCTTGGGTTATTATAGTTTTAAGAAGTTTTTCAGAAACAGTTAGGATCTGAATTTTTGGTTAAATAGACTACAGGTATATTTTTGGTTTAGTATTGATCTTTTTTGATTGGCTGTGAAGTCTGTAAATAGTTTCTAAATCCTTTCTGATGATGTTTGGATGTTTCCCACATAGAAGCAAAACATTTGCTGTTTGTACCTAATTTTTTTCGCAAATTGTTTTAATTTTGTTTGTAGAGTATCCAGAAGCGTTTGATATGTCATCAATATGAATTTTGGATTGTATCCTAATTCCATTCGGAAATTGATCAAAACCTTTTTTTATTTTGAGTTAGTGATTGTATAAAAGCATGATGTTCATCTCTTCTCTTTGAATGAAACTAATGATCTTCAGATCTTCAGGATTAGGTTAGATTTGATTCACAGTTCATGATTGCATTTTGTTTGAAAATTTTCTGGATGATGGTCTTTGACATGGTGTTATGTAGAACGTACTCAGATGATGTTTCGATACCATTCTAACGATTTCTACATGATCTTTGAATGGTAGTCGGATCCTTTACAGATGTTTGAAGGTTTTTCAGATAGTAGTCAATCATTTTCTGATTCTTCTTGCTTTTTTGTGCAATTTATTGGAATTATGGTTGTGAAGTATCCATTATCTTTTAACAATAATAATATTATATATATATATAATATATATATATATATATATAAAAATATATATATAATATATATATATATATATATAATATAATATAATAATATATATATATTTAATAATAATAATATAAAATTACAAATGTCTTATAATATTGACTCAAAGATATTTTGAAAAGGATTGTATCTTGTATCTAGATTCTTTTAGGAAACTGATTCAATGCTTTTTCGATGCTATTAGGATTATTTTAAAACAACTGAGGATGGTGTTCGCATGTTTTTCTTTTGTTTTTAAATATTCTTTATATGGCTTTTATAGGAAATTACAATGTTTTTCTTTCATAGTCTTGATATTTTTTTGAAAACTGATTGCATTTTTATTGAGTCATTGTATGATGTTTAGATAATGCTCAAATGTTCTTCTTCGCTATTACTAATGATTTTCAGATCTTCGAATGTAGGTCAAATTTGATTCAGATCAGATGATGATGTTTGGATTTTGTTGGAAAATTTTCGGGATGATGGTTTCAAGATGGTGTTGCAATGATTTCAGATGATTAGGAGATATTGATTGTGTGTAGATCATATTGCTTAAACAAGTATATTTGAATGTTGTTTTAGTTTTTGGTTTCTCTTAGAATTGGAAAGTTTTTCAAATGCAGTTTGCACCATGTTCGGATACTTGTAGATGGTGTTTGGATTATGTCTGAAACATATTCAGATTATGTGCGGATGCTATTTGAATGGCTTCTGGATTGTTTTCAGATGATATTCGGATTCTTTCCAGATGTTTGAATGTTTTTCATAAAGTCAATCATTTTCGGGTTGTCCTTAATTTGTTTTCGCAAACTGTTTGCATTATGTTTCTTGAACATTTGGAATCTCCTTATGTAGTAATGAGATAGATTTTGGATACTATCCGCATGTTTTACATTTGTATTTGAATATTCTTCAAATGGTTTTTGTACGTTGCACTGTTTGTCCCCCATAGTCTTCTGATTTATTTTGGAAACTGATTGCATTCAGAGTTCATCCTATCTAGCCTAGACGTCATCCTATGATCCTTAGCTAATACTTATCTCCTTTTTTTGGCTAGTACTAATGATCTTTAGATCTGATTCACCTTCCCATGTCTTTTTTAAAAGCTTCCTGAAGATTAGCTTCATCTCTTCTTCAACCCAGGACCCGGAGTCATAAACTCTCATTATCGAAGTCCGAGGCATCATGACTGGAAGGTGATGGACAGGTAAGAGGAGATTTGCATACTCGACGCGCGCGAGCTTCCATCGACAGGTGACAGAGCCGCAAGAAACAATTATTGTCGGTTACGTTCTCGGAAGGATAGGATAAGATCTGTGAGCAAAGCCGCGACTCCGGTCACTCAAGAGTCTGGCTTTATACCCTCTACATCTACACTTTATGGCGTGACACGAGAGACCAAGTAAAGGGAAAGACGCGACTATTGTAGAAGGAGGAAGAGATCGTCAAAACAAGGGGCAGGGGGGAGGAGTGGGTGGAGGAGGAAGAGAAGAAATACGCGTGTCATCACGATGCAGGATGCGCGTGTCTTTCCTTACCAGCCTAGGTATTGCTGAAACCGTTCAGGAAAAACACGTCCGTCCATCGGACGCGGAAAGACCGCGTCCGGTGGTCGCCTGTTTGTGACATTATTCTCTCCTAAGTCTCTTCCAGACCCTCAATACTGTGGAATTTTGAAAAATGAAATAAAAATTGATGTAGTTCATAAATTGCGTTACCAATTTGAAGGGAAGAGGGTATTACGCCAAAAGCTATAGTTGGTAACAGGGAAGGAGAGCAAGGGGTCAGTGGAAGTAACATTACGAACTTGGATATAAGCACGTTTCCTGATTAATTTCAACAAAGTTTATGAATTTTTCGAAAGGTAGTAGTTTTTTTTTTCTTTTTTTCTTATCATGTAGAGTTCAATAATAACGCCATCAGTTTGAAAATCATTTTCTTATTTCAGACATCACACTCTTTCCCCTATTTTCGTACATTTCCTTTTTTTTAATTCTTGTTTTTTCCACCTGTTTTCGAGAAACTTTCCCCTTTTTCCCTTCTTCTCAGTTTTTCGCTTGAATGCGAACTGAATTAATAGAACCCAATAAGTGGATACAAATATTTTTGATTAAAAGTTTTTTTTTTTTTCTTAATTCTACTATTATATTTTTGTTTCGAAAATCTTGTTTGATTGAAAATTCTGGCATGTGATTGAGATTTTTTTTTTTAAATACAACTATTTTCTTAAAAAGTCATCTTTTTGGTAAAATTAAAATCTATCTTTTCTAGTTGAAACTTCTACTGTTTGATTAAATTTGATCACTTTTGTGGAAATTTTTTTGAAGATTCATAATTGTAGTTGAAAATTTATCTCTTAGGTTGAAATTTTGACTGTTTTGTTGAAAACTAGTTCAATTTTTGGTTGAAAATTAATGTTCCTAACTAGAAATTTAAATAGTTCATTTTTGGTTTAACTTTTTTTGTTGTTAAAAATTTTAGTATCTCATTGAAAATCTATCTTTTCTGGTTGAAAATTCAACTATTTGATTGAAATTTGAACACTTTTATGGACATTTTTTGGAAGATTCATAATTTTAGTTGAAAATTTATCTACTAGGTTGAAAATTTAACTATTTTTTTGAAAAATTTTTTTTTCAGTTGAAAATATAACTAATTGTTTGAAATTTGAAGACTTTTATTAACATTTTTCTGAAGATTCATATTTTTAGTTGAAAATTTATCTCTTAGGTTGAAAATTCAACTATTTTGTTAAAAATACATCACCTTGGTTGAGAGTTTCACTATTCTTTGAAAAATAGTTTTATTTTTGATTGAAAATTAATGTTCCTAACTAAAAATTTAAATATTTCATTTTTTGATAATTTTTTTTTTTTGTTTAGTTAAAAATTTAACTATCTGATTGAAAATCTATCTTTTCTAGTTGAAAATTCAACTACTTGATTGAAATTTGAACATTTTCAATGAATTTTTTTTAAAGATTCATAATTTCAGTTAAAAATTTGTCTTTCAGGTTGAAAATCAATATTCCTAACTAGAAATATAAATATTTCATTTTTGGTTGAAATTTTTTTTTTTCTTGATAGAAATTTAACTATCTGATTGAAAATTTATCTTTCATAGCTGAAAATATAACTATTTGATAGAAATTTAAACATTTTTATTAAAAATTTTGTGAAGATTCAGAATTTTAATTGAAAATTTATCTCTTAGGTTGAAAATTTAACTATTTTGATGAAAATTCGTTTTCCTTTGGTTGGAAATTAATTTTTTTAACTGAAAATTTCACTATTCGATTTTTGGTCGGAAATTTACCTTTTAAAAAAAATTAAACTATTTTGTTAAAATATCATATTTTCAGGTCGAAAATATAACAAATTATTTTTTTTAGTTGAAAATTTATTTTTTTAAATGAAAGTATAACTATTTAATTTTTGATTATAAATTGATCTTTTCTAATTGAAAATTTAACTATTCGGTAGAAAATTTGTCTTTGTTGCTTGTAAATTCAACAACGTGGTAGAGAATCAAACTGGTTGAAAATTAACTTTTTTGTTCAAAATTAATATTTTACGTTAGAAATTCAACTACTTGTTTAAGAATTAAACTATTTTGGTGGAAAATTCATTTTTTTGTTAAAAAATCATTTGGGTAAAAAATTCCACTATTTTGTGAAAAATTTGTTTTCTTGACTTGAAAATTAAACTTTTTGGTTGAAAATTAAATTCTGATTAAAAAATTTAACTATCTGGTAGAAAATTACCCTTTTTTATTAAAAAATAATTATTTTTGGGTCGAACATATAAGAAGTTTAATAAAAATTAATCATTTCTTTGGTTGAGAATTAATTTTTTGAAGTGAAATTGTAACTGTTCAATTTTTAGTTAAATATTGACATTTATGATTGAAAATTTATCTCCTCTAATTGACAATTTAACTATTTGGTTGACAATTCTATTATGATAGAAAATTTGTTTTTGTTGATTAAAAATTAAACAATTTGGTAGAAAATTGAACTGGTTAAAAATTAACTTTTTTGTTGAAAAATAATACTTCATGTTAAAAATTCAACTATTTGTTTAAGATTTAAACTATTTTGGTAAAAAATTCATTTTTTTGTTAAAGAATCATATTTTCGGGTTGAAAAATAAACTGTTTTGTAGATAATTCATTTTGTTTTTGCAATTTTTTTTTTTTGAATGAAGTGGCTAAAAATTGTTTCTTTTTGTTGAAAAGTAATTTTTCAAACTAAAAATTTAACAATTTCATCATTGTTTAAAAACTGATCGTTTCTAGTCGAAAATTCCACTAATTTCTCAAAAATTTATATTTTCTTGAGAATTCGTCTTGAGGTAGAAAATTAGTTTTCTTAATTAAAAATTTATCTTTGTAGGTCAAAAAATAGAGCTATTTTGTTAAAAATGATAATATTTTGTTAAAAAGTTTAATTTTTTCGTTAAAAATTGAAATGGATTGTTAATGTCATCCCTTAGTCGAAAATTCGTCTCTCTTGTTGAAAAGTCGTTACTTTGGATTAAAAATTTATATTTTGTGGTGTAAAGTATTTTTTTTTTTTTGAAAATTCATAACTCTAGGTTGAGCATGAAGTTCTTTGTTGGATATTAACTGCAACTCTGTTTCGTCTGATGCTCTTTCTGGGTAAGAGCGTCAGATCGGCAATCTAAAATACCTGGGTTCGGATCCCGGTGGAGATAAACAGCGATTTTTTCACAATTTAGAAGTAAAAATCAATATTCAAAAAATATTCATTTTAGACCAATAGACAAAAAACAATTACCATCAAATTATTGAATACATATTATCTGGTCAAAACCACAACATAAAAAAAACATTCCGATGTATAAAAAATTAATCTCACAAGTATAAGAAATGACGTCGGAATTCAACTTGTAGATATTGAGCGCAGTTCCACCGACCGAGCTTAGGCGGCGTGGCGTCGCTTATACGTGAGTTGCGCAGCCTATCCAGTGGTTTAGAGGTGGAGGGGATACAGAGATTGAAAAAAGACCGCTGATGCTACCTCGCTCTCTCATATGTATCCCCTCCACCTCCAAGCCGCTGGATAGGCCGCGCCACTTACGTATAAGCGACGCCACGCCACCGACCAAGCTTCGGCGGCGTGGCGTCGCTTAAACGTGAGTGGCGCGGCGTATCCAGTGGCTCAGAGGTGGAGGGGATACATAGGTTGGAAAGAGAAGGCAGATACCACTCTCGGTCACCTCGCTTACTCCTGTGTATCCCCTCCACCTCCAAGGCGCAAGATAGGCCGCGCCACTCACGTATAACCGACGCCACGCCACCTAAGCTCGTTCGGTGGAACTGCACTCATTGTGAGGAAATTGATCTCGCCTGTCCATAGCTTAGTGGGTAAGAGCATCAGACCGGCAATCTAAAAGACCTGGGTTCGGATCCCAGCGGAGCTTGAGAGAAATTTTTTCACAATTTATAAATAAAAATCGTAAAATCAACGTGAAAACCCGTATTTGGGGGGGGGAGTTATTTTAAAATTTGTAGAGTTTATGGACGGTCCCTAAATATATACAATAAATTGTGAGCAAAAATTTCACCTTGGTTGATACGAAAAGAGAAGGGGAAGAACAGGATTCGCAGAGTCAAGTAAACTTATCGGATTCGAGCTGGAAACTATAAAACGCGTTATTTTATTGCGGTTAATTTATGCTATTAATTGGATACCGAACCGTGAATGCTAGAGTGGCAAAACACGTTATCATCGTAATGCAGCAATAATAAGAGGGAAAAACGTTAATAAGAAAGAATCTCTAGCTGCAGAAACTGATAAAATCTTTCAGATCTGCGATAATTACAGATGCATTTTGCAGCAAGCATTATCGTTAGTGGATAAAAAGTGACAACTCAGTGAAGTATAATAATTCTTCAACAACAAAAACTTGTCGTCAATCAAGGCATAAAAGAGTCTTTCGAATAATGTTTCCGCAAAAAAAACATCTTCAGTCAATCATTGCTTTACCTCTCTATCCTAGAATGTTAAAAACAAGGCATTCGCGGAATAAGGCTTCAACTTTTTTAGCTTAGCAATTTTTTTTTATTGAATTAGAAATTATTCAGACTGTTACATATCATTCTGATTAGCAAAAATTCAAATCAGAGAATGAAATAGTTCAATTTTCAACTAAAAAATTAATTTCCAAGAAATAAAAACTAATTTTTAACAAAAAAGATTAACTGTCTGATGCTCTTACTCAATAAGCTACGGGGAGACGAGGGTGAGAGCGTCAGATCGGCAATCTAAAAGACCTGGGTTCGGATACTTATTTCGGAATAAAATAGTTCAATTTTCAACTAAAAAATTAATTTGCAAGAAATAAAAACTAATTTTTAACAATATAGATGAACTGTCTGATGCTCTTACTCAATAAGCTACGGGGAGACGAGGGTAAGAGCGTCAGATCGGCAATCTAAAAGACCTGGGTTCGGATCCCGGTGGAGCTTGATAGCAATTTTTTCACAATTTAGAAATAAAAATCAGTATTCAAAAAAAATTTTGATTTTATAACATATAGACAAGAAACATTAAGATCAAATTATTTATTACAATTCATCTGGTCAAAACCAGAACATCAAAAATATAAAACATTTGAATTTTTGAAAAATGAATCTTTCAAGTATAATGAATGACGTCGGAATTCAACTTGTAAGGGTTGTGAAGGAAACATTTTCGTCTTTCCGTAGCTTAGTGGGTAAGAGCATTGGACAGGCGATCTGAAAGACCTGGGTTCGAATCCCAGCGAAGCTTGATAACAATTTTTCTACAATTTAGAAATAAAAATCAATATTAAAAAAATATTGATGTAAGACCATGTAGACAAAAAACATTAACATCAAATTATTTAATACGATTTATCTGATCAAAACCATAACTTCAAAAATATAAAATATTTTAATTTTTGAAAAATGAATCTTTCAAGACACTTAGTGGTAAGAGCATCAGATTAAAAATCTGAAAGACCTGGATTCAAATCCCAGCGAAACGAAATACATTTTTTCCCAAAATTATGAAATTAATAATCAATATTCATAAAATATTGATTTCGAACATGTAGACAAAAAAAATTAACATAAAATTATATAATGATTATTCTTCAACAAAAAAAAAAAAACTTTAACAAAGGAGTTCAAATTTTAACCAACTCTTTAAATGTGCAGAAAAAAACATGAATTTTCAAACAGATAGTTGGAATTAAAAAAAATTTGAATGGAATATTTGAATTTTCAACTAAAAAATATACATTCTCTACAAAAAATTGAACATTCAAACTTTCAGTAAAAAGCGAATTTTCAAAGAAATGATTTAATTTACAAATACAAAAGATAAATTTTCAATGAAAAATGGACTTGTTAAATTTCAAGTGCTAAGGACACTTTTTCACAATTTATAAAATTAATAATCTATTTTCAAAAAATATTGATTTTAGACCACGTAGTTAAAAAACATTAACATAAAATTACAAAATGATTATTCTTCAACCAACAAAATAATTTTTCAGCAAAGTAGTTCAAATTTTATCCAAGTCGTTAAATCTGCAGCCAAAATGGTAAATTTTTAACCAAATGGTTGAATTTTCACCTAAAAAAGATAAAATTTGAACCAAATAGATTTTGACCTAAAAAATATCAATTTTTTACAAAAAATGGAATATTTAAATTTTTAGTAAAAAGCGAATTTTCAAGAAAATGGTTTAATGTGCAAATATAAAAGACAAATTTCCAATAAAAAATGGACTAGTTAAATTTTCAGTAAAAAATTTACTTTTCAGCTAAAAAAACAAATTTTCAACAAAATAATTGAATTTTTAAACGAAGGGATGAATTTTCACCCAAAATAATAAATTTTCAACTAGAACAGTAAAATTTTCAGTAACCTAAAATTAACTTTCAACAACAAAATTTTTTTTTTAACAATGAGGTAAATTTTTCACTAGAATGATAAGTCATTAACTAAGAAAATAAATTTTTCAAAAAGGATTTTCAATTAAATTTTCAACGAAAAAGGTGAATCAGTTGAATTTTTATCCAAAAAAGAATAATTTTTCACCAAACAGGAATTTCTAACTAGAAAATATTAATTTTCAACATTATTGTTGAATTTTTATTTAGAAAAGATTTAAAAAATTAAATTTTCGACCAAGTCGTACAACTTTTTACAAAAAAAGATCAATCTTCAACTGAAATAGTTAAATTGACAGTAAAACAAATTTATTTATTTAACAAAATAGGCTAATCTTTAAAAAAAGTACATGAATTTTTATCTAGAAAAGATAAATTTTGAAAAAATGGAATTTCTAAATTTTTAGTATGAAATTTAATTTTTACTTCAAAAAACTAATTTTTAATAAAATAGTTAAATTTTCAACTAAAAAAGATCATTTTGCAACGAAAAATAGAATACTTAAATTTTCAGTTGAAAATTAATTTTGAAGTAAAAAAAGTAATTTTCAATAAAAAAGTTGAATATTCAACCAAATAAATACATTTTTACCTAAAATGATGAATCTTCAGCTAGAATAGTTAAATTTTAACTAAGCAAATTATAATTTTCATTTAAAAAAATTTCAAATACTCGTTAGATTTTCAACAAAAAGATGAATTTTCAACTTAAATCATAATTAAATTTTCCGTGAGACGAATTATTTTTTTAAGAAAAAGGCGAATTTTTAACAAAATAGTTAAATTTTCAACCAAAAAAATCAGTTTTTAACAATGGAGTGCAATTTTCTATTAAAGAAATACAAAATAGAGAAATAAAAAAAGAATACTGCAGTAAAATAATAAATCTTCAACTGGCATATTTAAATAATTTTCAATTAAAAAATTTAATTTTCAACAAAAAATGTAACAGTTGATATTTCAATCAAAAATAATTTTTATTTTTATTCAAAAATAGTTATCGTCAACCGGATGGTTGAATTTTAAAATAAATAAAATTAAATTTCCACCAAATAGTTGAATTTTCAACTAAAGAAATTAAATTTTTGACAAAATGTGGAATTTTCAAGAAAATAGTGATATTTTCAACTAAATAAATGAAGTCTTAACTAAAATTAAGAATATTCTACAAAAAAAAATTAAATAAAAAAAATTTCAAAACAATAATTCAACAGTAGTTCAACTTCTAACCAAGTAGTTAAACCTTTTACCAGAAAATATGAAGTTTCAACAAAAAAATGTTCAATTCAAGCAAACAAAAAATTTTAATAAAATAGATGAATTTTCAACTCAGAAAGTTTTTAACAAACCAGTTCAATTATCAACCAAAAAGAATATCCATATCCAAATTGTTAAATTTTTTAAAAAGGGATTCAATTTATGTTAATATTTCAAACCAAAGAAGATAAGTTCTTTACCAAATATATGAAAGTAGACTTCGAAAAAAAATTATGAATCTTCATTTGGAATGTTTCAAAAAATTAATTTTCACAAAAAACAAATGAATATTAAACCCTGGAAATTTTCTTTTTCAAAGTGTTTTTTTTTTTTATTCACCTAGTTTTGACAACCACATCTGGATGATTAACAACTTCCTAGGAGCAACTGGGACGAACAAAAAATATTTCAGCAAATTTTGAATTCCAGCTTGATAGAAAAATTTCAATTTTTCTTCGAAAATTGATCTTGAGAATCAGATTATTCTGATGAATTTTCTGATCAAACACACAAAACGACTGGTGTGAAATTTGTTGCATCTGACTCAGAACAATACCAATTTCCACTGTGCCTTCATTTATCATCGTATCTCAAAAATGTTGCAACTCATCATTTTGATCCATTTCAGGATCCAATTGATCAACTGGCATTTACCGTGTAATGAAAAGGTTTACTCTGAGCTAATTAGCGATGGAAGGAAGTAAGAAGATTATCGATCTGGTCTCCGTTGCTGCACCACGTACCCTCCTAATTGCATTATTGCAGCGATCGGCCAGGAACGTCAGGTAATTGTCTGCTCCTTCATAATTACCAATGATCCTCGTGCTTCCATTATGTAGGCTCATTAGGTATTACATAGAATCTTGACAGTAGCATCTTCATCACCTCTTGTCAACTATCCCAAATAGATCCAAATTCAATTACCCATCTACCGTCTTCATTGTCCAATTCAGAGAGGAGTTGCGATTTGAATCCTGTTTCTAAATTTCAAGTGGAATCCTCTTTCTAAATTTCAAGTGGGATCAATGGCCCGAGGAATAGATTTGTGTAGGATTAGCAAAGCACCCTCGTAGCCAAGGCCACGGAAGAGGGAGTAAAGTTGATTCGAGCCGAGATGGGTGTTGCGCGTAGAACGCGGCATAAATATGTAAGAGCTACCCCCTTCCTGGTGCACCCCCACCCATCAGGGGTTTGTACCCCGGTCCCCCTATCCAGACCTATCCTAACACTCCCCGGAGAACGAGAACCAGAGACAACGTCATAGAGCTATGACGTCACTGGCTGCGTGGAACGTCACTGATCGAAGTCAGCTGAGCGGACGAAGCAACCCTGGTAACGCCTAACAGTTTCCTACCAGGGTCGCGCCAGGGTCGTCCTCGGTTCGAGTTCGCGGCTTGCATGTATTCATGAGGACCGAGCCGGATTCACCTAGCCTCTCTATCTCTCTCTTTTTACCCTCCTTCACAGGGGTGGCTCTGTACTTCCATGGTCCCATAGAACCTACTCCAACGATGAGTTAAAGAGTTTTTACTAGATCCGAATCGGGACAATTAAGATGTGAGGGATAGGTAGGAGATTAGGAGATACTTTGATCCTTTCCTATATGTCCATGATGATGATTAGAGGCCGTACAAGAAGTACGTCTGGCATAGAAAGCTATTAGAACCCAAAACCTATCAACACAACATTTGAATAACATTGTGTGAACAATATGATCCGAAACAAGCAAGAACCTTTTGCTAATTATCTGAAATCATAACACCATCTGGGGACCATCTTTCGGAAAATTTTCAAAAAGCTAATGACTATGGAAAACAAACAAATGTAACTTCTTATGAAAACCATCTAATGAATGTTTAAAAAAAGTAAAACAGGACACCATCCTCAGTTTTCTAAAGGTAATCTTAATACCATACAAAAAGCTTTCAAATACTTAACAAAGAGAATTCAAAAAGTTTGCAAAAACAAATGAAGGACAAGCAGGCAAGGATTGACTGCCATCTGAAGAACATTTAAACATCATCCGAACAGGATCTGAATACCACTTCAAAACAATTCAGAAGCTATTCGAATTGTATCCAAACATCATCTGAATAGGTTTGACACATAATATGGACACTATCTGTAAGATATCCGAACATGGTCCAAACTGCATTTTGAAAACTTTCTAAAAATATAAGACACCAAAACTTTATAATAACACTATTCGAATAAAATTTTGAGAACAATATAATCCAAGAACAACAAAAACACCTTTCGCTAGTCATTTGAAATCATTCCAACATCATCTGGAGACCATCATCCGGAAAATTTTCAAACAAAATGCAAACATCCGAATTAAATCTGACCTTTATTTGAATATCTAGAGATCATTATTACCAGCCAAAAGAAGAGCTTAGCATCTGAACAGGCAAAATGCACTCATACAGTTTCTACAATTAATCCAAAAACAAAGGAAGCGTAAATATTGGAATTTTATTCGAACACCATCTGAAAAATATTTAAACACAATAGCTATAAACATTCGAACACCATGCTCAATTGTCGGACGACAATCCTAATAGCATCCAAAAAGGATTTAATCAATTCCCGATTGGAATCCAGATACAATAAAAATTTGATCTCAATAAGTACTGTATGAAAAATTTCCATATACTTAACAAACAGAATTCAAAAAATTTGCGAAAAGAAATTAACGACAACCAGACAATGGAAACTACCATCTGGAAAACATTGAAACGTCATATAAAAGGATCTGTTAAATGTTCAATAAAATAATTGAAATTCAAACAAAATAGTTCAAGCTTCGATCAAATATATAGTTGAATTTTCAACTTAAAAAGATGAATTCAGAACCCGGAAGATTAATTTTTCTACCAATAGGTAAAGTTTCAACAAAATATAAGAGTCTAAAAGAATTAGAGAAGAAATTAAACAAAGTAAGAGAATTGAAAATAATTCAAGATAAATTAATCAGAATTCAAGGTGAATTTAAAAGTCTTCAGAATGGATTTGAAAATAAGTAAAAACCCAAATAAGATCCACTGAATTCAGTGGATTTCAAGGGAATTCATAATAATTCACTGTGAACTCAAAAGAATTCAAGAAAATTCAAAAATAGGTCATTTCCCAGTTTTTTTCAAATAAACAAAACTTTTGGTTTTCTTCCAGTCACCCGGTTAGGTACAGACCGTGGTGATAAAGAAAGGGATGGTGCTTTAATTTTGATCCGAACCCTAAACTAGACTTCTCTTAAGCTAATTGCTTCAGTTTTACAAAGTTGACATCCACATCCAGCCTTATACTATACAAAGTAAGTTGTTTTAAGAAATAATTAAAAGAAGGACTATTGATGAAAAGGTGATAGTTGAGGGTATCATTATATCAGCCTGATTGGAATAAGTAGGAAAACCTCATTATGATTAACCATGAGCCTGCCCCAAATCCAACCATCACAACAAAACATCCCAGCATGTTTTGTGGATGGTGTTTAAATTTGCATCCAAAGTCTAGAGTCCTCTGAAGCTAAGTGCTTCAGTTCTCCAAAATTGACATCCACAAGTAGAACAATAGTATGCAAAGTGTGTTTTTCTCAATAAAGAATTAAAGGAAGAACCAGTGATGAAAAAAGTATGGTTGAGGGTATCAGCTTGAATGGGATGAGAAGGAAAGGAGGTAAGGTGCTCATTGTGATGAAGCATGAGTCTGACCCAGTGGGGTAGTGGGGCAGGTCGCAGCGGATGATACATACATATTTATGTCGCGCACCGCGTACCACTACCAGCCACCCTCAGCCCATAGTTACCCCTGTAGCGGAGACCAGGCAGGGTGCCATTGGCCTTCGCTCGGGTCTGGGGTGTGATGCTAATCAGGTCGCGAAGGTGCGCATCCCGAGCACGCGCGGTTTCAATGTGAAAACCACCACGAGGACGCCACGTGAGACGAAAGCGAGATACCAGCTTCCGGGAATTCCCCAAACTCTTACCCATCTCTTACAACTCACATAATCAAACCCATAATTAGTCCCGTTCAAACACTTTTTCAAAGAAGAAAAATTTGTTTGGTAACTATTTAAATGCTTTTTTGATGCTTTGAAGATTATCTTCAGAAGAGTGAGTATGGTGTCCATATGTTTTACTTTCACGATTGATGGATGCTATTGGTTCTGACGATTTCTGGCTGGTATTTAAATGGTATTCGGTTCCCTACAGATGAGAATTAGATGTTTTTCAGATGGTTGTCAAACATTTTCTTGTTTTCCTTAATTTGTTTGGGACAATGATTTGCAATCTCTTTGTTGTGTATCCGGAAGCTTATGATATGGTGTTGAGATAGATCTATGTTGTATCTTGATTTCGCTTAAATACTTTTTAAATGCTATCAAGATTATCTTCAGAAAACTTGGGATGGTGCCCGCATTTTTTACGTTTGTCTTCAAATATTCTTTAGATGTTTCTTGAGCAACGTTACTCTTTTCTGCATACTCTTTAGATTTATTTTAGAGACTAGATGCATTTTGAATTGGTGGTCGTATGATGTTTAGACAATGTTTAGATGATATTTTTGACTTGTTTACATGTAGGTCAGATTTTATTTGGATGATACGATGTTTGCACTTTGTTTACAAATTTTCCGGATAGCGGTCCTCTGATGATGTTGAAATGATTTTAGAGCATGGCAGAAGTTGTCTTGGTTGCTTCGGATCATATTGATCACACAATTACAGTAAAAATTAAATTAAAAATTCATTTTGTTGTTGTTGATGATTCATCTTTTTTGGTAAATATTTCATCTTTTTCTCATCATATTGCCTTTTATAGTTTTGAATCTTTTTCAGATGAAATTTGCAACATGTGCGGATATACTGCTTGGATTCTATGTGGAACCTATTCAGATGGTGTTTGGATACCATTACAATTATCTCTTCATGGCCTCTAAATGGTATTCCGATCCTTTCAGCAGATTTTTTTACCAATTTTTCGGATGATAGTGCTGAAATGATCTCAGATGATTAGAAGAGGATGTTCTGGTTGGCTTCGGATATTATTTAGACAATTGTATTCGAATAGTATTCACCAAAGGTTGTGTTTTTATTGTTTTTGAGAATGGTTCAGATAATATTTGGACCATGTTCTGTTAGCTTGTAGAATGTAGATGGTGTGTTCTGTTAGCTTGGAGAATGTAGATGGTGTTCAGATTATATGCTTCTTATGATATTTTGATATTTGGATACTATTCGAATGGTTTCTGGATGGTCTCTAAATGGTATTTGGTTTCTTCGGAGATGTTGTTTGAATGTTTTTCGTATAGCAGTCAATCATGTTATGCTTCTTCTCAATTTGTTTTCACAATTCATTTGGATTCTGTTTGTTAGGTTAAGGAAGCTTTACATAATAGTACTGAGATTGATTCAAGATTGTATCTGGATTCCTTTTGACAACTAATGAAATGCTTTCTGGATGCCAGTAAAATTATCTGTAGACAACTAAGGATGGTGTTAGAATATTTTATTATTGTCCTAAAATATTCTCTAGATGGTTTTTATACGACCTCAATTTTGTTTATTCTTCCTAGATTTCAGATTTGTTGAGACTAAATGCGTTTGGAGTTGGTGGTTGTATGTTTAAATAATATTCACACAATGTTCTTCAGATGTTTGGATGTAGGTCAGAATTTATTCAAACGATATGACAGTTTTCATTTTGTTTAGCGATTTTCCAGACCATGGTCATCAGATGAAGTTCGAATGATTCCAGATGATTAGCAGATAGGTGTTCTTGTAAAAAAATAGATAGATCAACTAAACATTCAAAGAGAATATTGAAAAGAAAGAAGCAGGGTTTAAGCTCAATCTGGAGGATAATTGTTTCGTTAAAGTTTCCTCTTTGTAGCTAAACTTCTGGTTGGTCTTCATTTACTACCATTAAGTGGGTTGGGTTAGTTGGAGGTTGTCCGTTTCTGATTGCGGATCCCCGGCCAACTTGGGTAAGTGTCGCTCGCTTTTATTAGTTTTAAACACGCGTTAAATAAAGCGAGCCTAAGCCGTCCGGAAGATCGAGTCGCGGTTTAAGCTTTAATGGTCCCCGTGAGCACAGCTCTTGCAACCCTCCAACTTCTCTTTCTGCTCTTGCCAAACTCGTCAGCAATAAAATCAGGGTAAAAGTCTCCCAAGATTAGAGTTTAAAGATGTAAGAAGAATATCTTCTCTTAGCTTCTGATGTTTATTTGATTATCCTTTCCTGCTCTTCGAACTGTCGATTTCGACTCTCCATTCGGAATCTACAGTTGAGCATTGAACATGGAACATTTGGCCTTCAAAGTTGGACCTAAACTTCTGGACTGAAAATTTGCTCTCTAGACTTTGTGTGAACATCTAGACTGCAGATTTTGTTTGTACATTAGGACTCTAGATTTTGATTCTATATTCGGTCTGTACAGTTGGACATGTTGCAAATTCGTCTAGTGCCCTTATTCAAATGACTAAAACGGTATCTAAAATGCGTAGGTGCACTAGAACACTGGCTTGTAAGAACTGACCTAAGTCGAGCGTATCGTGTAGTGAAATAATTTTTTTTAAATTTATTTAAAGCGCAAGGACACCTAGTCGACTCCTGGCAGCAAAGCGCCAAGATGTGTCCTCGTCTATATTACTTTCATTAGGCACTATTACTCATAATAAATCCTTACGCGTAATTACCTTGGATCGGAATTATTATAATGTCTAAGGTAAAACCTTTTTTTTCTTCGCGCCTCGATGACGATGGCACTATCATAATTATAATTCTTGCTGATTTTGTATAACTCGACGAGACTTAATTTTTTTTTAGAATTAGGGGTCATCAATAATGTGACACACCTTTTGCGAATGTTTTGAGCCTCCCCATCTTCAAGTTAGGTGATCTTTTTTTAATTCTTTCATTCATGTCAGAAGAAAATGTAATTTAATTTTGAAAAAAGCGTCAAAACTTGCTGGAACACAATTCAACCACAACTGGCTCATTTTTAGCAGTATCAATATCGAAAGCTATTTGTTTTTATTTTGGCAATAAAAACAAATAGCTAACATTGCTGAAGTTCAGAATAAAGCTGGATAAGAAAATGTGCCAAAATGAACCATTAATTCAAAATTTTTCAAATGGAAGAAATTTAAATTGAAAGTCGTTCAAATTGCATAATTTTCAATTAAAAATTTAAAAAAATTAAACTATTACAAAACTGAATCTTGAAAATTGAATAATCCTCAATTCCATATTTTCAAAATTCAAGAATTTTCAGTTTCAATCCCTTGAAATTTACAATTGAAATTTGAGCTTAAATTTTCAATTGAAAACCTTAAAAATTAAAAATTGTACCAAAAAGACGAATTTTTTGGAAAAATTCAAAATTTTTCAAATGGAAGAAATTTAAATTGAAAGTCGTTCAAATTGCATAATTTTCAATTAAAAATTAAAAAAATTAAACTATTACAAAACTGAATCTTGAAAATTGAATAATCCTCAATTCCATATTTTCAAAATTCAAGAATTTTCAGTTTCAATCCCTTGAAATTTACAATTGAACTTTGAGCTTAAATTTTCAATTGAAAACCTTAAAAATTAAAAATTGTACCAAAAAAGACGAATTTTTTGGAAAAATTCAAAATTTTTCAAATGGAAGAAATTTAAATTGAAAGTCGTTCAAATTGCAGAATTTTCAATTAAAAATTAAAAAAATTAAACTATTACAAAATTGAATCTTGAAAATTGAATAATCTTCAATTCCATATTTTCAAAATTCAAGAATTTTCAGTTTCAATCCCTTGAAATTTACAATTGAAATTTGAGCTTAAATTTTCAATTGAAAACCTTAAAAATTAAAAATTGTACCAAAAAAGACGAATTTTTTGGCAAAATTCATGATTTTTCAATCAATAAAGTGTATCTTAAAGAAAAAAAAACTAATTTTTACCAAAAGAGTGAAATATTTAACCAATTAATTAAATTTTCAACAAAATACATGATTTTTTAACGAAATAGTTGATTAAAAAACTAAAAAAGATCAGTTCTGAAAAAAATGGAATAATTAAATTTTTAGTGAAACAAATTAATTTTTAACGAAATAGCTAAACTTTCAACCTAGAGGTTTAATTTTTTACCAAAAAAGAACATTTTCAAAAAATAGTTAAATATTTATCCAAATAGTTAATTTTTTACCAAAAGACGAATTTTCAATCAACTAGAACTTTCAATTTACAAACACTAAATTTCAAATTAAGAATAGAATTTGCAACAAAAATTAATTTTTGACCAAAAAGACGATATTTTAATAAAATATATGAATTTTCAACTATAAAAAAATAATTTTCAATAAAAATATTATTTATTCACCAAAAATGGAATAGATACATTGTTAGTTGAAAAATTAATTCTCAACCAAAAAAGAAGAGAATTTTCAACCAAATAATTATATTTTCAATAAAAATATCAATTTTTAACAAGAATGGAATAAACCATTTCTAGTTAAAAAATTAATTCTCAACCAAAAAAGAAGATAATTTTCAACAAAATAATTATATTTCCAACAAAATAGATGAAATTTCAACTAAAATTATGAATGTTACAAAAAAAAATTAATTTTAAACCATAACGTTCAACCCAAAAGCTGATTTTTTAACCCAGAAGATTAATTTTCTAAAAATGGAATAGTCAAATTTTCAATTAAACCGGTTGAATTTTTAACACAAAATTATGATTTTTTGACAAAAAACTTAATTTCCTACCAAAAAGATGAATTTCCATGAAAAATAGTGATATTTTCAACTGAATAGTTAAATTTGAGCCAAAAAAATCGAAATTTTCAATAAAAAAATTCATTTTCAAAAGAATAATTTATTTTTCTACAAAATTGTTGAATTCTCAACTAAACCAAATTAATTTAAACCCAAACATTTGCATTTTAAACCCAAACGGATTAATTTTCATCCAACAAGATTAGTTTTACATAAAAAAGACGAATTTTCAACAAAATATATTAATTTTCAACTAGAAAAGATCAATTTGTAGAAAAATATAAATTTTCAACCGAAAATGGAAAAGTTACATTGTTAGTTAAAAACATTAGTTATCAATACAATAAATAAAAAAAATTCAATAAAATAGTTACATTTTAAATATATAAGAGTTTTTAACTAAAATGATAAATATTAAAAGAAATAAGAAATTAATTTTCAACACAAGAGTTCATCCCAAAAGATGATATTTTAACCCAAAAGATTAATTTTCCAAAAATAAAATATTTAAATTGTCAACCAAAAAAATGAATTTTTCAACAAGAAGATTAATGTTCTACCAAAAAAACACGAATTTTTAACAAGATACATTAATTTTCAACAAAACTCCTACTCTGAAATATGATTTTTCAACAAAAATAAATAATTTTCTACAAAAAAGTTGAATTAAAAAAAAAACCCTAATTTCTAACAAAAAAGTTAAATTTGATAAAAAAATATAGGAAATTCTAACAAAAAAGTTAATTTTCAACCGAATAATTTATTGTCTTACCAAATTGTTGAATCTTCAACCAAGCCATAATAATTTACCCCAAACATTTGCATTTTTATCCTAAAGGATGAATTTTCAAACAAAAAAATTAATTTTCCCAAAAAATGACGAATTTTTAACAAAAAGTAAGAATATTCCACCAGAAAAGATCAATTTTCAATAAAAAATATAATTCTTCAATCAGAAATTACTTCCACTGACCACAAAAAAGTAGAAATTATTTAAATTCTTTCAATGTTTGACCGTTCAAGTGCGGATTATTATTACTTTTTATGTAGTCGTGCTTTAGTCAAAAGGAGGTATTTACCACTTAGGGTACTGTGTCCTCAACAACGACAACGCACCTGCCCATAATTCGCAGCTCATTCAGCAATTTCTGGTGCTTCACCAGAAATTGCACAA